>CABFWO010000643.1:8735-76834 GCA_902155825.1 Timema genevievae | reverse complement strand
TATATATATATATATATATATATATATATATATATATAATTGGATATATATATATATCCAATAACGCCAGGAGATGAAGCTCTTTGAAATATTGAAATCTGGGTGGACATGGGGGAAACTGCACGGTAGAGCTACTTTACACCATGGTCGGGCTACAGACAAGTCAATAGACTCGTTTTCTGAAACACTGGACACCTCAGATACACTTGTATCACTACCCGAGACATCAACATCGATTTCATCCAAGTCGCTAAACTCTTCATCGCTTTATTCCAACATTTTAAATTATCTAAAATATCAAAATAGCGGCAAAAAATTATGAGGAACACAAAGTAATGGACTGTCAGCTATAAGCTATAATTAGTATAGAAATCTGCTGCTAGAGTACAGTGTAAACAGTGACTAATTATCTTATCTAGCGGTCTTTGGCTGTACTTTTTGTAAACAAAATATATCGGGCTAATATATTTTTACAGTGCAAGATTCGTCATGACCGTAATAACTCGGGCAAATAACTTTCTGCACAAACAGGCTGCCCGTGATAACGTGGGCAATTCACTGAAGCGGTCCTAACTAGGATTTAATCAAGTTGTATCAAACTTTAACTACATGACTTCCAATTGCAGCGAACCTTTGAAATATTCAGGAAATTTAAGGATAAAAATACCTTTTGAATTAAAGACATTTAATTTTAACCTATATAAAGTAGCTTATGGCCATGAAGCCAGTAATTGTTGCACATATCATAAAATGTTTTAAAGTTTTATTGCCCCCGCCCAGCTACTAAATGTTGTCACCGGGCTGGCAACATTTACAGGGAGAACACTTTCAGTTCTTTTGTCATGTTTTTAATTGCTTCTCATTGCTATTAAATGTTACTGTTAAAATGATTACATAATCCTTTAGTGCACTTTTTCTAATTCTTTTCAAAGGTTATCTACTTATTTGTGAATTCAATACATGAAGTAATGAAATATTGCTCTTAATGAATTAATACTTCAATTGTATTTTGAAACAATAGAGTAACAAAATACTTACTGCTATGCAATCTAGTCAAACTGTCAACTAATTGTAATTGAATACACCCAAGTCTGTATTCACTGCACCACGATTCCTACAAGAGATATTTAATTTTACCATTTCATATAAAAACAAATATTCTACAGACAATTCCTTGTCTGATTTGGTCTCAAAGTAATTTTGAAATAATTTTACCTTCCATGGTAAATTTATTTCAACTTTACATTCATATTGTGGTTTTATTAACAAAACAATATATTTTTTTCTTTTGCTATTTTTTAGTGGCAGAAAAAGCTATCAACAAATTTAAATGGTTGTTTACTGACAGTTTTTATAGCATCACCTTTTCAACGTACCCCTTCCAGATAGATATTTTCATGGAAAAAATGGAAATAAATACCGGTCATCTTGTAAAGGGGCCGTCTTTAAATTCAGTAAGAGGTTTTTTTGGGGGGTTTCAGTATTTTATTATCTTTTTTTATGAGGGCAGAGGGAAGTCAGAACCAATCTCATGCAAGATTTCTTATCAGTGTTTATTGTGAAACCAAATAATAAAAAATTGACAGAAAATAAATATATTAATAATTATAAAATTTCACTTATTTCATTTACTTAAATTTACACCTAATTTTACTGCAATCAAAGTATTCTAAAATTCTATACAGCTCGCTTTATTACAGATCTTTGTCTCAAAATAATATGATTTACCAAATTCTAATAAATTACATAAGATACGGGAGGGTGGGCGGAAAATCTAATCATCCCTTACATGGGGTAGGGGGAGGTTTTAAAATAATGAAAAAAGCCTTGTAACATAATTTAACGACAGCCCCAAAGTATAAAGGGCTGTTCCAAATTTTAATAAAGCCTTAGTATTAAGATAAACACAGCTGTGACAAAAGTAAAGCAAGGCTTGTAACAAAATCCTTGGCATCACATCAAAATATGTGCTAATTGTTTTATTCCAACAAGTTGATTCAAATAAACATTGAATAATGATCAATCTGATGCTGGCTAGCATCATCAAATTTGGAAAATGGAATAAAAATCCCTAGTATACAATTTGTCAGTGGTTAAAAGCTTGTATATGAGTCACAATATTGAGTCAGATTGACTGTTCAAAACCTGTATACCCCCTAAAATATTTTGGTTTACTAAACGATGATATAAAACTCTTTAAAATATTTCGTATTACCTATGAAAGGACAAAAATATGAGATGTCGATGATTAGAACTTGAAAAAGGGGTAAACTAGTTGATTAAAAAAATATTATTTGCCTTAAGCTGGGGTCAGCAACTAGTCGATTTCGCAGCACTTTCTAGTCAATGTGTGAGAAAACTACATTATCATTTAAAGTCAATCTTTGAATCTTCTAAGCTTGCAAAAATATCAAGTACATTCAAATAATATTTGGGTGTGACCAAAACTACCTTGATCGGTCATTGGTAATGTGTTTTTTGAGAAAATAAGTTTCATTGATTATATATTTTTTTTCTATAAAGGTAGAAACAAGTATTTGAGCAAAGATTTATTCGAAGAAAGTTATTGACCAAAAAATCAAACGTAGAGTGGATAAATGATGGGTGATTGCGAGAGCTTTGATAAACCTCTAAGTTGATCGTGGCCCAAAAAAGTCTGCAGACCCCTGGCCTAAAGGCTTAGGAATATATGAATACAATGTGGTAACATTGTAAAATAATTTAATCTGAGTTATAGGAAAGAAAGTCAATTTGGAAAAATAGTTGTGCTATATCTTGCTTGACAACCCACACTTCTCTTATTCATACACACTAATATTTTTGAAAGTGGAAGTGTGAATTTTTTTTGAAGGAATGACAGTTTTTTTTGTCATGGCCCAATCCAACTATCTTTGACACTCACATAACATTAATTTAGACAAACATCAGTGGTTGCATGATTTATGGTGTCACTTCTAACAATCGGCAGGATTGTATCAGGATTCGGAACTTGATCAAGAGTACCAAAGATAGACTTTCCTAAATGGTTTTCCCACTCCCACAATGATTAGGGTACATTTAATATAATTTCTTTCTTTATGTCAATTCTATAAGTGTAAAAAGGTGACCTGGTGGTCTAGGGCTAAGGTGTCAGACTTTTGTGCTGGGGGTCTGGGGATAAATCCCTGGTCCCGGCACAGATTTATCTGATTGCCAAACCCTTCCTTCACCTCTGACAAGACATGTATTAATCACAACTTGTGAATGTGTGGTTAGGTCCTCCATTTCATCTCACAATCACCCTACCATTGCACATTAGTGTAAGTGTGTATAACCCGAACGGGTAGTAAGACGCGGTGCTAATAATAATAATAATAATAATAATAATATAAGTGTGAATATAGTTAGCCCCAATGGGTAGTCAGCTGCCATGCACACACATGATTTTACGGTGTTTCAACACCTTTAATATATTTCTGAGGATTGAGACTTTTTATTAGGACATTTTTCTAGTTATTATAAGTATTTTTATCATATAAATATTGTAAATAACATTTCACTAGCCAGTATTAGTGAATTAACTTCTGGAAACATGTTTATAATTGTATGATTATTGTAGGGGATAGAGAAAAATATAATTCACACTCCAGACCGCAAATTATCAAGGAAGAATGCCGGTATCGCTCGTTCACCGAGGGCTCTCTTCTCCCCTGCAAGCTTTTCACCAACCAGGTATGTTCCTGTTGCTGGTAATAATACTGGTTGGTTTATCAACTCAATATTCATTTACTAAACAGTTAAAGATAGTTACTTATACTGAACCAAAAGATAATTGCAGGCTTAGGATTAAGGATTAACATATTAATATTAATTGAAGTGCACATTTTGAACTAGTAGATGATTTCAGGTTACTTAAAGGATTAAGTTATTTTCATTAATTTTGTTTATTAAGTTTACATCTGTAGCTCATTGTATATTAAGTTTGGGGGGAAACACCCCCCCCAATCAACATGTCTTCTGAAAACACACAATTGTTTCAACTATTTCATTGTTAAAACTTGGTTATAAAATCTTCCCATGTATAATCTTGGAATCGTTCAAAGGTAGTTATTAAGTAGGGCATCAATGCATGTTTATATTGAAGTTCAATGTTCATGTATATTTTTTCCCATGCACCTATCATGGTCCTATGCATTAATTTCAGTACAACTCCATCCAGCAAGTATGCTGCACGCACAAATTCTGGCAAAGCTATGTGTTCCTATGGAGATAATTCGACAGAGTGGAAGCGCTTGGGAGACTCGCACCCGTCTGTGGAGCTGTCCAGTTTGGTGACGCACATAACCCCTAACGCCCGGTACATGTTCGAACAGCTGAGGGAGAAGGCAGCCGTTTTGGATGACATTGTGGACTGGATTGGGAGTCATCTTATTAAGAAGCATTCTCTTGATGAACCCTTCCCTCTGAACAGACCACATGCAGTAAGTATAGCTAGACAGTTATTTTATTGATGGAATTAATGTCAAATTCGATACCTTTGATTCTTACTGCTTCCAAAAGAATAACAAACATCAGCTTTGACTTTGCTTTGAAAAAAAGTCCTGCTTCACCATATTGAGAGATAAAATATTCAATTTACGGACAATTAGTGCCATTTTGTGCTGTCATAAAATTAATATGCACAAGAGTGTATCATCCAGGAAAATCCGGGAAAACTGGAATCAGTCAGGAATTATTTGAAGTGGTCAGGATAAAAACTGGAATAAGGCCAGAATTTGGTAGATTAAAAAAATCTGGGAAAATATTGTTTTACTAAAAATATGAAATATAATCTTTAAATTACAACGTGATTCAAACTAAGTTCTGGTAATAACTGGATTTATCAGAATATAAGGAAATAATACAGAAAATTGTACAATTTAAACATTTTACAAGTAATTTTAGGACATAAAGATAAATAATATTTTTTTAAAGCATAAAACAACTATCAAAAAATATTTTGACTTTATTTGGCTTCGAAGATACCTCATATATTTTATTCAAACTCGCCTAGAATCAAAAAGAGGACTTCACACACACCTATAGAATATTGTTTTCTTTCATCTAGGAAATGTCTTTTTAATTTAAAATTTCAAACTTATTGATTTAAACCTACAAATCCCTTTAGCAAGTTTATTTTTCACATAGTATATTTAAACTGTTCTGTACTGGCATTCGAACCCTGGCCTTCTGGCTGGATTTGTTGGTGTGTATCAACCATGTGCACAAGCCAAGACTCTGAACACATTTGATCTTTCTCAATATAGAGCATATTTTAAAAGTTTTTCTTTTACCTTAAAATATGATAAATTTTGACATTTTGTGTCCCTTAATCCAAGAAACAAGGACTACCGCTAAAACAATTTGACAGATTATGTTCAAACTAGATATTTAGGTAGATGTTAAAACAATAACTATCACGCCAGTTAGTGAATTTTTTTGATTATTTAAGCCTCAATTTACTAATGAAACTATTTTGAGATTTACTAAAACATATAAATAAATGATACATAAATTTAATTATTGGATTAAATTTGATCTGTTATTGATCTATTATAATAGATCACAAAATAATTTCATTGGTTAATAATTGAGGATTGAATATTCAAAAAGATTTCTTAACGATGTTATAATAATTGGCAACTAGAAAAACAAAAGATCATGTATGACTCCAATGTGGATGTTGTTGAAGCAAAGAGAGTATGCATCGGGAAGTATGTAACGAGAATCGAACCTGGGCTGCAATAAGTCAACTACCGAGTCGAAGATGGCTGCGTTATCTGATAGCTCGTGATATTAATATAATCACACATTTGTAGCCGACGATTTCCGCACGTCCATCATAGACTCTACCTTAAAATATGAGTGAAGAATGACCCTGGGCACGGGACGAATCCTGGATAGCTCAGTGGTTAGAGCATTGGTGTACTAACACAAAGGTCCCGGGTTCGATTCTCGTGTCCAAGTGTCATTTTTTAATTTTCAGAAGCACTATCATGTTCGACTGACCCTAAATAAGTTAGTAAATTGAGGGTGTAAAAGTGAATGAGAGTTGAACTATGGTCCCACCCGCGTGGAAGCCAGAGAGCAAGACTACTTGACCTGCCCTCTAGTGCCACACATGGCAGGCCCAAAGTTCAAGAGTGCACGGTGACGGTAGAGTGACGTCATACTTTACAGAATAAACATTTTACAAATTTTGGTACATTTCCTCTAATTTGTTATGTATCTGTTTTCAAGGCTTTACTGTACATATTTAAGTTAGGGCAATGAAGGAGAAATTTGTAATTTTTATTGTATGCTGGTTCAGTTTAGACATTTGTCAGCTGTTCATAGGTAATCTTTATTTAGTTATATTAGCGTCACCAGGAAACCTGACTACGTTTATCACTTTGCCTGCTAACGTCATAATATTACTATGTTTGGAGATTTGTGGTTTATGCGGGCGGCGTGTTATTACTACGGCTACTTTTTCACGCTTCTTAATGTTATCTTTCGTAATATTACTACAGTACATTATTAGGGATGGTTTATTTAAATATTTTAGTGTATACTTCTGCCAATAGATTGCACTGCCTTTTAAAAATACAACCTCTTTGCTCTATAATCTTAGGCATGTTGTCACTTAAGTTTAGAATCTATGGTTTAGAGATTGGTTTTGTTTACTACGTGAGTGAAATTGTGTTTGCAGCATTATAATTTTAAACTGTTTTGAATGTTTATTTTATGAGTAAAGTGACTAGATTATGGAGCATTTAACTTATGAAAAAATATGAGATTATTTAGATGAAAGCGATGAAAGTTTTGATGTCATGTCATTTTTTATTCATGTAAACATAGTTTTAAAATGTTTTAGCATAAATTTACTTTTATTAATATATTTTAAAGGGTTTTATGTATCATTAGTGTGTTAATAAAATATTCACTGTTTGTAAACTTTTTTTTGTGAACAACTTTAAAAAAAATTTGTCTTTGAATAAATTTAGTAAATATTTATAAGAATAAAAGTAATTTGAGTAATACATCAGGTTAAAGAAGAAATTCTAGATAAAAAATTTCATTTGAGTACCAATTTTATATTAATAAAATACCTTTGTTGGTAAGATTTAGAAAATGTGCATGTTTTTATGAAGTATATAAAGGTAGGGCTTATTTTTGTCCTACTTTTGACCTCTACTTTTTGACCCCCAGAAGAAAGAAACCCTTTAGTTTATAGAGGTTGAAGTGTGGATCTTCCTTTTTGCTGGTAAGTTAGCAAAACAAAATATCATATAATAATGTCACGCTGTTTAAATAAATTTGACGTATTCCTGAAAGCTTGTACAGTGTCTTTGAAATCCACTGGTTATAAAATTGTTTCTGAAGGTGTGTTATAATGAACTATTTCCAACTATAAAAGGCTAAATTAAAAGGCTTGTTAAAGTTATCCTTGTGTAACTCCATGGAAATGCTGATGTAGAGCGAGAATTCTCACAAACATCAAACTATCTTACTGACAACAGGACCTGTCTCTCTGAGGCATCCATCAGAGGCATGAGGTCTACCAAAGATGGTCTTAAACATTACCACTATCAGTGGAATACAGCCCCATTCACAAGGGACATGGGGTGCATGAGTTGTACTTGGCTAGACTCGAAGAAGAGAAGAGAATTGAGGCTGAACGAAAGAAACAAGAGCAAGAAGATAAAGTGAAAATAAAAAACCAAAGTGAAGAGTAGCATGATTGGAAAGGTTTGCAACTAGCTCAAACTACGCTAGAATCTCCGGGCAAAAAATTGGAAGAAAATGCTTATTAGAAAATAAGAAAGAAACAAAATTAAATTCAAAAGAGGAAGACAACATTGTTGGACTACTTTTGTGCAAGTCAATAATTATGAATCGAAGAAACCCAAAAACAAGTGAAAGTGATTTTTTAATATTTTTTGGGCATATAACCCTAAAGGATAGTAAAATGTGGGGGTATTTTTTTTAATATCATGATGTTTCTCAGATTATTTTTTAAATATATTTTATTTTTTGGTGGAAGACAGTTTTTTTTAACCTGTCATCTTTTGATGATAATGAACATCATTATTGCATTATTGTAATAATGATAATTATTCCCAAATTTGAATTTGTAATGAAATGACAAAGTAAAAAATAAATACTGTACTAAAGAGAAAATAAATTAAGGAGGGGGGGGGATAAAAGGAGGATTGAACGGGGTTGATGATGGTTGAGCATTCCTCCTGTCTTCTTTGCTAAAATACTTTTATCTTATTTTTGCTACAGGTCAGGCACAATAACATCAAACTTTGTTTATAATTATTTATTTTAGTTTGGCACTATGAGGTGAATATAGTGTTTTTAACATGTCCTTATCAAATTGGTAGTCCTAATTTTCATACTTTTTCATCAAAATGTCCTACTTTTCCTACTTTTTGACACACAAAATATGCTATGAGGCCTGTAAAGGTTCAGCAGACAAAGTGTTAATTCGCGTGTTTACTGAAGCAGGTAACGAGTATGTAACTCTAAAGATCATTGGTATAGTCAGTTTCCACTATTGTCTCTTAATACTTGTCGTAAATTAACTTTGCAAATATGTTAATTGATATATTTTAATTAGATAAAGGAGCAAGGAAAAGAAAGTGTTTGCGGTGCACCATAGAATTAAAACATAATTAAATTCAACAGGAGCCCATGCTAGTGGTGGGGCGTGTTTGTTGCGACGCTAATGGCCACCTGAATGTAAACTCTGTGCTGCTTGAGGGCACACGTGTGGTGAGTGGAGGAATGTCTGTGTACATGGATCTACACCAGCTCCCGCAGTACGCCTTGTTCCCAGGCCAGGTGATTGCCGCGGAGGTGCTGAACCCCACCGGGCAACGCCTCATGGCGAACAAGTTGTACACTGATGCTTCTCTTCCTTCACCCGAACGATTGCCTCACATCTCTAGTCAAGATGGTTAGTAGCTTTGATTTTGATCGGAAAACACAGTAATTTTTTAAAAGTCAAATTTCATCTTGTCTGTACTGCTATTCAAAATCCTGTCACCGGTATTTAACAAATTCTGCCAGTAAGTAATAACTACAGCCTGATTTCCATAGGAAGCCGGGTATTTGAAAACTAGAAACTTGTTTCCACAAAGGCATAAGAAAAATTGCCATAATTATTGGCTTTAAATTCCTGGTCCATTATTATTAGGAAGTTTTTGGTAACGTTTAGGTGAAATTTATAATTAATAAATCATATAAGACATATTTCAAGAATGACAAATTTTAGTGACTTTAAATAATGTTTGTAGTATAAAGTAGGCTTCCCATAAAATTAGAGTTTTAGTTATACCCATATTTTAGTAACTATTCTAATTCTAAAATTTTACCAATTGATTCGAAAATATAAAAACTAGTAAAATTATATTCGTGGTGGTTAAAGACAGGGAAAAATGGAAAGGCCAGGGAGTTTTTTGGTGTAAGGGAATTTAATCAAAATTAAGGAAAAGTTAGGGAATTTAAATACTTGATTTCCAGAAATATGTGATTAATGTAATAAACAGAAAAATATCCCTTTCACCAAGGAAAATACCAAAAGGTTGAGGGGATTTTTTAAAGGGTTTACTAGAAAACTGGGAAGAGTTTGGGAATTTTGTAATAAAATTTTTCTAACCACTGATATATTTGAGACTCAGAATTTGAATGCTAACTTAAGATTTTAATTTAACCTCACAATAGCTCTTATGAGATGGAAATTTTTAAAATAGTGAAATAAATTAATTAATTGAGAGCCATTAAGTCATACATATCTCCGTGCTATACCTATATCTTAGCTATCACATATAATTGAATAAGTTAGATAAGCGTTGGGTATGGCAAAAACAGACAAGGATATACCAGCCTAGAAGTTTGCTGTGCTCCTTGATCCAGGTTGAGTCCATCAACACTGGGGTTCGCTAGTGTCGATTCTCAGTGAAAAAAGCACTATTTAGCACCGCGTCTTACTACCCGTTTGGGTTATACGCTTAAGCACTGATTACGCTAATGGATTAGGAATTGGGAGGGTTGAATTTAGAGGAAGTGAACCCGCATTTGTGTGGAGGGAGAGTGGAAAACCATTTAGGAAAAACCACCCCCAGTTCACCCGACCGAGATTCGAACCTCGATCTCCCCGTCCTCGGCGGTCGAGCTCAACACGACTAGCGCGTTAGCCAACTACGCCACCGAGGCGGGTAAAAAAGCACTATAAAATGTGCAATTGCCAAAATTACTATCTTTTAATATGTCATCATAAAGAGACCATTGTAATTATAATAGACAGTTTGCGTAAGACTGGAAACGCATGGCCAATGGAGAAGTTTGGACAGATCGGCAGGAATGGAAGAGCATGTGGACTGGAAACGCATGGCTGATGGAGAAGTTTGGAGAGATCGGCAGGAATGGAAAAGCATGTGCCAGACGACTTGCAGCCCAGGCGGAAATGTCGGATAATTATGATGGGTTTGCGCAATCTCTTTTTGAGTTAAGATTATATGAAAAGAGGGTTGGGTCTCTAACCAAACATCTTTGGGAAACCAGCTGATTGACTCGGATGGATATTTGTGTCCTTTCTCTAGAGAAACCCTCTTTAAAACAAGCTTTTTATTTATAGTAATCCCCATGTTGAAGGGTTCAAGTTCGCCCACAGAGCACAGCCATTTTAACCTGGAGACTGAGGGTCTGGAGTATGTTTGTCTGTGGACAAGGAGATAGGTATGGTCTATCATTACGGTTGTAAATGAAAATTGAGTGAAGCCCGCTCACTCGGGGAAAGAGGAAAAAATGCAGAAAGAATCTAATGCAAGAATGTGACATTGTCTTCATTTCTTCTGGTTTCTATTGTAGAAATTCACACACACATTTAGATACCACTAATCAAATGAAAAAGTCTTGGAATTAGCTACCGATCATGAATTTTTGAGAGCCAAACTCATTATGCAGATAAGATTTTTTTTTCTATACTTAAATCAAAATCAGCGTAAGTTTACAACTATTACCCATTTAATTGACATAAATCAGAAATGGGGAAATTTAAGAAATCAGAATTTATGAATTATTAGCTAATAACTTTTGTTTTAGCAATTTTTGGTCATGAATATTGTATAGGTCATTAAAAAAAGTCATGAAATATGGTTTATATAATTCACTGCGGGGGTGTGCGAAGTACACTTAAATTTGAAGCAAACTAGAATATGTATTGCCCAATTTGTTTGTAATATTTTAGTTTTAATCAGATTTATTCATGCTACTGTCACAATCATATTACTCAGAATTATTCCATATGAATATTGAATTGTAATGTACATAATAGCCCAGACTGGCAATAATCGACTAAATTAGCTGGAATTTTTTCCAAAGCTAAGCCTAAGTAGATATTTGTTTCGAAGCTCTGCACACCTTGATTAAACTTTTAAGATATGGGCTGTCCCTTAGCTAAAATAATATTTGTGTAGGTCCCTTGCACGTGTTGGTTGCTGCCGGTCCGTACACACAGACAGACACACTCACGTATGAGCCGCTGGAGGACATTCTGCAACATGTGAAAGTCATCAAGCCTCATGTTCTAATTCTTATTGGACCCTTTGTGGATTCTACTCACCCTCACATAGTAGACGGATCTTTTGCCGAGACATTCGAGTCTTTCTTCGAGAAAATTATAGATGGAATAATGAATACTTTAAAAGAGTAAGAAAACTCCCATTAAAATATTTTAGATATGGGTTTTTCATTTCTTTCCGTGGATTTTTTAAACACAAGTTTTAAAAAAAATTGTTATATTTAAAAAAAAACTTGATAAATTTATTAGGGATGATTGTCAACTTAGTATAAATGAAAAACTGTTTGAACAAGTGAATAATTTTGTGTGTTGGGGCAGAATTTTTTTTTGTAAAAATGTAAGGATAGATGGAGAAATCGCCATCTGGGATGAATGCATCTTGGAGAGTAGATGTTATTGGACTATTGCAAAGAATGGAGTATCAAAAGAGGCAAAGATAGCACCAACATTGTATGGATGTAAAGTGTGGGATTGTCAGGATAAACACAAGAGTGAGATGTGGTCAAGATGATATATCTAGGAAATTCATGGACAGTCGGTAATGAATGGGTGCTGAAGGAGTGCGGTTTGAAAGGGAATCTATAAAGTCAATGGGGAAAGAAGAGTCTTGCATTGCTTTGGGCATGTTGAGAGGTTGAGTGTGAGTTGAGTTACGAAGCAAATATATGAAGGTAGAGTGTGTGGATCAAAGGTAAGGATAACACATATAAGACCTGGATAAATGTTGTAAACAAATGTGTGAACAATAAAAGCATTGAGAGTTTTAAGAATAAAATAACATGTATGACTCGGTGTATGAATGTTGTTGAAACGGAGGGAGTATTCGAGGAAAGGGAAGTGTGGAGAAAATAAGTGAAGATTGATTAAGTACAGAGTATTTGTTTTCTTTAGCTAAATTCAAAGTTTTTTGGCCCAACTTAAAATAATTTAATTATATAATAGAAATATAAAATTATTATTATTTAGCACCGCGTCTTACTACCCGTTCGGGTTATACGCTTAAGTACTAATTACACTAATGGATTAGGAATTGGGAAGGTTGGATTTAAAGGAAGTGAACCCGCATTTGCGTGGAGGGAGAGTGGAAAACCATTTAGGGAAAACCACACCCAGTTCACCCGACTGAGATTCGAAACCCTGATCTCCCCGTCCATGGTGGTCGAGCTCAACACAACTGGCGCGTTAACCAACTACGCCACCGAGGTGGGTTAAATATTAAACCGGCATGCTATTTTGTTGCGGCTTTTTAGTTAATTTTTATTATTAAATTTGAGTCCATTTTATTTGTAAGTTCTTGTCTTTAATCACACTGGATTAATGTTTTTTATTTGTATTTTTTGTTAATTTTTACAATGAACTATATATATAATTTTGTATGGATTCAATTATTATTTTAAAGCTTAAGTTTAAATTTGTAAGCCTTAAGTTAACATTGCTTATAATTCATAATAACACAAGTTTGGATAGAGTAGAGCCTAGAAAAGTACAGAACGTAAAATATCTTGGAAGCGGGATTGAGGAGAAAGGTGGAAGTAGAGAGGATTTAATGAGAAGAGAAGTGAAAGGAAGTGTAGTACTTTGTACCCATTGTAACACACGCAGCAGAAACATGGAGAGACTAGGAAAGTGGAGGCTATGGAAATAAAGTTTGTTAGGAGCATGTTAGCTGTCACGAACAAATTTAGGAATGAAGTTTTCAGGGGAAAAATGCTGGTAGAGGGAGTACATGAGATATTAGAGAAATTATTGGTCTTGTGCTTGCTTGGTTTTTAAGTTCATCCTATAATTATAATTGTTTCTGAACCACCAATAAGCAGTATTAAGTTAGAAGCTCTAAATCAAATCTCACTTGAAAAATTATGAATTTATTTTTTTCTTAAGATCCAAGGATTGAATCAGAAATGTTCTCTAATATCCTCAAGAATCCGAGGGTCCCATGCTTAAAAGTGTATGTTTTTCCAGTGTAAAATGTCAGGTGGTGATTGTGCCATCTTGGCGCGATGCTCATCATCATATGATCTACCCCACACCAGCTTTCCAACTAACAAAACATTACCCCAATGTGCTCTGTGCACCTGATCCTTGTGTGGTCGACATCCAAGGACTAATAGTTGGAATAACCTCTGTGGATGTGCTGCTCAACATTGGCAAGGAAGAGATTTCGCTGTAAGTTACGTTAAAAAATAAAACTGGCTCTCATTTGAAGAATTAGCTAGGTTGTTATTTTGGATCATACTAGATAAGATTTAGGGGGTGTGTAACAGGTGTTCATTTCATTGCTCCTACTCCCTTATTAGTATTGGCTTAAAAAATACCTTAAAAGCATCATTTAGTTGAAATTTAATTGACTTTTAAGGTGGGATGGAACAGGATACGAGAAAGGGTCATTGTTTTTTCAGTTTTTATGGCAACACATCGTTGTGACCAAAATAAATCAAATATTTCTCCAGTACAGAGTTTAACTTTCTTCACATGTTGATACCAACAGTTCCTGAATATCTGTCGTGAGCATAGCGGCTTTAACAAACATTTTAATAGAAGAGAATAAGTTCTCATTGAATTTCAGAACACCCTTGACAGATATTCAAGAAATCTTGAGGTCATCATATGAAGAAAATTAAATTTTATATTTGTACTGAAGCAATATTTTATTTATTTAGTTTTGTGAAAAAAATGTTTTGCCATAAAAATTGTAAAAAACACCAGCCTTTTCTCAAGTCCCTTTCCGCAAGTGAGACCCTCTACTTAATGCAGGACGACACCTACATAAACCAGAATAGAAAGGGCCGGTTCATTTGCGAAACTGGTCCATTTCATTCGAGTTTAGGTAGGTTTCTTCTTGTGTTTAATAGATCACCGCACTTGAGGTATACTCATTCTGACTACGAAACTGGGCCTTAATAGTCGAATATTGATAGCAACCTTGCAATTTTGGCCAGAAGCAACAAGTGTGATATTTCCTTCTTTTCTTGTTTGACTATATGTACTTTTTTTTTAAGAACAGTAGAAAAAATTTAAACATTTCTTTGCCTCCAACATTTTTAATATTTTACTGTCACTACCTTCTCTTCTAACTTGTGCATGTGGGCCTTAGAATCTGTCATGATGTGCTATGACTGAGGATAATGGGGGGGTGATGGGTATATTTGTGTGAGTTTGTGATTGATGTTGAACTTACATTTTAAATTGGTTTAGTAGTACTACTATGTCTATTACAAATGTTATGTTGGTAAGGGATATTAAAATGAAAGAACTTAGAGAATACTCGGAAGCTGGTGATAAAACGAGGTGTTGCTAGGAATTCCCCTGACTACTGGGAGATTTCTACACGGTTCCCAACCCTGGTACCCTGGGCTCGAGCGGCAGCCCTCAAGATAAGTACTGATGAACTGGCGTCCTAGTCCGTGTAGTCCTGAATTGGGCAGTGGCTCCCAGACTTTGGGGTTAGTTAGCCGGGATGGCTGGTTCTCCTACATTTTATCCTGGCCTCCGGCCTGGTTCCAGTCTAGGTGAATGTTGACAACACTTTTGTGCTCAGCTCTTCTAGTTTATTTGTTTATTGAATAATCAAAACAACCTGCAACACTCATTTTATCATTCGCAACTCACAACATACAATCTTACACAAACTCGCCTTCCGATTTAGGCAACGCGGTTACATTACTATATTATTTGTGTTATTCTATATATATTTATAATATCTATCAAAAGGGACATGAATTGATGTATGAAAATATTAAAATGGTTTTAGTAACTTAGTATCCAACTTTTACCATTTTTCCCACCAAAATAATACAAGATATATATACTAAGTAACTAAGCCTGTGCGGGATTCCAAATTTGGGGAAAATAGACGCTCCCGAAACTTGGCCAAGAAATTGTTATTTCTAGAGTTTTTTTGGAAAAGCACTAATATTAATTCAAGTTACAATTATGAACATTCTATCATTGTCACGTTTGTGTTTAATAAATTAATAACAATGGTACTTCATGAATTTTAAAGTTAAATTAGAACCTTTCACTTTAAATATAATAATTTTATAATAAAGGAAATTGATAAAACTAAATAAAAAGGAAAAATAAATTACAAAGAGTAAATTTGATGAAGAAAGCCCACCTAAGGAAAGAGGAAAAATGTGATATGAATCGAATACACAAAGGTGACATCTTCCTTTCTTCTGTAGTAGAAATAGACACATTTTAACACACATAGAATAATATTTCGGCACTGTTGCCGTTATCAAACACAAAGAAGAGAGTACAAATAACATAAACACTGGATTACTCCATTTTGAATTTAAAGAAAAAACTGTTAGAAACTGTTTTTGGGAGTAAAGATAAATAAGAAAATAAATAACATTTACCCATACATTGCCTAATTTGAAACTATTAAATTTGATGTATGAAAATATTAAAATGGTTTTAGTAACTTAGTATCCAACTTTTACCATTTTTCCCACCAAAATAATACAAGATATATATACTAAGTAACTAAGCCTGTGCGGGATTCCAAATTTGGGGAAAATAGACGCTCCCGAAACTTGGCCAAGAAATTGTTATTTCTAGAGTTTTTTTGGAAAAGCACTAATATTAATTCAAGTTACAATTATGAACATTCTATCATTGTCACGTTTGTGTTTAATAAATTAATAACAATGGTACTTCATGAATTTTAAAGTTAAATTAGAACCTTTCACTTTAAATATAATAATTTTATAATAAAGGAAATTGATAAAACTAAATAAAAAGGAAAAATAAATTACAAAGAGTAAATTTGATGAAGAAAGCCCACCTAAGGAAAGAGGAAAAATGTGATATGAATCGAATACACAAAGGTGACATCTTCCTTTCTTCTGTAGTAGAAATAGACACATTTTAACACACATAGAATAATATTTCGGCACTGTTGCCGTTATCAAACACAAAGAAGAGAGTACAAATAACATAAACACTGGATTACTCCATTTTGAATTTAAAGAAAAAACTGTTAGAAACTGTTTTTGGGAGTAAAGATAAATAAGAAAATAAATAACATTTACCCATACATTGCCTAATTTGAAACTATTAAATTTGATTCCTTTTTAATCAAATTGTCAAAAGCTTCCAAATTTATCATCAAACTATATTTATTTATTAGTATGAACTAAAATGTCAAGGCTAAGTTTGGACTTTAAAAATATGTAAGTTATAAGCTTAATTAAAATTATAAAATAATTTTTCCCCCGCTTTCCATGGGTTATTTTATTTCTCACCTGAAAATTCCCTATACAGGCCAAATCGATTCTATTTTACATATTTAAAAAAAATATTTATACGACAAAATCAAGAAACAGGTACTAAAGAAATTTCATATATGAAATATTATATATATATTTATATGGAAAACTTGATTTATCTTATTTTACTTATTCCAAAAGAAAAAGAGAATGTATCTTGTAGCCGCACACTAGATACTGTACAGGTGCACAATAATTTAGGAGTTTCTGTGTTTTTAGCACGTTTTACCCATCCTAGTTATACATACATATACTAATTATGCTAATGTATTAAGGCTGAGGAAGGTTGAATTTTAAAGGAAGTGTACCCACATTTGTGTGAAGGAAATGGAAAACCATTTAGGAAAAAATCACTTGGCATACCCGACTGCGATTTTAATTTTCATCTCCCTGTAATCAGCATTCTAGTATATTATTGAGAGAGTGACGTCTTAGACCATACAGCCATCGAAGCGGGTTTATCGAACTTTTTTTTTCAGCTCAACTAAAGGTGACCGTCTCGGAAGGTTGGCATCACATGTGCTAGCTCAACAGTACTTCTACCCCTTATACCCTCCTGAAGAAAGTCTTAATGTGGACCTCGAGTTGTTGGAGAAACACACACATTTGGGGGTAACTCCCCATGTACTGATACTACCATCCGACCTCAGGTCCTTCATCAAGGTAACTTGAAGTAATTGATATAATTAGTCAAGTCTCATGATTCTCAAAATGACAAGTGTATTAGGTGAGGATCAAAACTAACAGACTATTTAGTAGATTCGTCACTAATCTATTTTACAAAAGATTCCTCCGTTCTTTCCATTGAAGTTACGTTTCATGCACGTATCATTTTCTAGTCACAGCAGAACTTTTTTTTTTCACTGTAAAATGTTCTTGCCACTAGAGTACTCTTGTTTAGTTGACCAATCAATGTTTGTCTCTTAATTCAAACGATCCTTGACTGAAAATACAGAAACTAAAGTGAGAATTTGCCTCGCCCATTTATCTGCAATTGATGATTAGGGCACTGCAAAGCTTCGATAATATTA
This sequence comes from Timema genevievae, assembly GCA_902155825.1. NCBI lineage: Eukaryota > Metazoa > Arthropoda > Insecta > Phasmatodea > Timematidae > Timema > Timema genevievae. Next base: position 58,937 of record CABFWO010000643.1, on the reverse strand, counting down.
ATATTATTGTTCCAAGTTTTATATTATTCACTACCTCAAATCAAACCAAACTTTTTTATTTTTTAAACAAAGTTTTAGGCTGTTGCAAAATCCCCATAATGAGCTTAAAATAGGTTAATATATTTTAATATAATTTCTTGTGAGATAAAGTAAATGCTAATTAACTGTTAACAAATTGACTATAAAATAAGGCACTTTTTTTATATAGCAAACACAGTTTTGATAAGACCTTCACGTGGACAATAATCACACCTTTGGACAACATGTGACAAATGTGTTTACTTTGAGGACTGAAGATATATATATTGAAATAGTTTATAATCCCTTCAACGGATGGTGCTATTTACCACTTAACTTCAAGGTGAACTATTGTAGGGTGAACATGTTGTACTTAACAAAGCGCTAGTGTTCAAAACTAATTTTATTTGATTTGTTTTCTAATTTATAACTCAAACATGCTTCGCGCATGTCTTTTGATGATTGATTTTAATTTGATTGAGAGAGAGTTATTTATTTTGATGTGTGCATAAGTAGACGTATTTGATCCTACCTGCTGCTGAAGATTCGTTGATAGTGACCCAAGTAGGCCTACCTTGGGTTGCAATGATAAGCTGGAAGAATCGAATAGTATAATTTTTTCCCCTGACATTACATATTTTAGATGTTGCATAGCTTTTAGATATTAAATATAACTTATAAAATTATTTACAGGCAAAGTTTTGTGGCTGTCAAATCTGAAATTTTATATCAATGTCAAAGCTGGTGAATACTCAAAAAGCAACGTCAAAGTTTTCAAAGCTCTGCACACCCACTAATAATTTTAACTTACCTTAATTTTATGAAAAACAAAAACAAAACTTGATCAACAATTTATTGTATTACTGGATGGTGTCAAACAGAATCTTGCTAGGCTATATTTCTTGTTTGCTCTTAGAAGAACAAATATGGAATATTTTTATGCAAACTATTTATGGAATGGGAGATAGGGTGCACTAAAACTTTTTTTTTAGCACCACGTATTACTATCTGTTGAGGTTTACACATATGTACTAAGTACTCTAATGGGTTAGGGATGAGAGGTTGGATTTAGAGGAAGTGTACCATTATTTGTGTGGAGGGAGAGTGGAAAACTGCTTAGTAATAACCACCCTCAGTACACCTGACAGGGATTCGAATCCTGATCTCCCCGTCATCTATTGAAAGACCATGCGCCAACCAAAGCGGATCCTTTTTTGTTGATGAATACATGTTCACGGACGTCAACCTTATAAATTACCTTTTGATTTAAATTTTTTAATTGAATACCAATTTTAGATTTGGATTAAAACTTGAAATTTTGCACAGGTTTAGACTTAATGATACATTATATTTAGTCGACTACAAGCTGATTACATTTGATTGTTATTTTGATCACAATAATTTTTTTCCTCCAGGACATCAATGGCTGTGTGGTAGTGAACCCCGAGAGATTGGCTAAGGGTGTTGTAGGCGGGAGTTTCGCACGTCTGGTCGTCAACCCTCCTACATCTTCAGATGGGAACTGTGCCAAGATAATTTCTGGAGAAGTAATCAAGATTTGAATCGACATCTGTGTGATGATTATTTTTACATGTACATTTTGTATAGGACATATTAAATTTTATTTGTAATAATTTTTTGCAACGGTTTTTAATTTTTGTCAACCTCTGGTCAATCTAAGCCGACATTTTGTTTATGTGAAAGTTAGGGGGAGGGGGGAGCTGGTTGTTGTATGTTCAAGATTTAAATCTGAAGTTAATCAGTCTGTTCAGAAAATACACATTAAATTAGTAAAATGAATTAGTGCTTAATGGCTTCCAAATATAATACAATTACCAGTTAAGTGAAAATCACATTTGTTTTGACCTCAAGTTTACGTATTATTAGACTTGTGCAAAAAGAACCCACAATTGCTATGTATAACTCAGACACCTCTTCTTTTTTTTTCCAGTGAAAACTTTTGGGCAGCAAGAGGGCATACGTAATTAACCACTAGTATAAGTAACCCACCCAACAGTTCCAAAGCACCTAAGATTTCTTGATGGGAACTTGCGAATGAAAATAGTATTTTAAAAACAAGCAGTGCAGGCATATTTGGTGACTATAAAGCCAGGAATTCGCCAAACTTTTGTTGAGCCAGTGCACTGATGTGCTGTAGCTAATGAAATGGCTGCTGCCGTTCATAGTAATGGATTGTTTAAAAAAAGACACTGGATATGAAAAGTAATAAATGAGGTGCTTGATCCACAAGAAACAACTTGAAAAGATGATACCCACCTTGGTGGCGTAGTTGGCTAATATGCTAGCTGTGTTGAGCTAGACTGCCGAGGATGGGGAGATTGAGGTTCGAATCTCGGTCAGGTGAACTGGGGGGTGGTTTTCCACTATCCCTCCACGCAAATGCGGGTTTGCTTCCTCTAAATTCAACCTTCCCAATTCCTCATCCATTAATGTCATTAGTACTTATGAACCAAACCATTAGTATGACATGGTGCTAAATAAATAAAATGCTTAATTATATAGATAATAATGCCTTATGAATGTTTGCAAGCACATGCAGAAGACTCATCTGAACTCATCTTCACTCAATATGCACAAATACTGAATTCCTTTTGAAGCACCAACATTATCAAACATTCACTGTTTGTACATGCACTTTTTCTTGTTTCCACTGAAAATGTATGCATGACTGTTTTAAAACTATCACATATGATTACTAACACTTTGTGTCATCAGTGGATACCCAGCTTAACACATGCATGTGCGTACACACTATTCAAATGTAGCAAAACTGGATAGAATAAAAAAATAAAAAGCAAATACCATTAAAATTAAATTCTCTTTATGCAGTGAAAAAGTTGTTCACATAGATAATACAAAATATTTGATTATAATAAAACTATTTTCAAAAATGGTCCTTGTCCATTTTCCAAAGTTCTTCCAGGAGAATACTTGGATGAGTGGGCATATTAGTGAACCTGTCAATGTAGGATTGTACAACACCTTCCGGAGTTGGAGGATACCTCTTCAGGTATATTTTGCCACCTAAAAGGGAAGATGAAAAATGTCAAATATACATCAAATAAAACTATAAAATAAATGATTGCCTAGTGATTTGAAAATGGAGATAGCGGGCAGGAGGCCGAGAAAGAACCTGCCAGTGGCATGAAACATGATGCAGATGCATATTTGCTAGAGAGGAGTACTTTCTTGGAATCCTCAACTCCAAAAGAATATTCAAAATTATAATCAAATTATTATTCAAATACTTTTGAGGCAACTTTATAATTTGAATTACTGGGATGTGTTGATTTAAATCTGACCTTTGCACAATTTTGTGGAGTGTAAACCTCACCCATCTACTGTTATGACAGTATGAAGTTCAAAATATACAAACTGGATTGTTTTTAATGTGATCTAAGTGCCACCTGTTAAGTCTAATTTCAATATTTTAATATTTATATTAGTTAGAGATGGAATGAATCTTGAACCTTTAAAAATTTACAATTTTCATTAAAGTGTAAATATTTAAAATTTACTTTTTTTTTTTAATGAGGTTATTTTAAGGCTTAGTGTGAGTGACAAATGGTATTTTGTTCTTCATGTCTAAAGTCTGTTCAGCGTAGGAATTGTTTTCTGAAAGACCTTTTTCCCTACCAGAAATCTAATATATAGTAGGATATTAGTAGGAAAAAAGACCTTTCAGAGAGTAATTCCTACCGTGAATGGAGTATACACTTTTTAGTAAATTTAAAATTTTGCTTTTTTTTTTGTGTGATTTTATTAATCTCCCAACTACATAGGTATATATAATTCCTGTCACTAATTTCTTAAAATAGTGTTATATTGAGTCAAGGTCTTCTAATTGTATTTATATGCTTTTTTGAGAATTTGACGAATCTCCAACCTCTCGAACAAGGATTCTAACATCCCATCATTAATAATAATAGTTACCATCTTCTTTAGTGTTGGCTTGCACGAGTATCTTGCGGGGTTTCTTTTGTGCCAATGCAATAGCTCTCCACTTTGCGAAAGGGTAAGGGCCATCTTCGGGAACCTCGGCATACTTGTTGTACATGTTCTTGGCACTCTCAAGGTCTGCAGTAGCCTTGTAAACCTGGCAATAAAATACACAATTGTCAGTGTCTAGTAACGTTTAGGTAATATCAATGTCACATCACAGACACGTGTTTCTTCTCTCTGTTGCAAGCACGAGTCGGCCACCCAACTGCAATACAAGTCCATAATAATATAACAAAGATGTTGGCTCTATTTGTATATAGTTACACTCTGTATATTGGAACCAAGCAAACCAATTGGAATAAAGAGACGCCTACAAACTATAAGCAGGATTGAAACTAGTTCGAAAGGCGCTAGGGGGCATCGTGGAGTACGCTCATGCTGTATTAGTTTGATGCAGAGTTAGACCAGTGCAAGCATTAAAAAAAAAGACTGATTTGGTCTCATGATCCTTTTAGACGTAGCCAATTATGAACGACTAGATAATATTTTGTACTATAGTTTACAATTATGTCAATAAAACTCCAGGACTGCTATTTAAACGCTCCCTATGACCATCCCTCTAACCATTTAAGCCATTCATGCCCACGCCCACGAGGAATAGCAGGAGAATGGTAACGACACAATGTAAATTTAAATGTATTCATTTATTCTGGTGAAGTTAAGGTGTAACACCTTGTCTTACACTTAATCAGGTTACCTAATGATTCATAAAATCATAGTAAATATTTAAAATTTAAAAGAACCAACTTATTTAACAAACATATTAATAAAATACATCTTAAAAAACTAAATTGTTTGTGATCATATACATATTTTATCTCATTAATTAAATTAATAAATCATTAATACGATTGGGTGATCGCATGGTCTAATGCGCGCTATTCTCATGTTGGACTATTTAAAAATAAAAACTTGATGACTCGACCTATAATGAATAAGTAAAATCAAATTGTAAATATTTTAATAACACCTAAATATTAAAGAAGGAAAATATATCACATTGTCCTAGTGTCTTGGACAATAATTCCAAAAACTAAAATTAAAACATTGAACGTAACACCTTCAGGGCTGTAAACTTTATTGACTTAAAATTAAACTAAGTTGGCAAAGTTTTATTTTTTCCATGTTGGCGTGCCACACAAATTATGTTTGCGTGCTAAAGAGTTGCCATCCCTGGTAAAACAACACTTTACAAATATAATTTCTAGAATATTTTCCTTTTAAACATTTTAATTTGTTTTTCCTTAGTCTGCTGCACATTCTGTGAACTAGACCAAACTTGCCTGCAGCTTGTGAAGAAAGTCTCCGATAGCTTTCTTCCCCACTGTGGGAATCTTGGTCCGATCCAACGTGATGAGCAAATCTTTGCCTGGATCAGTCTCTTTCACTTCCAGCAAGCCACCACCAGCTTCTAGCAGCACACGCAAGATCACATAGCGAGCTTGAGAATGAGCCTATAAGAATAGAATTAATCTGTCGGTACTAACCAAGTAAACTTATCACACAATTATTCAATGAATGATGTTATAAGTTATTTTAGTACATATAGTTTTATAAATAAAGGGCAGTCCATAAACTATGTCACACTAATTTTTGTTGTTGAACCCCCCCTTCCCCCTTCCCTGTCATACATTGTCACAATTTTGTGAAAACCCCCTTTCTAATATTTATTTATTTATTTATTTATTTAGCACCGCGTCTTACTACCCGTTCGGGTTATACGCTTAAGTACTAATTACGCTAATGGATTAGGAATTGGGAGGGTTGAATTTAGAGGAAGTGAACCCGCATTTGCGTGGAGGGAGAGTGGAAAACCATTTAGGAAAAATCACCCCCAGTTCACCCGACCGAGATTCGAACCTCGATCTCCCCGTCTTCGGCGGTCGAGCTCAACACGACTGGCGCGTTAGCCAACTACGCCACCGAGGTGGGTCCCCTTTCTAATATTATCTCACAATATCGCCCCTTAACATACAATGTCACATGACTTTATCTTTTTATTTCGTTAACTTAAAATATGTAAGAATAATTACTTTGAACTTTAAACTTTTTTCGTCCTTTCAAATAGGATTTTTTCACATGTCTAGAGAAAATATGGTTGACAAAAAGTAGGCGCCCTTAAACAATAGCAAATACAACTAACCTGTAGCCATAGCTTGGATGATGGCTGGTAGTTTTCCAGACATTTAGCCACACCAACATGCACCATGGACAACCAGTTTGCGTAGATGAGATCTTCTGCGTCCTGGCCTTTGACTCCAAATATTCTAAGGAGAAAATAAATAAAACACTTTTTTAGTGTTGGATTATTTTTACAATAAAAACCTATGAAATATACAATCAAGTTTAACTTCTATGACATTTGCTTCGGTGGCAACATGGACTAAGGCGTTACTCTCACAATAAACTGGATGAAACCCGATGAAAGGGAGATCGAGGTTTGAACCTCGGTCGGGTGGTTTTTCCTAAATGGTTTTCCACTCTCCCTCCAAGCACTTCCTCTAAATACAACCTTAATCATACTTAACTCATTATGGTCTGGGTTGGCAGGTGACGAGGTCGAAAATTCAAATCCTGGCTGGGTGTACAATGTATTTTTATATAAATTGTTTTCCAATCTCCATCCATGCATATGCAGGAAAATTTTCTCTAGATTCTATTACTCTCATGATGGAGGAAAAAAATCAATAAAAAAAATCAAGGCTCGCTTATTCACTATCTTCAAGAACTCGACAGCTATGGTAAGAGTTCCGATGGCAGGAAAAGCCTATTAAAAATATTCTAGACTTTGATTGGAGATACCAAATGGGCTAATTTACCAAGGCAAATATTCACCTAAAAGAGCTAAATTAAAAAATTTATCTAAAAGGTTTTACACTTTACAATGCTGCCACTGGGGGGAAAGGTAATGGCTACCTCTTTAAGAAAATCAATCGTTCCTGCCCAATCCCTTGACCTAGGTTTCGTTCTATCGGAACTCGTCAGGAACGAGTGTGAAACTCACATTGCAACTTCCTAAAAGAGAAAGAAAAAAGGGAGAAAAAGGAAATTGGTGAAGAATTATAGGACACTTATGTAGGAACATTTAAAAGGAACAAATAAGTGAAATAACATAACATAACATGTTATTTCCAGAGCTATGAGACTTGGCTTGATAGAAAAAGGGCTCTAGGTTTAGCCTTCCTCTGACATAATTTTTGATAGGCTATCAACAGAAAATTTTAAGATATTCGAGAATTAGTAGAAAGCTTTTCTATTTACTATGAGAAAAGCAGTTTCATAGTTTTCTTTTTCCTCTTTCTTAGTGACATTACAAAGACTGGTTGTAGGCGAAGGGTGAAAGTTAGTATAAGCTTAGCCAGAATAAAGAAGTAGAACCAGAAAACAACAAAGACCATTGTATTTAAAGCCAAGGGGTTTGGCAGCGATAAACACTTTTTCACTGACTGAGGTGGCAGCTTTAAGTATATTAGAGATTTGAGATTCAAAGGTATAAGGAAAATTCAGATTTGTAAAACTGCATTTGAGCCAACTATATAAATAACTTACTCGACAATATCCTTCTGGAGACACAAGAAGAGGCCCACACATTCTGCCCGGCATTCTTCATATGTAGAACTAAGAGACGTGAATAATGAGTCGTATGTCTCTCCTACTTTGTAAAATGTTGATATCTGAAAACAAATTTCATATTTTACTTTAGTGAAACTATCACTCAAATAACTGTTCCTGAAGTCATCATCATCATCATCATTGATATTTCCGCCTCTGCGGGTCGTCTGGCACATCCTATTCCATTCGGGAATGGGGGGTTCAAAAGGTTAGTTGACCCCCCTTGTGAAAGTTAGAAAATTAATACAAAAAACAAAATGAAAGTTCAAATTTTAGAAATAAAATACAACACAGATAAATTATACCATTTTTTTCTTTTTACGCACAGACACCTCTTAAGCAGTGTCCACATGTGCGTTATTCATCCACGTTTATTCAATTTTCAATATGACTCGCACAAGCAAGTGTGGAAAAAAATATTCGTTTTCATGTACAAATATTTGTCGTGCATAGCGAGTAACGGACATTGTTCCGCATAGAGACTGTAGACTACCACACATCAAACTCTGCCCCCTTTGAAATGATTTGGCCCTCCCTGGAATAAGTTCCCCCCTAAATACATTTCAAATCCTCTGATATCAAATATTAAGCTGAAAGATGGCCTTAGATCAAACTCCAAATGACTTCTAGATGTATTCTGTTGTCAAAAATTTGCCGGAGAAGACCGCTTTAAATAACAACTAGACAAGAGGCATCTAACTGGCAGAAAAAGTCAGGGGAGGAAAGCTCTAAATAGCTTCCAAGGTCATCCAAATTTCATAAATGTCTAGGGTAGGACAACTCCAAATGGCTTCTAGATGTATGTCATTTTGAAGAATTTTCAGGCAGGAGCCACCCCAAATAGCCTAGTTTTTGAAATAGTTCCATTTTCAAAAGTTTGTCGATGGAAGACCACTTCAAAGATTATCTTCTATAGGTATCTAACTATCCTAAAAAAATAAGGCGAGTAATACTTTAAATGGTGGCTTATGATTTATAAAAGAATCTAATTTAAAAAAATTGAGGCAAAGACTACTCATAGCTTTCAGAGTGAACCAGTTTTCAAAAAATTGTTGAAGGAGGGTTTATTAAAACTATCTGATTTAAAAAAAATAGGAGAGGATGATCACGGTTTAAAGCGTGCATAAGATCAAATATGAATAAGAAATTATTAAATGGCTTTAAACAAACAGATATCTAACATTGTAAGTAAATATGTTATTTATAATTATGACCCCCCCTTTGAAAATGATCTGGATCTGCCCCTGCCCTCAGCCATGTGTCTCCAGTCCTCTCCTTTAGCTCCCATGTCCTGCGCTTGGACCATCCATCTTGTCCTTGGTCTTACAATAGTTCTTCTACCCTTCTCTTTGTTCTGTAAGGCTTTCTTAGGCATTCTATTCTCCTCCATTCTCATCACATGACCTAACTACAGCAAACTTTTTATCTTCAGTTTCTTTTCTAAAAGACAAAATAAGTCTGTGATTAATTTACTTTATCGAATTGAAGCTTTTATAAAAAATAAGTTGATTTATTTTAGAGCGATATTCAGTCTCGCATATTTATGTTTTTTTCCAAAACAAAGATACATCACATAATTCAACATGTGAAATGAAATGATGATTTGAAGCTGAGAAATGAAGATTTTTACTTTCCGAAAACAGTTTTAAATATTGCCAATTCTTTCCTGGATTATGGAAACAATTTATGGATTGAAGGTTTGGTAACGTGCCCAGACATTAATTAAGCACTATTTAAGCTAGAATTCATTGATTTTAGATCGTCATAAGACTTAATTCAGCTACTTAATTACATGAAAATATTCGAGATATAACATTGTATATGGTGACTATGTTCGGGTCTACATATGTATGTCTATGATGTGAAATTCTCAGCAATGAACAGCATCAAAACAAACCTCTGCAACAAGTTGAACAAAGAGTACTTGCAGAACTCGCTATGAACTGCCTGCACCACCATAGCTCCCGACTTTTGTAAAATAGCGGAAAACAAGAAACTTCATTTTTCTCATTAGATTTAAATGAGTACTTACTATTTATATCAATTATTACTTAATTAATACTTGTGAATGATTAATAATGCTTATGAAAAAGTCTACTTTTTAATAATTTGGTAGCTTTTTTCATTCAGGCAGGTAATTTAGGCTACATACAAACAGAAAAACAGACAGACAGGTCCTGGTTCTGACCCTGCGGGTCAGATATGAGCCGTAGGGCGCCAATTGCCGACCAGTGGTCTAGTTTATTGCGAGAATAGCACCTTAGTTTACAGTTCATAGTAGTTTTCAATACTAAAAGTAGCTCTACAGTGAACGTGGTGCTGTGAATGGAGCTTAACACGTTTTCGTCACAACCACAACCTTTACTAGTCGTAACTTCTCCTTCAGTCCCGCAAAAAAATTAGAACTAGCATAAGAAAAAATGTCAAAAATAGGTTAAAGCAGAAAATAATAGTTGATTACTTCACAAAACAGATGTAGATGGTGTTCAAGTATTACAAGCACCTTAGGTAGGAGGAGGGTTGGGATGGTGGTTTGAGTTTTGCTTATTTATGCTGATCAGGGGCAAGGGGTGTTAGATACCCAGCCACCCCAAATGGTCACATAGTTAAAAGTGTTGAGACGTGGATTAAAGGACCTTGGTCATTAGTTTAAAAGTTGTTTTAGAGTTTTTTATAACTATAATAATTCATGTATTCACTAATAATACCATTTTTATAATGTAAATTAAATATTTTTTATATAATTTTATAACTTTTTTGAATTTTACCTGTAATGTGCAATAAATTTGAATTTATATTACAAGTGTTTACTGTGAATTTTTCACACCATTAATTTACACTTTTACGTTAATAATTATGGAAAATTAATAAATTGCATAAAAAATAATGATTATTCCTGTGAAAGATTTGCAAAAAGAGTCAACAAAATAGAACGTTAGCCAGACGAGGGAGGGTGTTTACTTTTTTTTGCTTATAAAGAGGAGAGGAAAGGGGGTGGGGACAAGATGGCCAAAAAGGTGTTTACGTAATTTGAACGTCCCCCAGGAGGAAACAATACCATACAAGCGACACTGTATTTTTATGCATATGTGTGTGAAACTATTTGATAAAGATGACTGTCCATGTTATAATTACAGTTCATAAGTGTACATTATAGAAAAAGTTGTCTATTCGACTATTCATACACTCTCTGGTGCCGACTTACCCGGATAATCGAGAGTTTACTGTATTTTGTTATAATGTGAATCCAAAAGAAAGTTTATTTACTTAAATTTTCATTTGAAAGTGGACAAACATGTGCCCGGTAAGTTGTCTACATACTCACTTTTCGTCCTGTAAAGGGATGTTTTATTTGATCAGCATCAAAGTTGAATCCATCATTGGTTTGACAAAACATTTTCCCACTACCGTGACCTAAAAGCTCATGGAGTCCTACCTGCACCTATATGGACAAATAAAAAGAAAACCCTGGAATAGAATTTGTGTAACTTTAAACATCCAGATACATGATTATTCTAACTTATATCACTTTGTAAATTACATTTAATACCTAAATTTACATAGCTATGAAAAGTATAATATTTTTATCCAAAATTAAACATTTTTTAATGTATTCAAACTTCTATTTGGCTTTGAGAATTTCTGATATTATTCAATTGGATTTTGCTTGGAATTGAAAAAATGGACCTTCCACACCCCTAAAAACTAAAAAAACCAAACCAAAACGACAAATTTTCCAGATGGTGATTGTTCTACTTGTGTCATAGTTCTGGTCCAATGACTTGACTCTGTATGTAGTAACCTAATATGCTAGTTTTGTGTTGAGCTAGAATGCCAAGGATGGGGAGATTGAGGTTCGAATCTCAGTCGGGTGAACTGGTGGTGGTTCTTCATAAATGGTTTTCCACTCTCTCTCCACACAAATTCGAGTTCACTTCCTCTAAACTCAACCTTCCCAATTATTAACCCATTAGCGTAATTAGTACTTGAGCCTATAAGCCAAACAGTTAGTAAGATGAGGCGCTAAAAAAAAGTAGTGTGTAGACCAAACATCTGATCAATGAAATGTTAAGGCCAGCAATTGGTGAATGGAGGAGGGTTCTAAGACAGAGATAAAGAAGATCTCTTTGAGGAGCTGATATAACACAAATAGAATAGTGCAAGACTGTACCAAGTACACCTTCGTGTAATATGTACTACTTCTTAAGTCAATAAACCAAAGGTTGGTTCGATGCGATTTGATTTCTATCCATCTGGAGATGGGAATGTACTCAGCTCTTTGACTGGTTAGTGCTACCTGCACCATCCGGTATAAATCTCATGTACTCGAGAAGTTCAGTAAGTGTGGTGATTCCTCGTTGCCTTCCACACTGAATTTCTATGAGTGAGCTTGAAAAGCCCTACCAATTTTACTGGTAAAGGTATTTTCACATACTTTCTAGGGTTCTTTTACATGCCAAAATCAACATGGGACCGACGGATTTACTTTTCCTCAGAAAGAAGTGTGCTAAGGATTTTTATTGCTCAAGAAAAATTTGTCAGCTTCAACTGGGTATGAACCCAGTAGCATCAGGTTCTGAGGTGAGCATTTTACCCCAAGAAACCCCCCCAGGTTGAAATGTACATCTTAAGAAATATAAAATATTTCTTTAACTTCTTTCTATGATAGGCAGGCGATAGAGAGTCCAGTTAAGCACCATTTAAATAGCTGCACTTCAGATGGGAAGGAGCAAATAATTGATTCATTATTAATTTTTTCATTAATATTATCACAAATTTATTTAAAATTTTGTCTTATCTTCAAACTATATTTTAATAATATAAAAAAATATTATGTCAACTTTTTTTCTAATTAAATAAACAATTTAATTTTATGAACGCTTTATCCACACACTGTATATAAGTTTTAGTTTAAAAAATTTACAGAGCGAAGACTCAACTTAATGACAAAAACTTTTAAGCTCAGAGACCCCTATAAAATAAGATCATCAAATATTTACCTCGAATGCTGGTATTCTGAGTTTTTCCAATATGTTGGAATCTTCTTGAGTTAAAAAAGGAGTCTTGGCATCTTTATAAGCGGCAGGGATAACATTTCCTAATGAAACATTCTTGAAACCTTCATTTTGTCGAATTTCATCATCTGTGAAATCAAAAGTCAAAAATACAAAATATATGCAAAAAAACAACAAAACCTAGCAAACGATATGAAAAGCAAAAATGGATCAAATCCACTATTAAAAAAACTTCAGAAAAAATAATTCCTAGGTTACCATAGAAAGTAAAAAGTCAACAAATAATTATTTTTTATTCAAGGCTAGGATACCTCGAATCCTTAAGGATATTTGAGATTCAAGGACACGAGAAAATTCTGGATGAGACTTTTTTTTTCCAAGTAAAATTTGTTTTATAGCTCTAATACTGCTTCTGTGGTGGTTCAGAAGCAACATAATTACAGTCTAAGCTCAACAATCAATGAATGGGAAATAATGTTAACATTCAATTACTATTTTTATTTTCTATTAGTCTATTTATATCTATATTTCCCCTTATGTTCATAATTTTTTCCAAGATTCAGATTCTTAAAATAGTGGATTCAACCCAACCCTATTTTTTTATAGTCTTAGTGTGGTTTATTTTGTCCTATAAATATGGTTATAGGGATTTGGAAGGCTATATTTAAATGAAGTGTGCCCACATTTGTGCGGAAGGAGAGTGTTAAACCATTTTGGAAAACCACCCTCAGTACACCCGACCGAGATTCGAACCTTGATATACCTGTCAATGTCATTGGTAGTCTAGTCTACTGCAAAAGTAGCGCCTTAGGCCATGTGGCCACCGAGGTGAATTATATTGCCGATTGAATTTGATTAACCTCTGTGTTTTTTTCCACTTTATCCCAAGTATACTCTGGCACGCATAGATAAAACTCACAGTTTGGAATGTTGATGCCTGCAGGAATACCACTCCCTGAAAAACTAAGAACATCCAGGGAAGTAAAATCTGGCTGTAGGAATGTGTCCTTTTCAAACTCCTTGGTCCATGGGAGGCGAGTCAGCAAACTTTCAGCTTTGTTCACTAGTGTGTTAAACTTCTCGGACATGGGTTTGTTTACCATCGCAACAAACCCCTCAAACTCGCCACGACTTCCTGCCGGGTCTCTGTATGTTTCTATGAACCCAATGTACCTGTGTAACATAAACTAGGATGAACACAATAGGACTTTTACAATGAAATGAATAACACAATTCACACTTTACAATGCTGCCACTGGACAGAGAGGTAAATGACTGTCTCTTGAAGAGAATCGATCATTACCACCCAATCCGCTGACCTAGGTTGGATTCTATAGGAATCAGTATCTTCAACATTGATTAGATGTAGTTCTTTTTCTTATTAAGTATGTGTTGTATTACTGTTAACTGTTGTCAAATCTCCTCACCCTAAGATATGTCTGAAGGTGGTGTGCTTGGGTGAGGAGGAGCTACTGGCAACCTCGACTAACCAGCGTTGAGGGGTGATTAATCACACAAAAACAAGAGAATGAAAATGCTGTTTCCCAATAGTAGCCATGCATTTTAGCGATGATATCCAGTATAGCCATGCTGCCATAGTCCGGTTTGTGTTTTACTCTGTTCTGCTGAAGAAGGGGACTGATGTACCCCAAAAATGACATAATGTGTTTTTTTGGGTTTTAGTTGTGAACTTTAGGCCTACAGTTTTCTAGTAAGTGTGTAGGACTTGCCCTTATATCTTGCTTTCAATGTTTAATTTAATACAGCTGTTTGGCACCATTTTTCCTTTATTAAGTATTTCCCTACCGTCTTTAAGGTAAAGCTTTTTTTTTAATCAGCACTTCTCGGTACCCGTTTGGGTTTTATATATTATGATTTATGAACTAGTTATGGTTGTGTGTTAGGGATGAGTAAGGTTTAATTTAGAGGAAGTGTACCTGTATTTGTATTGATGTAGATGGAAAAACCAAGAAAAATCATCCTAAATACACCTGATTGGGATTAAAACCACAATCTCCCAGTCATCGGCAGTTCAGTCTATTGCGAGAGTTACGCCTTAGACAATTCAACCACTGAAGTGGGTTGTATTAATAATGATTTGACAAATATTGTTATATATAAAATTGCTCGATATGTACATGAGTTTATCCATTTACTAGTCTTCTAAACAACTTTTTTTTGTACACTCTATTGCTGGTATTCGCTAGTAGCTTCAAAATATAAGGTGACTCCAATTACAATGTTTTATATTTAAAATAAATACTACCCTTACGTTTCTATGATAGGATCTTTGTTTTTGATCCACTGTCGGGAGCCATCTTTATGAGCATCCAAAGAACCAGTAGTGAAGCTTGTCTGATAATGATCCAGCATTTTCTTCTCAAAGTCATTGGCCGCGTGTTCCTATTGATGCAAAAATGTGTTAGAACTGCAAAATTTGCATCAACAGAAATGAATAAACACTGCAGAGTAGAAACATTTTTCTTTTAGAATTCTATTAATTGCATTTATTAATTTTTTTAAAAACAGAGTTTATAGAATTTTATTTTCAAAAATTATCCTACTTTTTGATTAAAAATTAAATGAGAAATAAAGTGAAAACATCAAGAATATAAAGTTATTTTTAGGCCAAGCCTAGCTAGACCTACTTAGTCAAAATCATCATCATCATCATCATCATCATCATCATCATCATTTGTTTCCAGCCTGTGGCCGGGTCAGTTTAATAAAATTCCTCCAACTTCCTCGATCCTTTCACCATTCTTCTCCTCTCATTCATACAATTACTATTTTATTACCTGCTCCTCCCCTGCGTCTTCTTTCCTATATACTCCATGAAGAGTGGACGAGAATAAGAGAGGAAGAATGGTGGGAGGACAGAGGATGATGGAGGCACTTTACTAAAATTACCCGGACACAGGCTGAAAAATAGTTGTTGATGATGACTTCATTTCCATCATTCACCTTGATATTATTGAATTTTTTTTCATCCTCATACTTGGCCTTACTTCCTCTAGTATCTCATGTACTCTCTGTACCCCAACTCTAGCTCGGAAAATTTCATTCCTAATCCTACTCCTCTTCAAAAACTTCCTCCTCATGGCCTCCATTTTACTACTTACTCATTACATGGTTATAAAAATCTCACCTTTGCTTTGCCCAAATGTTGAACCAAAAGTTTCATTATAGGAGAATAATCTCCTTTGGTTACTACGAACTTGCTACCCTTAAAGTCAGCTTCGGGTATTACATCAGGACTAGTTTCTACGGCAGCCAAACGAATCTGCAATCATCACAAACTTTATAGCCACAAGAATTAATTAGAATAATTTTGATACCATAATACCAGCGAATAATCATGGTTTCAATTCAGTTTTAGTGTCGCTAAAACTAGAAACTCAAATTATGGTGTCTTTTATATAGTATGTTTTCTATACCTTCTTCCAAATACATATTATTAACTACCTCAAAAGTGAAAAGAGGTTTTCCTTAAAGAGAAACACTTCAATATTATAACTCATATTAATTAAATTGGAAAATGACTCCCAAAATATGAATTTTCCACTGCGAAAACAAATTTATTTTACAATTATGATATATTGTTTACTCAATAGCTTATATAGCAATTTTCACAGATATTATTGTGTCAAGTATTTTCTGAATGACTAGCATTAGGAAATTTCATTACAAAAAAGAAGTTTGTTTAGGTTAAAATTAAAACAATAAATTTAATAGAATGAAGTAGAAATAAAATACCTCAAACTTAGTAACATTATTCTTCACTATCTTGAACAATCGAGTATTGTAGGCTTCAAGTCCTTTTGACTTGAGAAAATCGTTGACTAGAACAGTGTCTTCTTTTGTACAGTTCTTGGAGAGATAACACGTTATTCCCTGAAAGAGAAATTATTGCTTTATCCTTTAACTATTATGTTTAACACTGGTTATCTATCAACAGCTTATTCAGGGGGGTAAGAATGAGGAAGGTATTTTAACAGGTGTATAAGTGTACTATCTAAAAGAGATATTATTTGAATGATTGCTTTATTTTTGTTTATTAAGGTATTAGGTTCAATTTAAGGGATAAAGGGCCATACATGCATTACATAACGCAATTTTAGACCTTTTTTGCCCCCCTCCCTCTCATTTCATGCTCTGTAATGCTTTGGCAGCCCCCTTCCCCCCTTAAGTTATGTAACGCTTCCAGTTTCAACTATAAAAAAGCACCTTTTCCTAATGTCATGGTTTTTTTAGTAGACTAATTATTTTCATGTCAAATCTTTTAATTTTAAAATAAATAGGATTATGAATAAAGAATACCATTTTTAGTCCAACAGTTTTATTTATATTTACAAAAAACATGATTTTAAAAGTGTGAAAAAGCTTAAGTTTATACATGATTAGATCATTTTTTTAAAATATTTTCGTTACATTATGCTAGCCTAAGCCCCCCCCCTCCTACATGTCACACAGAGTAATGCTACGATGGACCCCCCACCCCCTACCCCTCAAATGTATGTCCCCTGGATGAAAGTTTAGAGGAAGTGCGCTTGTCTAAATATGGGGAGTGTTTCTATCAAAGCCTTGGTAAGAACAGTATCCGACAGTTAAAAAAGTTATAAAAACTCTTTTTCATTTTACAAGTCCAGTTGGTGCTGGATTAGACTCGAGTGGATTCAGGTGGACAGACAGTGTTACAAATGAAGACGTCCTAAGAAGCACGGGTGAGAAGAGAACCATCTTGGATGTGATGCTTCGGGTACAAAGCAAACTGGATCAGACAATCCTTAGGAGTCCTTGTCTTCTACATGACGTCATAGAAGGCAAGGTTAAGGTAGGAAGAAGGAGGATTCAAATATCAGATGAAGGAAAGAAGACAATTCTGGCAGCTGGAGGAGGTAGAGGACAATAGACAGACATGCTAAGGTGTCGGATTCTAAGCTTGTGGCTGCAGAAATATAAACTGAATGGGATGTAAAGGACTATGTTGATAATATGTAAATCTGTGTGTCCTATTTACCTTCTTATTACATGTCAGTCCAATTTTCAAAGAAGTTTATCTGACAGAAAAGTTACTACATCTTTTTTTAATGTATTCATAAGTCAAGTAATGTTACCTGAAACTGTTACTTTTAATAAAAAGTATTTTTAGCACTGCGTCTTACTACCCATTTAGGCTATAAGATAATGTACTAATTAAGCTAATGGGTTAGAGAGGAAAATGGCTGAACTTGAAGGAATAGCGAGTACACGGCCGAGATCTATCTGTAGCCGGCAGTCTAGTCTATTGCTAGAGTAGCGCCTTAGACCATGCGTCCAATGAAGTAATATAGCATAACTCAATACGTTGAATGTAAACAAATGTTTTTTATTTTCTAAAAAAGGATCTTCTTATGAAAATTAGACTGTACCTACTCCAAGATTTGGTGAAATCTTATTTAAATCTTGTAGATTAGTATTAGTACTATTATTTACGGCTGTATGCACTTACCTTGTCAGGGTAGGATAATTGTTTCTCACGTTCTGAAAGGGAATACAGAGGCCCCTTGACACGATCCCAGAGAGACTGGAGTGCCTCCGGCTTACTGTTCCATGCCTTGCTCGCCTTTAGTAACACCTCCAATTGGTCTACTGGTAGATTCGGGACAAACTTGGTATCACCAAATCCTTTATAGTTCCCCGAGTTGGAGAAAAATACTGACGAATAAACTAGAAATGCCTGAAATTAAAAATAAATAAATCAAACTCTTGCAATAATATTGTTTTGAAACAAGCAATGTTATAAGTTTTAATGATAGTTTTGAAAAGGTATAGAGAAGTATGAGTATCTCAAAATGATTGTCAATCTGATATCGAAGACGGTTGTTTGATAAAGAGTGCATTTTAGTCTTGTTAGTAGGTAAAGTTTTTGAGGATATGCAAGGTGTACAAGGTAGGCGATTAGGCCTCAAATAATTGTTATGTTTAAATAGGCCAATTGAGTATAGCAGTTTGTAAGGAAATGTTAGAATGTAACGAGGGTTTAGAGAGAGGCTATTAGGTCTCCTGCCCGCCACCTCCATTTAAAGCATCCTTGCAATCCTCCTGTCTTCCCTCCTCTTCACATATCCATACCACCTCAATCTCGCCTTCTCTATCCTATCATGCAAGGATTTCTCCTTCACTCACTCTCCCACCCTTTCATTCCTCACCCTGTTCATCCTTGTCACGTCCAGCCTACTCCTCAGAAATAAAAAGACAATGAGCATTAAAAAAAAGTCAACCTAAAAGATATTTATTAATCTACTCCTAAACACAAACCCGACAGATATTCACACTCAGCTGCTTTGAGTTGTCCGTACCGTGAAATTTTCTTCTGAGAAACCTTTGACGAGTGCTGCTTTCTTGAGTTCATCAATTGGTTCGTTAGAAAGCACCTTGGTGAGGAGACTGAAGATTAGAGGTGACTCTGGCGACGTCTGTGGCAAAACAGAGAGTTATTAATGAAAAAATTAGAAAGAAACACTTGAATAGGAACTACTGTGTCATCTAATAACCAGGCCTCAAACCACTAAGTCAAAGATTATTATTATTATTATTATTATTATTATTATTATTAGAGATGGGTTAAATCCATTATTTTACGAATCTAAATATTTATTTTACCTACAAATCGCGAATTCGAATTTTGGAAAAATATTATGACCATAGGAACATAACTAAATGTACAATTATTTTTTCTAAAATGCATTCATTATAATATTCAAGCTTAGTGTTAAATTAATGGTCTGGGGTCTGGTTGCTGAGTTTTCCTCTAATTATGTAGGGAGTAAATCACCAAGAAGCAGTATTTGAACTCTAAAACAAATTCCAATCAAAAATTTTGAAAAACTTACATTTTTATAATGTACAGTAGCCCCATGACTTCTTTGGTGCTGACTGACAGCTCACAGCTGACTTCTGACAGTTGCTAAACACATGTTTTTGCAGATCATATGGTTCGGCGTAGGTATACATAATTTGGTCTGGTAACTTTTCAAAGCCGTCAGCTGTCAGCTGTAAGCTGTTAGCTGTCAGTCAGCACCAAATAAGTCATGGGGCTACTGTACACATCTTGAATCAGATATTTTCTTGAAACCTCAAATATCAAGAATTCGAGGAATTTGAGGGTTCGAGAATTTAAGGGTATGAGGATCCCATCCCTTGCTATAATATATTTTTGCAACGTATCTTACTAGTTACTATCCATCTGAGATTTAACCACATTTAACTAAGTACACTAATGTTGAAGAGATCAGGAAGGTAGAGTTTAGAAGAAATGTACCCACATCTGTATGGAAGAAAAGTGGGAAACTATTTAGGAAAAGTCGCCATTGAATCCCAACCTACCCATTATCAGAAAACAAGACCAGAAAAGCTTGATGTTTAGTCTGGCATGCCCTTGCTATTTATTTGAGTGAAAAGAAAGGGTTGGCTAGTTAATTATCGTTTGATTTGTTTACTAAGGGTATTTAGAGGGTTGCAAAGTAGAACATTGAGAAATGTTGCAGACATTTAAAAACCCCAGAGTATTTATCAAGTAGTTTGATATTTTTAAATATTGTTTTCACCTAATTGAAAGCAAAAGTTCTGTCCTAATAAAAGGTTTAAATTTAAGTTTAAATGGTTTATAAAAAGTGTGATAACTTGCATAAAACCCTATAAAACAATCCCACATCACCTCACTGTTGTGACCCTATCAAAACATCAATCTATTTAATAGAGGAAGGCTAGACCTAGGTTTATAACCTTTTGTTTTAATCTTAGAAGTATAGATTTTCATGAAAACCATTGCAGTGAATTAAAAACAACAACTTTAAGCTCAAAATTTAAAGTTTTGAACTTGTCAGAAACCTGCTGATAATATTTGCTTGCATTTTGTTTAAAACAATATTAAATAATATTGAATAACTTCATAAATAATCCAGGATTTCTAAACGTTTCAAGATGAATTTCTGTAATAGATCCATACATAAACCATAAATAAGTACAAACATAATTTTTTTAGAACTATATTTTTTTGTGAAAACATTTAAAATCACAAACATTTCTTAATTTAATATAGTTGTATGACACTTTTAATTAGACAAAAGGAAATGTTGAGGGACTCTCTTTGTTATGAAATAATATATCTTAAAATAGAATAAAATTAATTAAACTAGGAATTTTCAAGAAAAGGATCGAAAATTCAAGTAGGGGCCTAGTCAAATTTTTCAAGTTTGGTAAAAAATTTTGAGTCAAGTTCGAGCAGCTACTAAAACTTGACTCAAACTCGAATTTTCAAGTACTTGCACAAAAGTGAAAGCTCCATCCATCATATTCTGGTTTTTTAATAAACGTACAGGATGAAAGTGGTTTCAGTATGGTTGAGTAGCTTCCATGGCTGTGGTGTCGGAGTCATGGAGCGGTAAAAAATGTACTGACTCCAGCATCAAAATAAAAGTTTATAATATTATAACAATATATGGTCATTTTAACTTAATAATTTTTTAATTTTTTAGGACCCATGTTATTAATTTTCTTTTAGACCAATTTATTCAAATATAAATTCACAACACCAAATAAGTTTCCCATGAATTAATCAGTATTTGAGCATTTTATTGCAATAATTTTTTAAACTACTAACCAATAAACATTAGACATTTATGAAGGAGTCTGAGTCATACAGTAGAAAAATAGAGTCAGAGTCGAAGGCTAGACTTATCGACTCCACAGCTTTAGTAGCTTCCTGGTGTGTTCTTACAATAATCTAATTCTAGAGTAAAACCACCCAGTCAAATAAAGGGTAGTAGGAAAAGTGAATTTCTCAAGTGATACATCTTTCATCCAAGTGGTAAATCAGATCTGAAACCTTTAACTCAGCAGGCAGGCAGTCACACTACCAACCTAGCTAAGGTGTCAGACAACCAACAGTTGATGAAATATAATTTCTTACCTGCAAATACACTGCAAGACTACCATGCCAACTTGCAAGACTCAAATAATGCGCATACAACTTCTGCTTATTCGATAGGGCATCAAATGCGACTTGACATTCTAATTCAACTATTGGATAGTCGTTGGATAAACTGTATTGGTCATCTTCACTCATTTTGACAACACTAAAGGAACTAAGCAATGGGGGGAAAAATATTAGTTTACAGTACATTTGAAAACATGTTGAAACAAGTAGATCTACGTATATTAAAATATTCAATAACGACACACAACCAATATCATGTATCAGTAAGCAATAAACCAAAATAAATTAAGTTTAAGCTTACAGCATGAATTAACCAGTCCCTAAAGCTTTGTTTTCCTTCTTTAAAACAGATCAACCGAATATTAATTAATATCAGGATGATTAAGGTTGTATGATCAACAAATAGAGCAGTTAAGGTATATAATCTTTGAGGGAAATTAAACTATCTCGATAGTTCTCTATTCAATGGATTTTGTTGGAATAATAATAGGGTCTACTTGGATCTAGTTTATGGATGATTCGATGTATACTTCTGCACTACGGTATAAAACTAGTCCATTAAGTGGAAAACGTGTTACATTGGGTCTGGGACGGGGAGAAGCATAAGGGGGCGCAGGGTGTGACTGATAGGAGTGCCAGCTGGAAGACGAAGGGGATGGGCTAGACCCCCACCCACTCCTGGGAATAGGTTAGAATTTTGTCTAAACAATTACAATAGATTAAAAACAAGAAAGAATCAATTCTACAAGATTTTTCTTTGGAAAACAAACTTTAAAAATAAACAATGCCATCTGCCGACTGAAAAGTGCCATTTTTTAAAATTTGTCAATAACGTGATCCTAATCCGCCTTTGTTCGATGAATATGACTATAAGGTGGTGTAGCAGGATATCAAACCGCTACCCTTGGAATATCCATCGATGCGGTTTCTAAAAAATATTAAGTACTTAGTTCGTTTGTCAATCCAAATTTTCCTGTTATTTTGTGGCTGGTGGGAGTGTCATGACACCCAAACTGTGCACGCCTGTGGGGAGAAGGGAGTGAAATGCTTTCTATAAACTTTAAGGTCATTCAACAATGAGGTTGACTAGGATTTATCGAGTCTATAACATCCTGGCAGGAAACTTAACATAGGGTATGATTAAGAGGGAAATCTTTATTTTTAATTTTTTTAGGGGCATGTTCTTTCTGCATAAAACAAGTTTAGCAGGCTTAATTTAGTTAAAATGATATGTTTCGTATTCATCCCTTGTGGTGTATCAAATTCTCCCCATTTCTCATATCACATTCAACCAATGGACGTGGAGTGCAATGGTACCCAAACTTTAAATGATAGGCCTAATCTAACTTTCTTAATAGAACATTTTTAGACCACATTCATGTTTTTTTTTGGAGACATAGCAGAAAAACAAAAGTTGTCGACTACCCCATGAAAGTTTTCAGCATAAAAATTAGTTACATCAAACTACCCCACCTAAGAAAAATAGCCTCAGATTTATAACTTTCATTAATGAATGTGAAACTAGAAAGAGGTAGAAAACATTTTTTTCCTTCATATTCTTACTAGGTTTAGAATATTTTTTTTTACTGCATCACTTATATCTTAAGTTTTGAACCATATCAAATTCCTCCCCCCTCCCCCCCATACTATCTAATAATCTATCTACTAGACTATGTAGGTTTATTTAGGTTTAATAAATTGGGTTGCGTCAAATGGAATCTCTCAAATATAGCTTAAAACGTTATCAAAACATAATGAGCTAATAAATTAGCTTAAGGCTAGTTTCTAGAATTGAAAGAGCACAAACGCATTCTTTTGAAAAATTTTTGATGAAAAACACTCAGCATAATTAATCACACTAAACCAGTTTGATTAATGAATATTTTATTGTATTTGACAACAATTACTTAACTAATGAGTCTAGGAAAATAACTTTTTCACATTTATAAGTAGGCCTACCATGTTGGTTAACACTTCCTTACACATCATAGAAAAACAACTATAAATCTTAAATTGTAGTCCTATTTTACCAATTCAACAAATTTCACCTTTGATGATGGATGTTGATGCGAGGAGCTACATGGAAACAGGGACAAATCCAGAGTGCCCCCCTCCCTCCCACTTAAGAAGTTTTTTAGTTAGTATTTACAATAATTAAAAAATTAAACCAATTAAATCTATGTTATAGTCACTACTAGTTGTACTGTCACTTAATTTCTCATTGGACAATTGTTTCGCGAGTCAACCAATGCCAATAATTGACTTACATTTTTAACACATAATTTAACTGGCCAAAAATTAACAAAAACACATGAATAAATAATGAACTTGTATGTATTTTCAAATTAATTTCTAAATTATTCTCCAATTTAAGGTACTCTAATTTTGTAGGATTTTTTTTCTGTCAGAAACTACTCGCTGCAGCCCCCCTCTTACGGAAATCCTTGCTGCACTCCTGCCCCTTCCTCATGAAAATCCTGGATCTGCCCTGCAGGGAAATTAAGATATGACAGAGTAGAGAAGAGCGGGTGCTAACCAATCGCAAGATTGAAGACTTGAAGAAGCTCTCGGACATGAAAGGCTAAGTTTCATTAGAGTAGCCTACCTAGAATATAATTGATTACCAAAAACTAACTATAACTTAAAAATGTAGCCTATTTTTTAAGTTACCTGTAATGTAGTTTTTATTTTACCAAGCTTAGATTGTATTTAATATTATTTCAGTTCTGTGTGAGAGTTTGTTTAATGTCAAGTCATAAGAAGCTTTCATAGAAGTTACCTAGAATAAAGGGATTAAAATTAATAATAGATGAGTTAGGCTATGCAAGAGTTGGGTTTGTTATGAAAAAAAAAAGTTTCTGTTGCGAGAGACGACTTGTGCATATTTATAAAGGGAAATCTTTTAAATTTTGTTTCTGTTTTAAGTTTTTGTTATTAACTAAACTAGATTTATTTAAATTAATCGGTGACCTGCCGGTCTAGGGCTAAGGTGTCAGACCTCTGTGCTGAGGGTCCGAGGTTCAATCCATGGTCCCGGCACAGATTTATCTGATTGCCAAACCCTTCCTTCACCTCTGACAAGACGTGTATTAATCACAACTTGTGAATGTGAGGAATGCCAGGCCTCCACCGTGGTTCGGATTCCACGTTAAACTGTAGGTCCTCCATTTCATCTCACAATCACCCTACCATTAAACATTAGCGTAAGTGCGTATAACCTGAACAGGTAGTAAGACGTAGTGATAATAGTAATAATAATAATAATGATGATAATATTTAAATTAGTCAAATATGACACCTGCACACAGGATTCGAACCCGGAATTTTTGGCTTAGCGCACCAATGCTCTACCACTGAGCCATCCAGGATTTGTCTCATGCTCAGGTTATTCTTCACTCATAGTTTAAAGCCAAGTCTGTGATGAGCGTGTGGAAAACACGGAGTCAAAACTCTTGGGTTTGATTCTCATGTTCAGGTGTCATTTTTCAACTAATTTAGATTTATTGAGTATTGTGGTCTCCATATAGCTAGTGCCAAATTCCAATAATATACAACCTGTGTGTTGATATTAATTAGCTTACATTAGCGATAGCTCAAGAAGGGATCCCATTCAACTCAATGTTCACTTAATGTTCATGTAACGGTTCTACTCGTGTTTTTAAATGGAAGCCATCAATAGTTTGTTTGTGTCTTGAAAACTCTAAGTAGCCTCTTATTACACTTTAATTTGTGCGTTCCAGTAGGCTTCTATTGTAAGTACTTGCAGAGTATTCAGCCCTAAATGCTCGGGTTTAAATTTTAGTGAACAATTCTTTCAAACCCTCTAAATTCATTGTCTTTGTTTTGCTCGAGTTGTTACATAGGCCTGTGTTACACAAATCCCTGATCAAACACGGGTTTCTTTATTTTATAGCATGTGAATATTAAGTTAATTGTAACCCTCACATAAAGGAACATTTTTAAAAAATAATTATTTTTATCATTAAGCTAAGTTTTCATTTTGTGGTTTTGTTGGGGATGGTATGGAATATTCCTATTTTATAATATCTTTGCTTAGTGAAAAATGTCGACTATGGTGGTCTTATGATGTTTGTGGGTTCAAACACAGCTGAAGTCGACAGATCCCCCCCCCGAGCGATATAACTCCAAAACACAACTTCCAATGGAGGGAAAGTAAAGCAGTTGGTCCCATGTCGATTGTGACATGTAAAAGAACCATGGATAGGTTAAGTGAAAAATACTTTGCCCGGCAAAATTGGTAGGCCCTTTCGAGCTCACTCACAGAAATTCAGTGTTGAAGGCAATAAGGAACCACTACACTTTCTAAACTCCCTAAGTACATGAGATTTCTACCAGATAGTGTAGGTAGCACCAACCAACTGAAGGGCTGAGTGCATGCTAAGCTCTGGATGGACAGAAATCACATCAATCAGAAACTTCGGGTTGTTGACTTAAGAAGTGTAAAAATATGATGGATCAATTAAGAAAGTAAAGAAAGGGTAACAGGGAGATACCTAGCTGAATTAGGTAGGCCTTGCTTTTCACTCACCAATATAATAATACACCTCAAACTATATTTCAAGGAATAATTGTTTTTATAAACACACAAAATCATCTACAAACACATTTCACCTGTAACAAACACAATCCTTGCAAACAAGACACAATTATCTTTTTATCTTGAAGAAATCTTGAAAATTTATAGATGGAACTACCACACATACAATAAATGGGCAAAATTTAAACAGGAAATTTATACAGTCAAGCTCGCAGTTTAGATGATGTCACAAATATAAAGGCTCAAACTAATATTGAAAATGATTGTGATATAAACCTAGCTTTCAAACCTTTGATAAATTATAGAATATACATTATTATTATTATTATTATTATTATTATTATTGTCTTAATCAACCCAGCTAAAACTAATCTTTCACGACTTTTAGATTAAAAAGTTTAGTATTATTGATAAACAGTTTGATTTCAATTTGTATGCTAGTGTGATATAAGGTAGTATACCAAATATTCAATTTTGTATAATAAATTATATAAATAGGTAGGCTATAATTATGAGGAATATAGTGGAAGAATATCCAGTCAAAGTATGTGAGTTGATAGATTCAAGATTGTTTTCTAATCCAAGACTTGTATAATCTTAATAATGTTAAGTCAAGTGTTAAGTGATTAATAAAGCTGTTTGATAGTAGTTTTTTCGTGATAAACTTACTTTTCAAAAGAATGAGTTTGTGCTCTACAAAATATTTTCAACCCACCGTTGAGAAAAGATATTTTTCTTAACTGGCCAAGAAATTAAACAATTATGAAATTCAGATTTTAAAACTGACAATAAATAGCTGGAACCGATTGTTTCCACACCCCTCAACACCTTAGTGTAGTTTGAAAAACCTTTAACACAAATACCAGTAAAATTATTGTGTTTTGTATATTTCAAGCAACCAATTAAAGGAATAGATTTTAAAATCATAATAGTTTGTAATAAATATGAAACTATTTTACAATAAAAACTACCTTACATCCAAAATATTCACAAGATCTTAAATTTCAAATTATTAACACCCAATAAAAAACGGCCTTAAAAAGTAAAACTAATCAATTGTTGACATGTGGCTCAGTACGGATCAAATACCAAGGTCTCAAGCTACTGAAGCTAGCAAAGATCACATTGCTCTAGTCTTGTAGTCTAAAAGGCAGGCTAGGGTTGATAACATAGACTTTAACAGTTAATCCTCAATAGTTTCGAGTTCTTGCTATTTGATCCATGGTCTTTAGCGAATATATTCTTTACTTCAAGTTTTCAATACGAGTTTTGCAAAAGTAGACATTTGGGGACAATTCAACAGCTGTGATGAATACAGCTATGTGTAAGTTATGAGCATATGGAACAAGTTCTCTATGAAGTGACGCGACACCTTTTTAGTCCTTTTTGTTCTCTTTTTAAAACTTTGTTTTTGAACATCTCATCAGAAGTAAAAATAGAAGCAGGTTATTTGTAACTAACCCAGACTACTTTATATCTTCATTTTAGAGAATGGTAGTTCTTATTAGTAAACTGAACTAAATCTACTATTTGCATTAGGTCACCTAAATTATTTTTTTAAACTTTCAATACACTCGTTTTTGCTATCATAACTATACTATCTGGCAAAAATACGCTATGTTTGAAAACCAAGATGTTCAAAAAATAACGGCAAAAAAATGTTTACAGCCAAATGGCTCTAAAACATTTTGATATTCCGGAATTTCATATTATAGCATTTTTTCTATAGGAAATGCAAAATATTCCCTTGGAAAAGCATAGGTGGCAGATATTTTTAGTCAAGAGTACAGCTGCTTCGGTGACACGAACAGCCATGGAGTGGACCTGCTACGGTGACGTGAACGCAAAAAAGCAGAACAATACTAATCCCAATGTTTGTAGCAGGCGACCTGCACACAACTATTTATATTGTAATAGGTACCTTATAATTTTAGTTCAATATATCATCCTTAATCTTGTTTAATCGACATATTTGTATAGTTAATACATGAACAGGTTTAACAAAGATAGTAACAGTAGTAAATAAATAACTCCATGGCGTGAGCCTGCAAGCGAGCTATACCAACCAAGCGTCCGCCACCGTTAGCGATCACAATGCCAACATTATGGATAAATGCTGTCATGTGGTCAGCACAACGAACCCTCCAGGTGTTAATTTCAATTTTTTAGATGATAGCTGCTAATTATTTATTCAAGTACGTATCTCTTCTTATTTCCTCATGAGCCTGAGTTTGGCCCAGTTCCAGACTCACTGCTTCACAGAAAATTCTGGAAGTACCTGGGAACGAACTTGGGAACTCTGGACCTATAGCCAATAACTCTGATCACTAGACCACAGAGGTGGTTTGTAATCTATTGAAACATACTTAGTGAGCAATGCGATTCGGTTCTAGTGTTACATAATATAAAATCAAATGAGTTGGCAGCTATGGTTAAATTCTGATGGAAAGGGTCTTTTATAAAATATAGTACTCTTTTTTTTGTAGCAACATTGATAACATATAACTTATTTTTTAGTACTATTTTACATTATCTATCAGATGTGACATTTTAAGAATACATGACTTTGCATATAAATATGTGATAATAGTCTCAGTAACTTTTATAACTGTCTAAAAATGTTATTCCTATCTAAACTGGACTCTTGTTGGCTTTAAAATAGAAATATAGTCTTTGGTTTAAAAACTTGATATTGACACAATTATTTTCTATGATTTTACTCAATCTAAACGTTCAGCCAACGTTAAACAAGGCTCCTGAAAATGTAATGCCACAGGTGAACTATTGTTGCACTGATTTAAATAATATCATGTGTAATAATTCCTTTATAGTTATACTATCTAGTTATTAATATAATCGAATATTCTGTCTGGTGTAATATCTACCTCACCCAAAACAGATATCTTGCTTCCATTGCTCTACCAGCTATTACTCTGACAACCCTTCGAAGAGTAAGAAGAAATTACATTACTCTGATAATCATAATAAAGCTACAAACCAAAGAACCAATATTTATTTTAATCTACAAAATAAGAAACATTTAGCTTTTTAGAACATTTAAACGAACCGATGATGATGAAGATTAACAAATAAACTAATATAAAACAAACTATTCCTTGACATTTGCATTATATAAACAAAATATGATTAAGGAAATATATCAACTAAATTAATGGTCTCCATGCCATTAAAATTATATTGACTATGAGCAAGGCCCGGTATTGATGACCTAAAATTAAAAAAAAAGACCTAAAAATAAAAAACTTTAACTTATTAAAAAATGACCTTAAAATTTGAACAAAGAGCTATAATAAATGTACACGACTAAATCAAACACGTGATTTACAAATGTAAACTAAAAATTATCCCTGTAATGAAGTCTTTAAAAACTGAGCTCTTTCTTTCTGATAAAATATAACATTGATTAAAAAATATCTGCTTTAGAACTAATAGCTACGTTCTCCCAACGCAAGCCAGGGGCGTCGCGCCGGGGGGTGTTAGGGTGGTGTTGGGGCTGTCACCCCTCCCCCCAATGTTGGTTAAAAGTTTGGAAGTTGGGAATTTGGTGAGATTTGAGATCTGGAGTTGGCGAAATTCTAGGCTTATTCTGTACCCCATTACTTTCTATTATGAAAGTCCTTAATCACAGACTTGTACAGACAAATTTAAAATTTACCAACTGTTGATCCCTACTCTACAAAAAATCCCAACTTCAAAAATCGTCAAACACTTAAAGGATATTCCTTGTTTAGTAGATTGTAGAAATCTTAGTTAATCAAGTATTCTACTAGCGCCATTGTCAGTAGGCAGAGACAACGGCTGGTAAGTATATGCCGAATGCCAATTCATAAGGAAACAGAGCTGCCCATTAGCAAAATTTCACTCAGCCAGCAATGCTTGAAGTGACAGCATTGTCAAACAATGTTTTATTTATGGATTAGTGTTTTTAGTTGTGACTTTTGTGGCTGCTAGACTGTCACAGTTTTATGATTCAAATTATCATATGTTGTACAGCCAATGCCTTAATTAGGGCTTTATTAAAGTTTGAAGGCATAAATGCAGTGAATGTTACTCAGCATTTTATTGTTTTCTTATTGAAAACTCTGACTGATGAAATGAGAACATTGAGGTGTTAAAGTTTGACTTCTGAAATACACACTAATTTTTCTAGCAAGTATTCATACTAGTTTGAATTGAAATGATGTATCTTATTTAATTGTTTATTAAAATAGGCTTTCATGAAAGCAATTTAAATAAGATCAAAGCAACAATGAAGGAAGAGGAGTAATAGGGCTGTGTTACACTGTTTCAACTATCATAATTTTTCATTTGATTAAGTAGACTACATTAAACCCAAAATAAGTTTTTTTCACTCTTTAACATTTTCAAATTTGGGATACTTTTTAGATTCGTTATTTAGTGTTCGATTTGCATGAAATTTCATATAACCGTGTTGTTTAGCGTGCTGGCTTAGAATTTGCCATAATTTATTTAATAAAATATCAGGGGAAGCCCCTTCACCCTCACGCGCTAAATTACAATATGTTCTGAATTATTTATTGACGTACCAGTATTAACATTTTAGGGCAACTTCCATTAGATTATGAAGCAGGACATTGGTTGACAGGTATCAAAATACTGTAGAAATATTGATAAATTCAAATTTTTATTACTTTATTTTAAAGTTGAAAATGTTTTTAAATAAACATGCCCACATTGCTAATTTTTTGATAAAGTGACGAGCGAGTTCTACATCTCTAGGCACTTACTAGTTAAATATTGCTTCAAACTGTGTTATAATAAAGCAACCTCAACGAATTGCTGTCAAGATGTTGTGACAAGGGTGAAGGGGATTTGGCAGTTGTAGATGAACATAGGGGTAACGAATGGCTAGTACTTGAAAAGATTACTAGTAAGGCTATTACGGCATGAAACATCTTTCTCTTCTAACTGAGTTAAACACATTTACCCTTTTATCTACAAATACATGATAAAATACGCTAGCCAAATTCAAATATTTAATTGAGTAATATTTTAAAATCAAATACTAATTACTCTATTTATTTATTTATTTACTTATATCTACAGTAAGTACTATTTCACATTATAAAAACACATTACATTTACAAGTGAGAAATATAGCTAGTTTTTTTTAATGCTAGTATTGGTATAATGAGTAGGGAGCAATGGTAGGATTTGTCATTTGGACACGAGCATTGCCTTTCTGGAAAAAAAAGTGCTAGATAATTTTAATTTTTACTTTGACTTTGTGTACTGTGTGCGCTCAAATAATTTTTAAATAATTTAGTTTAAATCTAGCTATAAAATGGAAAGAAAAGTACTGATATCTCTGGTTGAGAACACCATTATAAAATCTGTCTTGCCATATGCAAAAAAATCGATGATCAATATGTTTGCTTAACCATCAGCTTGAGATAATTAAACTCCATGGTATGAGCCCACAAGCTAGCTATACTGATCGAGCAGCCGCCACTAATGTAGGGTAAGATTAATTTATCTATGACCGCCTTTGTGGTCTAGTGGTCAGAGTTCCTGGCTACAGATCCAGAGGTCCCGGGTTTAATCCCCAGCCCTTACAAACTTTCTGTGAAGCTGTTGGTCTGGAATGGGGTCAACTCAGCTTCGTGGGGAAATATGAGAAGCTTCTTGAATAAATAAATAGCAGCTCTGGTCTAGAAAACTGAGATTAACACCTGGAGGGTTTGTTGTACTGATCACATGACATCCTCTATTCGCGGATGCTGTCACTATATCATATATTTAGAAATAAAATAGTAACTTGAAATAATTAATATTATTACGTTAAATTTAACCTCCAAAACAAACTACGCTAATTAAAGTAAGCTCCAAGAAGTCTTTGTGTGATGGGGAGAGAGAGAGATAGATAGATTGAGAGAGAGAGAGAGAGCGTAGGTAATAGTAGTTCCACCTTTTTCAACAAGAGGCAATACTGATCAGGAGTCTGATTAATAGGTTGATAAGTCCTAATGTTACAAACAATATACAGGTGTAAAATATTTCTTACAACTTGTAGAACTTGTACGAGCTGTGTTACAGGCATAGATAAGAAGTTTACAGGCCCGAGAAGCGCTAAAACGCTTTGGTGGTAAACATCGATAACAGGTACAATCGTTACGCCCAATGAAAACAATCGACTGTGATTGCTCATATTTTATCGTGTTAACTTCAAAACTTGTTACTTGATTCATTTCCAATATCCGTGTATTGTATATTCAATTTTAATCAGTGGAT
The DNA here is from genome assembly GCA_902155825.1 of Timema genevievae. Taxonomy (NCBI): domain Eukaryota; kingdom Metazoa; phylum Arthropoda; class Insecta; order Phasmatodea; family Timematidae; genus Timema; species Timema genevievae. The sequence continues at coordinate 26,458 of CABFWO010000643.1, read as the reverse complement.
TTGCGACCATTCTTATTTTCCGGTGTTTGTCTATTTACACCAGTGTTTAAATCACATTATTAATTATTTTATCTACCTAATGCCTAATCTAAATGGTTTTTCTCTGTGATTTTTCTTATGTGCTAAATTACCTTATCTTTGAATCCATACTTTAAAAATGAGCGGTATGGTTTAAATTTATTTTTCTTTGGGAGTGGTTATTCAAAAATAGGATGGGGGTATTCTGTTTATCTTTCTTGTTTTTATTTTACGGAAGTATCTCTTACAACGTTATGTGTAATCATTCAATCGCGGTTGCTCCTATGCATACAATTGGTATTTACCCTTTCTCCCCATGTTTCATCCGAGCTGTATCCGAATTCCCTTATGCGCTATCGCCTTGATATGAACTATTGCCGGTTGCATCGTTAATCACGTGATCAGGTGTAGATTTTTCCGAATTGACACCAAGGACGCCAATGCACCCCTTTTACGCCCTTGGGTCCAAGGACGGAAGCAATAGGGGCCTACGTCGTCGACACATCTTTAGGCGACGTTTGACTGTCAACCGTTTTAATATTCTCATATTTTGTCTGCTTGAGTTTACAACTTAATGCTGCTTGCGATTTTAAATAATGGCTGATAATGCAGTCATGTTTTATAATTTTAATTTCAAAAAGTTGATTAATTTATGTATAACATTATACTTTAACCAAAAGTAGAAAATTGTTTATTGGCACGCGTTGTTTTTGTAAAAAATGGTAAAACAGTCAACGCAAACAATAAAATGGTGCCAATATTAAACACCATAGGCTATTTATTTTCAAAGGTCTTATAGATGGCCTAGATTTGCCTTATAAGGGCATGTAGTTTATCATTGTTAGGTACCGGTAGTAGTAAGCCTACTGCGGTCCTAAGGATGTAGCAAAGCTCATTGCCGTTAGAGTTGGCTGATGAAGTCTTCGATAGGGGAGTGTGAATTCATCGAGGCTGTATTCGAATAGTCTATATGCTCTCGTTTTGATACATAATCCTTGAGAGTTACACTGGAAATCATGTGATCAAGTGTAGAGCTGTCCAAATAGTCGCAAAGGATCCCAATGCATCCCTCTCACGTCCTTGTATCCAAGGATGGAAGCCACACATCGTTGAAACGTCCTTGTTTGTCCTTGGTGCGGAATTTTACTGGCAACTGTTCAAATAGATGGGGTTTACATAATTTCTAAGATCATTGCTAGAGAGCAGCACTGCAGACCCAGAGATGTAAAAAACCTGCTGGATGTTCAAATAGTTTTATGCAGTCTTCATTTGGGAAGTGCGTGGCAAGTGTGAGTTCAGCAAGACTGCATCTCAGGGATCCTTGACACCGAGACTATTTGGATGTACAGCCATGCTTATTCCATTCCTTTGTTTTAATCACTTTTCTCTTTATTTAACTGTATTAATGTTCTCAACAAGTTGTATTATGGCTCCTTTACAAATAAGAGAAGTCATACATGTTTTGGTTATATCGGCCTTATGAGGTTCTATAAATGGACAATCTAGCATATTCTTCCTTTGTATTAAATATTCCTCTTAAGGGGGCCGCACATACATTTAGCTTAAACGCAATATTTAATTATATGATACATTATTTCAAAATATGGCTCACCCCAAAATAAAGTTGAAAGATTCTAAGATTCTAATACTCTCCTCTAATGTAAGTTTTATTAGTAGACAAATAATGTGCAAAATAGTGACATTAGCTTATTTTCAACAACTTTAAAGCGTATTTGTAGATCTATGACTAGGTTGAATGAAAAGGAGCTCTAGTTTTATCCTTCCTCCTTACACAGTGGTCCCCAACCTGGGGACCATGAAACACTTCTGAGAGGATGTGGAATAATTAGGAAATAATGTTAAAAATCAGTTAATAATTCGAAGACTTTATTTCAATCCCTTTTACAGTAAGATAATTTTTTCTTGTGGTATTGGTAACACTGCCTACCAACTGTAATTAATTTATTAGGTGACCAGCCAAAAGTAAGACGCTCATTCACATGCCCATGTTTATTTTAAAGCACGCAAGCCTTGGATTGATTTAAATTAGTTAAAAAATACCATCTGGACAAGGGAATCGATTCTCGTGTTTAGGTGTAATTTTTTTACTAATTGAATTGAATTGTTGTCTTCTCCATATGACTATTCCTGTTGTTACAAAGGTTTGAAACTTGTATGTTAATAGTCATATTTTCAGAATGTTTTAATTGTGGATATATCTATGCAAATCTACTAATATATTTTTTTCCCTAAAAATTTTCAACACTTTAAGTTGAATGAAATCATAAAGTACTGACAAAATGATATAACCAAATTTTATTTTAATATCTGTATTTGGTTAATTTTTAAATGAGGTAAATAACTTAAAAGTTTAAATCTTAAATAGGCTACTTTATTAAAATAGTCAAATATTCACTTATATTTAAAACTGTTCTGTTTCGCTATTTTTTTTAGACGAATGTGAAGAAGACTGTGATGATTTGGTGGCAGCGGTTGCTTTAAAAAGAAAAAAAGCACCCTCGCAATATGCTTCAATTTTGTCACATACACTAAAAGCAGAAATAGATATTGTGGTAAGTTAGCTGGTCTATTACCTATTAATATTGTTAAACAGGTGCTTAAGTTGGGTTGGAAGGAGCATGAATTAAGGTCAGAGTTTAAAATGTTTGGTTGTTTTCCCCTTACTGTCTCCAACTATGGTTTAGAAATTAATTTAGTCCAGGTGTGCAGAATATGTCCGAATGCTCGAATGAGGTTCAGGGGAAACTAAGCAGTCCTGGAGAAATTTGGGGCAGGAAGCAGTCCAACCATTGTATCAATGATTTTAGTATATTCTGGTTCTGTAGTTTCATCGTGTGAAAAACAGCGGCAGACCACACCCGACACAAACATCGTGCACATAGACATTATTACATCTAGACATTTCATTGTCCAGTAAAGTATCACTCTACCAGTTATTTTGAATAGTTCTTGCCTTAATCTCTACAAGACATAGACAAACTTTACAAGGAATTGGAAAGACTGCCATTTCTTGAAGACAACTAAATTTTGTATGAGGTGGACCTATGTAATGAATTGTATGATTAAAAGTACAATAAACACCTGACTATCTGCTTTGCGACTTAACAGTGGCATCGCCAACAGCAGCGGATATGTTTTTGAAAAAACTCCGTGTTGATGGAGAATACAGGGCTACCAATTGTTTTATTCAGTAACTCCCTAGGGAAGAGATAATGGCCAGAAGTGTGAAAAGGTTATGCATGGGGGAGGAGGCCTTTCGGGATTGTACCTGCTTAAATCTGGAACAAGAAGATGACACACTCCTATTTGACAATCTGATGTTACGGAAAATACCTAGCGGGATAGAGAAAAAGGAAGCACCTGCAATGAAGCAGAAGACTTAAAGAAGCTTTTAAGTGATTTTTTCCATTTTGAGTATTCTGTACATTGATTTAAAGTTTTTTTTTTTACTATCTTAGTGCGTGAAATATAATGATGTGCTCCTAAACGCAATCCTAACAGGTGAGCGCTAGTTGTAGTTTGAATTGAATGTGCTACAATCTCTTGTTCTATTAAATATGTGGATTATCCACGGTTTTGGGCTATCCGCGGCACTTGTCCCCTCCATTACTGTGGATAATTGGGCGTTAACTCTATTTTTAAATTTGAACTTTCCAAACTATTTAGTACTACAGTAATCCTAAATCCCTCTGACTTCCCTAATATGTTCAATGTTGCTTTATTTTGTTAGCTATGGTTTTTGTGGAAGTTTTATATGAACATTTTATGTTCTGGGAAAATATTGGGTCCCTGAACATATTCTGTGCCCCTGGCACTGTCATCTTTCTACTATAGGTTTGCATAATTTATTTGGATTCACCCTGGCTACTCATACACTGGTTATTTGGATGATATTATAGCCTATGAGTTTTAAGAAATAGCTCTTCCCATGAAATCATTATTTGTACTGGAGCAGTTTATTGCAGCTATTTTGTTATTAATAATTAATATACTTTACTCCGTTTATGAAGGAGTCAAAGTTGGGCCTTAGGAAGGCCGCCTTGGTCAGTGAAAAATGGTTCAGCGTTAATGCAATATTTAATTCTATGATGCGTTATCTCAAAATATGGTTCATGCCAAAATAAAATCGAAAGATTCCAACAACCTTATATTTTGAGTTTTATTAATAGAAATTAATATGTGAAAATGTGACATTAGCTCATTTTCAACGACTCTTTAAGCATATTTGTGGAGCAATGAGACTAGGCTTGATGAAAAAGAGTTCTAGATTGAGCCTTCCTCCAACAAATACAGTAATTTTTTATGGGTTCACAACAGAAAATTTTAAGAATCAAATAGTCAAAGCTATTATTTATGCTTTTTGTTGAGGATTACTCCATCTAAATATCATGTGGCTACTTTTCTCTGAATACAATGTTCCTCATCCATAACACATTGACGTAATTATTACATCAGCATTCAAACCAAACTGGTAGCGAGAAGTTGCAATAAACTCAAAACATGCAGACACTCAACGGTTTTTATTCGAATGATCTTGAAAGTCTCAGCCCTGAAAGCCTTTGGTTGCAATCTCGGTGATATTAAAATTTAGTTTTAAGTATAATATAAAATAAGGTGATTCCAGGAGCTAATAAATTCTACTTGTCTTAAGTGTCTGCATATGAAAAAGTACTTTCCTGAATCCTTAAAATGACTTATTTGTTTAAACTTAATCAACTAGATTAATCTGGGCAAATTTTATCTGTCACAGAAATATGCTGCAATCAATGTTGATATCTCTGACAATGTCCCCATTCAAACTGTGACCTCAGTCAATATTCGGGAGAAGGAAATGGAGGACGCTGTACAGAGAATGCCTTCACACTCACAGCTCGCAGAGAAGGTAAATTACCATTTGTTTGTAAAATAATCAAACATCATTTTCACAGGCTTTGGTGGCCACATTGTCTAAGATGCCACTCTTNCCCCTCCCCGCCCAAAATGGGTTTCCACTCTCCCATATAAATGCGGGTGCACTTCTTCTAAATATAACCTTTCTCATCCCTAAAACCATCAGCATAATTAATATATAAGCTTATAACCCGAACGTGTAGTAATACGCGATGCTAAATAAAAAGATCAGAAGTTGTTTCCCTGTCGGATATACTGAAGGTGGTTGTTCTTAAATGGTTTTATACTCTTATTCCATACACATGTGTATACACTTCATATTAATTCAACCTTTCTAATCCTTAACACATTAGAATAATCAGTACATATGCATACAGCCCGAACCGGTAGTAAGACGTGGTGACAAAAAACAAACATAATTTAGGATTCGAGACTTAATAAGTACTACAAGTGTGGGAATGGCTGCTAAGAGAAGCAATTTAACCTCTTCCTTTGTCGACTCCCCACCCTTAACTAACGCTTACTAAATTACATATTTTAGGCACTACTTTTTTTGTGCTCTCAATCCAACTACCCATCTGGGTTATCCACATATTTACAATGTGGTAGAGTTGAAGATAGGATTTAAATTAAATGTAGCCATATTTGGGTGGAGGATTTTTTTTGTAAAACCATCCAAACTACAGCAAAGCGAGTTTCAAACCATAAACTCTGAATGGATGACTGTTGATAATCCTTGACACTGCAGTGCTACTGCCCATGGGCACCTGCAGAAATTTTGGCTGGCAGGGGGAGGGCGGGGGTAAAATATATTCACACACAGACACACACACACAGATGTGTGCGCACACTTGGAAAAACTTCTGTTGGTCACTGTCATTATAATTGCACTGTAAAAATATTTTAAAAAATACAGCAGCACTTGATAGCCTTCGTTTTCTCTGTTCTCAGATGAGAAGATTATGATGAAATATCGACAATTGTTTAAAATGTAGTGACAGCTTTTATTCGGAAATGCTTCTAGGGGATGTGGCGAGCATATACCACGATTGTAAACCTGATAGTTGTTAAATGTTGGAAGAATTTTTTTTAATGCAAACTATAAGATTAAAAATGTTAACAATCTTTTCTTGTAAAAAACCCATAATTTTGGGGAGGGGGGGAGGGCAAGTACTGTAGACGCCCATGCAGTACTGTCTACCAACATTCTTAGAAACTATGGTCAACATGATTTTTTATTCTTCTTATAGTTGAAAATATGTTTCCATACTAAATCACATACCATTTCAATTTATCGATTTCATTTGTTAATCTTTTTTATGTTGTTGCGATAGCATTAATTAAAAAACTGCATTGATTTTCGGTAATGTAAGATTCCAGGAAATGTTAAGTTCTATAGTCTAGTAGAGAAAAAATTAGTAGTAATAAAGTTTAACAAACAGCACTATCATACCGGTAGCCCACTACAGTAAAAATTATGTAGCCACACAAATATCCCACTAAGGTGGCGTAAGGACGTGGTGATAATTTATGTGCTTGGTCTTATGGACCCAAGGACATGGGAGAGGTGCATTGGCATCCTTGGTGACCATTCTGGTGGAACTACACTTGGCTACATCCTTGCTTATGTAACTGACAAAAGTACATGGCGAGGTGATGACACATAAACAAGGAATTTGTAAACATTCTAAGTTATTTCTGAATTCAGATTTTATCCAAATTTAAATGTTATTTGTGTTCGATTCAGGCTTCAACCTACTACTTTGAATACTTTGATTTTTACCTGATAGTTAGGTTAATATTAATCCCTTGAATTCTTAAGAATATTTAAAATTCAAGGATTCGAGAAAATCTTGGATTTGAGACTCAAATTCTTCCTAAATTTGATTTTTCAATCTTTCAAGCGAGATTGGTTATAATGCTTTAATGCTGCTTATTGGTGGCTCAGAACCAATTTAATTTAAGGACAAGCTCAACAACCAGTCCCCAGACCAGTAATTTAACAATTAACTGAATGTATGGATGTTATAATGAATGGATTATAAGAAATAATTTTAATATTTAGTTACACTTTGTATTTTCTACTATTCTATTCTATTTATATTTCCTTTTATGTTCATAATTTTTTTCCAAGATTCACATTTGAGATTCAAAAGTAAATTGGAGATTCAAATTTGTAAAATAGTGGCTCTGACCAAACTCTAGTTAATATCAATATATACTTCAAATATGACACATTTCATCATACATTTATAGTACATTTACTATCAGTTTATGTTTAACTGTCACTCATGGGCTGATATTCATTTAGTTGTCTATGACAAGAAAAGTTTACAAAGTAGCATCACATCTTACTACCTTTCCAGGTTATACACACTTTTATTATTCATACACAATTATGATAGTTAATGAAAATAATATTTTTAATATATATATATATATATATATATATATATATATATATATAATTTTTTTACCTTTAACAAAAATGATAATCATAAAATCTCATCACAAATGAAACAATATTGATTTTTAATGTGATTTGAGACTTTTTTTTTTAGACAAATGCATATTAGTTATAGATAGGCCATAAGCGAGTCCAATTTTATGTTTTTGTTTCAGGCAAATGCTCAGCAAGAACAATTAAACAAACTTAATGAGGTTGTAGAGCAAATAAAAAAAGAAAAGGAGTGTCCGACAGAAGTCTTCCTAAACAAAACAATTCCAGGCTTTGAAAATGTAACCCATTCAACGTCATAATAGTTTGATAATTGACAATTGAAATTATAAAAAAGAATGAAGAGTCATCTGAACAACTTTCTTTTGGAACAATACTAGTTTACTTTTTTACATCCATTACCGTTTCCAGGCTGTGGTGTGGGTCATTTTTTTATTCAAGCCATAATTATATTTTCCATTACCGGCTTGCTAGGCCTGTCGTAGCTTCATATACCTTATAATATATCTTAAGACTATGACAGGCACAGCATCCAGTCCCCGGCCGTTAATTTATCAATGTGAAAGAGTAAACCCACATTTCAATAATTATAAATTTTCGGACATGCCGAGAATTAAACCCGAGACAGCTCGGTAGACAGACATGCTCTTGACTGAGCTAGGGTGTCGGATGAAACAATGCCAAGGATTGCTTCAAACAGACTTTATAACCATTTGATATATTTTTGTAACATTTTGCTGAGGTCTTATAGTTTTTACAACACATGGCCTACAATTGAGGTTACAACACCTGTTTCAACCTTTGACACACTTAGTCATCACATTTATGTTAAATGTGTGCATTGTGCAAAAAATAAATAAACCTGGAACAACCCAAGGCTTCAAATTCTAGTAAATTCTCTTGGATATCGGTTAAATACTAAAATATTTTGTAATATTAATTTTCTTAGCTAGAAAAATAAAAGTTAATCACGGTTCTAAATAATATCACTATCCAAGTTGGTTTTATAATTTAAGATTCATGACAACACACTCAGAATGATGGTAATGTGTTTCACTTAAATATGTTTGGAAACGAGCACTTGCATCAGTGGTCACACGGTCTAAGATGTCAACCTTACAATAGTCTTGTTTGTCGGTGATGAAGAGGCTGAATCTCGATGGGTTACAGTGGACGTGCGGCTTTTTTTCTGCATGGGGTGTCCCTTTGGTTTTCAGTTTCTCTCTCCATGCTATTGTTGGTGCATTTATTCTAATAACCTTCCTCATAGCTGCCAACTCTCCAACATTGTCCATAAAATGTATGAAAATATAACTATCTATATTAATTTACTAGCCCTTATAATTTACTTATTTTTTTACAAGACTAGTATTAATATTTTGTTATATTTGGGAGAAGGTTCAAGAAAGAGGGATAGAAAGAAAATAGGAATAATAACTAGATGTTAATATTATTTTATATTCTGTTAATTGGTAAAGTAACAGTGTGGGCTCTGGTTTTTAAGTTTTTTACTAAAATTATGTTGGGTTATATTACAAATAAGCAGTATAAGAGTTATAAATCAAATTTTGGTTCAAAAATAAAAAACAAAACAAATTGCTTTATTTTTAAATCTCACATCTGATATTTCGTCGAATCTTTAAATCTTATCATCCCTAAGGATTTAAGGATTCGAAAGGTCTCATCCTTAAAAAAAAAAAATTCAAAGTATAGTTTATAATGTTCACATATGTTGGTAAAATTTATATAACTTTTGATTGCAAAGCATCATTTCTGCATGTGCTTATGTTTGAATCAATTTCACAGGTACTAAGGGAACATTTTCTTACTAGAACAAAATTGGAGACATTGCTAGATTGTTTTAACACCAAGATAACCTGCTTCAGTGGTAGCATGGACTAAGGCATCATTCTTGCAATAGACTTGACTGCTGATGACAGGGTGATGGGGATGGAATCCTGGTCAGGCTGTAATGTTGCTGTTGTGATCCCTCCATGCCCCTTTCGGTTTGGACGGTTGCAGCACAGTTGTCCAGTGCAACTCGCTGATATAGTTCGCGGACCGGCGCGAGAAGGGTGGGGACTCCCACGGCATTAGCAATACTGTTTGTTTGCGGGTATGGCTAGACTGATAGAGGCGGCAATAGAGGTCATGCGACCACAACTTTCAAAATTCCCAGAGGTTGCAGAAGATAATCTCACTATGAATCCCCATAAAATGCAAATAGCTTTCTCTCAGATTGTCTTTGGGTCACATTGTTTCACATAAGGGGATGAAAATAAACCCGGAGAAAACCCAGGTGATTAGAGAATTCCTTGTACCAACATCCAAAAGAAACTGTTTAGGCTTTTGTGCATGGTAGCTTTTTATTGGCCAATTCATACCAAACTTAGCGTCTTTAGCAATGCCCCTGTACAGGCTCAGAAGAATGAAAACAGCTTTTTTATGATAAAAGGGTTTTAAACAGGCGTTTCAAACATTAAAATAAGCATTAGTGAAAGCTCCCATTTTGATAATGGCCGACTTTCAAAAATGTTTCATTCGCCAAACCGATGCATTGTCAAAAGGGTTGGGAGCCATGTCAGCACAGGACATTGAGGGAGAGATTTTGCCGGTGGCTTATGTAAGCAGGACGCTCCATCAACATGAACTGAACTATCCTACATATGAGTTAGAAGCATTGGCAATAATTTTTGCCACGGAAAAGTTTAGGCAGTATCTTGAGTCTAATGTTTTTGAATTGCACACAAATAACTTTGCAGGGGCTGGGTTAGAACCACCCATGTCAGGTTTTGAAAATTTCCCGATAAATTACTCAATTAGAAGCCTTTCGGTTTACTATCAATCGATTGTATCGTTTGAGAGATCCGTAATCCCACTTCTGGACACCAAACTAAAACGATTTTTATAACTTAAAGAAATAACTGTACCAAATATAATTTACAAAAGGAACTTTTTATTTTGTAAAAAGCGCATGAACACAACTGAAGGTGGTTTGTATGAAGTCATCAACTGCCCTTGTTTCAGCTGGTTCACCATCTTAATTTATGAAATGAAGGCAGCATTTTAGAAGCTTTTGTTTGAGAAGCATTTTTAAGTGAACCACTTCCACAAAAATAAAAACATCCGAACAATTATTTTCACAAATTCTTATTTCAATCATTTAAGAAGGTTAAAAGGAAAAAGTAAATAAAAACCAATTGTTTGTTGGGAAAGTTTTTACTGCCAAAAGTAAAAACAACTCTACCTAATATGGTCTTGCAGGTCATATGGTTTGGCGAGTGGTTGCATGGTAACTTTTCCAGCTGTCACTACTTCTCATACAATAGACATGGTATAGCTTAGGCATTGGATAGAAATACTTATTATTAATACTTGTTCAGGTAGTAATATTTGGTGGCGTGCTTAACAAACCTCTTACAAGTTATGTTTTATAATTTGGACGTGTTGTACCACTCCACTTTTTACCAAGGCTGATGATGACATAAAAATGTTAAAAGATCTCCATCATCAATAAAATGTTTATGAAGGCATTAACATTATTTTATTTATTTTTCAAATTTTATCAACTTTTTGAATGGCTGATATTTCTATTTATTCTGGTGTTACACGTTTTTAATAACTTTTTAAACTTTATAAACGTTTCAAATCAAGTTTGGACTAGCTTCCCCTTTTTAACTATTGATGGCAAATTTGTGTTTATGATTTTAACTGTAATTTAGTATTCTATTCTTTCATTTTATATTTTTTAATATACTCCACATATTTTTTATTATAACATTTATGTTTTTTAATTCCATTTATTGACACGTCAAGCACTCTTACAAAACATTTTTGATTTGGAATCATTTGTTCAAAGGTTCATAATCAGAGGAACAGCCTTTTAAAAAATCGGGAAAGTAATTTTATTCTACCAGGTAAGCTGAGAATTATGCTGGAATTTTATTGTATGCTCTAAATTATGATACCTTTCATAATTTACAAATTATTTTTCTTTTATTAAAGTAGTGTGTGCGTCAGGTAAAAAGATAAAAAAAGGACAAATATTGGATGTAATAGTGTTCATTTTTGGAAGTTTTTTTATATTTGTGACATTATTTTTAGTATTCAAGTTTATTTAGTTCATGTCTTGGTAGATTTATTTGAAAATAAAAATAAAAATGTCCCAGATATTGTCAAGGATTTTGGATCAAAGGCTTGCTTCCTTGTTCGTGATACGGGTTTCAATGACATATTTACACTTATGAGGGAGCACTTTTTATAATCCACCCTTCTCATCTCTTGTACGCCCCCTTTGATTTTTGTTAATAGTCCCATTTCTAGAATTTACAACCACATCACTATTTTATGGCAATTTATTCAATATTTAAAATTTTATCAAATCTTAATTTTCATTTCTCTACACAACAAATTAAGGCAAACATCACATTAAATAATTTATTGAATAATTTTTATATTTTTTTATATTTATACCTTGCTATTTTTATTGCAGATTAGACTGGCCTGATGATGAGGTGAGATAAGGGTTCGAATCTCGGCCGGGTCTTCTGAAAGATTTTTTCCCCCCTAAGTGGTTTCCCACCCTCCTTCCATGCAAATGCGGGTAGATTACCTCTAAAATGCTTCCTTCCTCATCCTGACACCATTAGATCAATTATCATAAATTTGTTCAACCTAAACAGGTAGTAAGACGCAGTGAATAAATAAAATTATATGCTAGATCTTGCCAAGAAAAAGATAAAGGGAAATGCTACAACTCAATTTTGGTAGGAATAGTCTTTTAAAAAATACAAACATTTTTTATTTGTGGCCAACATTGGTACAATTTTACTATGTTATTATTATTATTATTATTTTATAACTCTTGATATTATCTATCAAAAGTGACAGCTAGATGTATGAATATATAAAATTAGATCCATATACATTTCTAGCTGTCAGATAATGTTCTTCCTATGAAAATTGGATTGCACCAGTATACATCTTATATTTTAGAAGAATGTGTTTTAGATCTGGTAACTTATTGAAATAAACACCATTACTTATTTCCAAGTTTATTGTTCTGAGACATATATTCATACCATACTGGATAGTTGATTAAGTTTCTCAGTCTCTCTCAAGAAGAATGCTGGTGCATACCCTATCGAATGAAACTTGACTAACTCTAAGGTAAATGTCTGTTTGGAAACTACATGAATATAAAACTATACAAAATACTACTAAACACTAAAACACAATTAACATTTATGAAAAAAAAAAAAACTTATATCTTAGCCTAAACCTACCAATACTATCAAAACAATATAATTTAAGACTAAAATACTTTCAAATCCACTTATTCATATAAATACTTCTATTGTGACTAGTTGAGTACTGCCAACTAATCTTGCCAGTCTTGTTTGAGGCGAGGAATCACAGAATGTTTCTTCTCTGTGACATCATTCGTGTTCGCTTGTGTCCAATATAAACGGGGACATCACACCATCACAGCCAAGTGTTTCGAGACATTTGTTCATCTGCCATTAAACCTAATTGGCTATGTTCAATGTAGTCACGGTCACAGGAATGGGCACAACTGTTGAGTAAAGAAACAAATATAATATGTTAAAGCTATTAGTAATTATTATTATTATTATAGGTCGGTCGAATCCAATATTTTAAGAATCTGAATCTTGAATCCAAATTTTCATTTTACCTACAAATTCCGAATCCAAATATTATAAAGCGTGATAAACATAGATTATTGATTTACTTGACGAGCCTACATTAATTCTTAAGTTGCTTTGGAAAGTACAAATAATAACTGAATGTTAATTATTGTTTTTTGCTATAATCCATTCATGATAAAATTCATTCATGCGGCTTAGTGATAAATTAATATTCTTGTCACCCGCCTCGGTGGCGTAGTTGGCTAACGCGTTAGTCGTGTTGAGCTCGACTGTCGAGGACGGGGAGATTGAGGTTCGAATCTCGGTTGGGTGAACTAGGTTTTTTTCCTAAATGGTTTTCCACTCTCCCTCCACGCAAATGCGGGCTCACTTCATCTAAATCCAACCTTCCCAATTCCCAATCTATCTGCGTAATTAGTACTTAAGCGTATAACCCGAACGAGTAGTAAGATGCGGTGCTAAATAATAATAATAATAATAATAATAATAATAATAATAAAATAATATTCTGGTGTCTGTTTTTTAATTATTTTATTTGTTTAGTGCTGTGTCTTACTATCTGTTAAGGTTATACACATGTACTAATTACACTAATGAGTTAAGGATGAAGGTTGTATTTAGAGTAAGTGTACCCACATTAGCGTGGAGGGAGAGAGTAAAACAATTTTTGAAAAAAGACCCTCAGTAGACCTGACTGGAATTCGAATCATGATCTCAATGTCATCGGCAGTCTAGTCTAACACGAGAGTGGCACCTTGGACCATGTGGTCACTGAAGCAGGTATTTCTTTTTCCTATAATTATCTTGGGCTAAACAGTAATCAGTACAAGAGCTTTAAGACTATTTTTAATTCAAAATAAAAAAAAAATTATTCAAGAATTCTGGAATCTTGAATTTTCTTAAGGATTCACAACTCTCATCCCTCATAATTATAATTAGGGATGGGACCTCCAAATCCTTGGGGATATTCAAGTTATGAGGATTCAAAATTTGAAATATGTATATATATATATTTTTTTTTTCAAAATGTTGAATCAAATTTTGGCTTAAGGCTCTAGAATTGCTTATTGGTGGTTCATTCTCAACATAATTATATTAAAAACATAACAATCAAACCCCAGACCATTAATTTATCACTTAACTGAATGTATTAATGTTATAATGAATGCATTTTAGCAAAAAAGTTAACATTTAGTTAGTATTTATACTTTCTATTATGCTATATTTCTATTTTGTTCATAATTTTTTATAAAATTTGGGATTCAAAGATAAAATGAAGTTTCAAATTCGAGATTTGGATTTTTAAATCGGTGGTTTTGACCCATCTCTAATCTTGGGTGGGGGTGTAGGAAAGGTGAGGGAAGGTCAGTATTTTGGCAGTTTTTATATCCAAAGATTTTTCTTGGTCAAAATAAATCCAATCTTGATTCAGTACAAATATAGTCTTAATTTTCTTCACACCATGATATCAACATTTGTTGAATATCCGTCAAGGGTGTCCTGGAGTTTAATGACAACTTTTTCTCTTCATTTAAAAAGTCTCATCTAATGCTGCTATGCTCACGACGTATATTCAACAACTGTTGATATAACCACGTGAAGAAAATATTACACTCTTATGTTTCAACTGAAGCAATATTAGATTTATTTTTACTAAAAAAATATTTTGCTATAAAAATTGCAAAAATACTGACCTTTTCTCGCGTCCACTATACACCTAACTTAAGGAACATTTAGGGAAGATACATTTTAAGGATTCCACATCAAATTTTTCTGATGAGTAGTTTGAGTGTAAACTATATAACCTATCTCATCTTTAATCTTCTTTAATTATTCTTATATCTTAATAATTTATAATAGGTTATTCATTGACACACATCTTTCTTTAATTGTTAGGCTACCTGTAGGTAAATAAGTTTTGGAAATTTGTACTAAATCAGTTAATTTAAGTAGACCTATATGTTGATTTTTTTATCCAACATTTTAGCCTATCTTGTACCCTCCTTTTAACCTGTAAGGTACCAAGCTTACCTTGCTACACTAGTTTAGTAATTAAAAAGTAAGATATAACCAGACACACTGGCTCACTTAATAAATGTTTTTGGTATTTTTATGGACAAGAATGTGGTTAACTTTTTTCTAAATTTCAGATTAGCTTGAATATCTTGATGTTATATTGTGTAGGTAGTTATTAAAATTCATGCCATGGATTTTTCATTTAAGAACCTTTTTAGTAAATATTAAAATCTATATTTAGAATTTATTTATGTTTATACCAAAAATGCTTGATGAAAAAATACACAATTATAAAAGTTACTTTAGACCTAAATTTTAACAGAGTTTAAATTTATTGTTCAGGCTTCTAAATTATAACCCAATCAGAGTTTCTGTCTCTCTTCCTGACCCTAGTCAGAATCAAATGGCCCTAAAGCTTTTAATTTTATTATTACATTTTTTTTATTGGAATGAACGAGAAGGTTAAGTAGGCCTATTAAGTTTAAACTAAAATTATAATTCTGAAATATAAATATAAGCCTAAAGGGGAAAATTATTTTTAATTTTTTTTCCGTCACGTTTCTGTGGTAAATTGATATTTCCCGCCCGGAAATTGCCCGAAGTCAAAATGTCATTTTTACACTTGCCTTAATATAAACCATATTTACAGTGATCATATGGCCTACTACCTGCTGAGGTTGTACACATTATGATTACTAATCAAATAGGGTATGAATGAGGAAGGAAGCATTTTAGATGTAATCTACCCACGTTAGCACGGAAGGAGAGTGGGAAACCATTCATGGGAAAACCAACCCAGAGAGTAAAGTTTGTATAGCTTCCTATTGACATTCTGTTGCCCTAATAACAATAAATATTAACTCAGATAACATAACAGCTTGTGTCAATTATCAGTTTAGTAAGCAATGGGAAATTGGACAGTTTCTTGTTAAGTTTTATTGAACTCTGAACTACATGATAAACTGTCATGGGGGTCTAGCAAACAAATTAGACAAAGATAGAATGCATTTTAAAATTTATCATCATGAATCCAAAAAAAATAATGCTTTTTATAGTTTCATTATCTTGTTAATTGGCTCACTGATAAGGGGGGAAAATGTACAAAATTAACTTTATCTTAATTTTTTTGATGCCCTACTTCTGTGGCCATATGGTCTAAGGAGTCACTCTTGTGTTAGACTATACTGCCGATGACAGGGAGATCATGTTTGAATCCCGGCTGGGGTGTACTGAGAATGTTTTTTTTATAAATGATTGGCCACTCTCCCTCCACTCAAATATGGGTACACATCCTCTAAATTTTACCTAGCTCATCCCTACCACTTTAACGTAATTATGTAGATAGCCTGGATGGATAGTACACATGAAATAATGATTGACCAAATGGAGCGAGGTTCTATTTTAACATAACCATTTGACATTTCATCTGTTTGTCTGTCTACTCGGATTTTGTTCCGCCATAATGTCAAATGAATGGACCAAATTTAAACGAAATTTCGCAGGGACATTCTTTGAACCTAGGCCAAACGATATATGCACATAGTTTTTTGAGCTGACTATTTGTTTCAAAATGACAGCCACTCAAACGGATTTTCTTTTAATAGCTTATCCCACCCAAATTAAAATTCTAAGCAATCTATCAAGAATCTAGTGCTTATTATTTTAAATTTGACATAATTTGAGACTGACTTCTTAAAACGCGTGAGCATCAGTTAATTCTCTATGGATATAAAGTACTATTGAATAGAGTATTGATTTGTTTTATTCCTTACATAAACACCAAGGAAAAATAACTTAAAATCCAAGTAGAATTCCAAAGAGAATTTATAGAAGATATTCCAACTTTAAATCCAAGGCGAACTTATAGGAAATATTTTAACTTTAAATCCAAGGAGAAATTATAAGAGAGATTTCAATTTTAAATCCAAAGATAATTTTTAGGAGATATTTTAATTTTAAATCCAAGGAGAAATTATAGGAGCTATTTCAACTTTCAATCCAAGGAGAAATTATAGGATATATTTAAACTATTATTAAACTATCGGAAATATTGTTAAGTTTAAATCCAATGAGAAATCTAAATTACAGTGGTTGTTAAGAACATGACATAATTCCTAACAATGTGCGAAGTCTACTGTTCACTCTACAATAAAAAGGTAAACGCCCCAACATTACCTGTCTCCCCTCCAGCTTGAGAGGTCAGCTTAATGACAAGGGTGTCACGCCGCCAGAACGCCGACCCTTGGTCGCCGGACGCCGCCTCCACCGCGAGCCCCAAAGCGGCGGTCAACAGGATTACCTGCGTCAGCCAGAACAGGACAGCGACGACCATCCGGACTCGAACCCAATACGGGTCCTGGAGGTATGGCTGCAGCTCGGCTAGGCTGAGGGCCTTCCAACCTCGAGGGTTGGGAGTCAGGTCCTCTGGGTCGACCGCGCCGTACGCCAGAGGTTTGTCCTGAAAGTCCACGGATAGACGCGTCTCCTGGGTGGCCACCACCGCCTCCCTCGGAGACTCGTCGTTCTTGCTGATCGTCATGGTGGGATGACGTCACAGCCCTGAAACGGGCGAGGTGGCTTTTACTGACCAGTCCAATTTTCAGAGGAAGAAACTTTATTAGGCAGCTAGAATATATATATATATATATATA
>CABFWO010000642.1:211691-272280 GCA_902155825.1 Timema genevievae | reverse complement strand
GTCAGAGGTGAAGGAAGGGTTTGGCAATCAGATAAATCTATGCCGGGACCGAGGATTGAACCCCGGACCCTCAGCATAGAAGTCTGACACCTTACACCTAGACCACCAGGTCATCTTCACCCAAGATACTCCCAAATATGTGCCTTATTATTTGTCCCATTTCCGTAGTCACTAAACAAGCCGTAAATTGGTGGCAAGATTATGGTGACGTCACCATAAACATCATCATTTGTGACCATTTCAAACAATCCTTGTGAAGAATTTACTTTCAAAGTCAAGGCTATTGTATTTTAAATCTCTATTGAGGCTGACAGCAAATACAAAGAATTCTAAACATTATGCTTATAAACAAGCAATAAAATTAGGAGCGGCCTCTTTCTGGGTGCTTTACAAAAACAAAATTAGTACATTATTTAGTATTTATTTCTATTATTAGTTTAAAGCTTAAGTTCCATTAATAAAACATTTTATAGAAACTTTAAAACTGATTTTAAAGCTACACTAAACGCCATTTTTGGTGACGAGATATCTTTGGACTTGGAGGAATACAAGCCTAAGGATCTAAACAAAAATTACATGGTTCGTGGTGTTGTTTGGCATTTTGTTTTGTAATAATGCAAAAAATGCCATTGCTTTGTTTGAAAGTAAAAATTGAACAATAAAAGGTAAGTGATTGCTTTGTTACCACTATTTATATTGAAACAAATGTGGTGCTTGACAGACGTATGTTATGTTATTTATTATTAATTGGAGTACATTTAACTAATTGTATTTCAAGCCATTGCGATAATATGCCGCCATTTAAATTTGCGCCTGCGCAACTATTTTCTCCCGTTAGTGAATCCAGGCCCAAGGTCTGACTTGAGGAGTTTGTCTCAGGATCGACTAGGATACGTAATTAACAATACATCATTAGCAAAAAAAGCGTAATACAGTCCAATTTTTATAGGAAGCTAGTAAATTAACAGGCTTCAGTGGCCAAATGGTCTAAGACGTCTCTCTTGTGTTGGACTGACCTACGGATGACGTGGAATTCTGAGTTAGAATCCCGGTTGGTTCTACTGAGTGATTCATTTCCTAACTGATTTTCCACTCTCCTTCCACGCAAATGTGGGTATAATACCTTTAAAATACTTCCTCTCTCATCCCTACAATTTTAGAGAAATTGTCATATTTGCTTATAGCCTGAATGGGTAGTAAGACGAGGTGATACAAAAATATAATTTTTCTTATTCATACGTGAAGTCATGTGAGACTAAGCTGTCACGTTTAATAGATGTTATGAATAACATTAAATAACTCTAGTAATACATATTCGTAATTTTTGAAAACCTATATTTCTGGACACTGTAATCGAACCCAGGACTTTCGATTGCCGTGACCAGGTGTAATTTATAAAAATTAACGAATATGATATCGAAGCATTTGTACCCGTATTAAAAGCTCATTTCCTTCTCCAAAGCTTCGCTAGTCATCTACAATTAACTGTACAAACGTAAGCTTTCTCCTCTAGTAATACGGTAAAGTAAAGTTTTATCAATTTTGTCAGCAAAAAACATTCCCCNCATAAAGGACTTTATATGAAAATTGGACTTGAGCAATCAAATACTCTATCATCATAAAATACTTTATAGTGAAAATCCTTATTCGTTGAAGAAAAAAAATACTACCCGTATTGGTGGCTAAGCAGACTAAGCGCCTAGTTTGTTTAACTTTATTTGTCAATGACGGAGTATATCAATGTTCAATTCAAATATTCATGCAGTGAGAGTGCCTTTTCCCTAAATATCCTATAATATTTTCACCTCTCAAATGAGGGTACACTTCCTTTGAATTTTATTCTACTCACCCGTATCTAAATAGTATCCGCCTTCGTGGTATATGGGTTGCTGAACTAGAAGTCCCGGGCTCAATTCCCGGCTGGTATCAGTGGATTTTTCTTGAAAGGGGAATAAGTCCTATGCTAACCATGGTTTAGCTAAATAATCTTAAGTTAGGTTAAGATCTTCATTGGCTCCACCCCGTTATATTAACTACCATCATCCTCTCATATCATTGGAACATGAAAAGAGCATCCACGGAAAGGATGTACGATAAATACGTTCGGGCGTCCCCTGGGCAATGGTACATTAGTACTGGCTACTCTTTCGGCAAAACAGGGCTACAGATTGATGTAGCCCAGATACGCTAATAGTAATAATAATAATAGCCTAATCTATTAGAGTAGTAGAATTTGTTTAGTCTGGTTGGGTAGTAAGACATTGAGAAAGAGACAAAAACACACTCGTTAACAAGAAGATAAAATAATTGCCTTCTCTTTTTTTTCTAAAGTAAGGCAGTCACAAGCACGCGATATGACGTAATGTATTAAGCAATAATAAATTGATTAGAATAATATTGTGGCCTTCGTGAAGAAATATTAAAAGACATTAAATTATGTTCTTAAACACAACAAATCGAATGAGTCATTTTATTATATAATTACACAAACACCTTGTAATTTATTAAGTGACACTCGTAATTTTAAAACCTTGGGTTGATTTTTAGCTTTATTTTTCCAGGAACTTATTTGTGTTTGCCATTAATTTAATTCCGATATTTTTTAGTGTCGTTATTGTTTAAATGCCACCTACTTTTTTTTTATCATGCCTATTATTTATTTAACTAGCCCACTCAGAACTTTTAATTTATATCACTCGTAAAACAAGAAGACAAAATATTAATAAAAAAATAACAATAACGAAAACAAAACTGTTTACCTTTCGATAAGCTTGACTTGATACCTTCACTGTGAGGGTTAAATATAAAAATGATTTCTATACCTTAAAGATAACTCGATTTTTAAGATAATTCATTTGCTTTGTTTCAGTTCAATTTTGTTTGTCCTCAGTTATCGAACTATTTATAGGATGCCAGCGTCTTGTGTTTGTTTTATGTTTGTTGAGGTGATTGTTATTTTAGCGATAAGTTATTTTGTTGCAAATATTGTCTGCCAGGAAGATTCACAAACAGAGAAGTTTCCAAGAATAGAGATCAAATTAGACAGTGTTATTAATACGCCATTACTAAACTGCCCTGAAGGATTCGGTTGATTATTAAATAGACTTTGTCGGAAGAGGATGTGAATATGTTTGATATTGATCTGTTTTTGTTAAGTCCTTTTATGAGCATCCTTGAATTGTTGGGGGAAGGATGCACTTCAGTGGCACAAGGGAGGTACACTAAAATAAATAGAAGGTAATATTTTTAAAAATTAAGTCCTTCTTGAAGCAATTTAAATTTGTTGTTTTAAAGAAGGTTGTATGTGTGAATAACTGTATACGATTCTGATAAGCTTCTACTATACAGTATTTATCCATATCCGGTCAGATATAGTGTTTACAATGCACTATATCTTCTGGTATGGGCTATATCAAGTTGTTACTTTCATTGATCTATCTCAGTCTGGTCAGATATAGTGTTTACAATGCACTATATCTTCTGGTCTGGGCTAGAGCAAGTTGTTACTTTCATTGATTTATCCCAGTCTCATTTATGGCTCTGGGAAATATGAAAGTGGCAGAGGTATGGACGATACTAGTAATAGCATATAATATACTTTCAGTCCCTGTGATTAATGGAGTGAAGGTGTTGCTTGTAGGGTCAGTTGTTTTATGAATTTCAGTGTGCTTCTCAGACTGATGTGCAATAGTACCTTCTGGCTCAGTGAGGAACGCAACGGGAAACTTCTTCACGCCTTATTTCCCTAGTACGCATCTTCAGTGTTGGCCAGGCTTTACACTTGATGGTGGAACTCTTTTCTTGATAGCACCACGTATTTTTACCTGTTCAGGTTAGACGCTTACGCACTAATTACACTAATGAGTTGGGGATGATAAAGGTTGAATTTACACGAGGCTACGTGCACGGCCCCACCCACCTCGACATCTTGGAGCACAGCAGGAAACATACCACAATTAATAGTAAACAACACACCGGCCATCTAGAAATGGGAATAAGTTCTGAGGGTCATCATTAACGGTCTTACATCACAGAAAGTGCTTGCCATCATCAAATATACATTGCCACGCGTCGAACTCCTACGCATGCAACTTGTTGTACACGCATGCTTGCACAGCTTTGCTCTCCAGGCGCTGTACACAGAAACTTTGAACACAATTTAATGGTTTTCCGGATGTAATTGTACAGGGATGTTGGATTACTTTTGGTTCAAACAAGCTATATTTGCAATTTGGGCTATGAGTTTCCAAACTCCCTGTGTATGTGCCTGTCTCTATGTATCTGTATATGTATGCACCTTTTTGGTGTGTGATTGTTTCTAAGTATTCCTACCTGTGTATTTATTAAAACAATGGCAATTATGAAGCTTTTAAAACCACTGAAACACTCCACAACTATCTTAAAGTATTCTGTTAAAAATTTCATTCTTTGTTTGAGGAAGCTTGTATGAATGATCATCACCATTTACTTTGAACTCAAGAGTTGAAACATTTCAAATAAACCATAGTTGTAAATGCAATAATTTAAACTTTTCATGATTTTATTTTAAAATTATTATATTTAAAATTTAAAGTTTTTAACCCTTGAGAATATGTTTGTACCTTTCACCTACATTTTTGCATAAACTATATTTTTAAATAATAAACCACTCATTAAATAACTCAGAATTAATGTACGTCTTAGGTGGATGGCACCCTTAAATATATGAATCTTCATAGGACACACTTAGTTGGTCGAGTAGTCCAACACGTTACTTTCGCAATAGACTAGCTAACGATAGTAGAGGTATCAAGGTTTTAATCCCGGCTGGATGGACCTAGGGTGATTTTTCCTACATGATTTTACACTCTCCCTCCACACAAATGAGGATACTCTTACTTCATCATCCATAGCATATTATCTTAGTTAATAAATATGCGTAACACCCGAACGGTTAGTAAGATACGGTGGTAAAAGAAAAAAAGAATCTTCATAACTTTAAAAATAGCTTGAGAACAAAACAAATTAAAGCCCATTTATTTACATCACTTTCGTTGCAAAAGATAAAGAGTAGTAGTCGTAATAATAAAAGTTTTTTTTTGTTATTTCTTCCATGGTTTCAACGTATCATTGATGGAACGGATAATAATTTGTACGACAGGATGTAAGGTAATACTTAAAATAATTCGACTCGAATCCCACGAGAACGTCCATTTTGTATAGAAAAGAAACAGGGAGGAAAGGGGGGGAGAGGGGGGAACAAGAAAACAATCCACGAAAAGGAAAGTTCCACATTCTCGGTCATCGGTTCCTTAGAAGGATAAAACTCCCAGTCTAAACCCTCAGATTATAAGGACGCCCGCCTGAGCAGATTGTTAACAAAGCCTGTTCAGAAACGATGTTACTCCGGTTTGACTTGACGTCATTGCTCGTTGTCTTACTGATCATGACGTGTATCTTACCCGTGGATGTCGAAGGTCGAAGAGGACTTTCGGGTTTCCGGTACAGTCGTTTAGGGAGGCGATCGTCGGCGTACAGGGTGGGTTCCGGCAGTTATGTACCATCGAGTTTCACGCGTCGAGTCTACTACGGAAGGTACTCGCGATGCGATAGAAGGTACAGGAGGTGTCGAGGCTAGACGGGAGAGGTCTTAGGTTTCGAAGATCGGACAAGGAAAATACAAGGTGAGTTCTTGTATAAAATGATAACCATCAAACTGAATGTTGACTATTCTTTTGTCCTACGTTTCAGGTGCTGTGTGTACTAGCAACGATTAGAAATAAACGAGTCTTAGCTTGGTGGAAAATGTCTTGAGTCAATTTTATTTCTAGTTTAGGTCATAGGATTTGTGGTAGATCCCAGAGTGGGTTAAGGCGTTTTGTGATTTTTATATAAATATACAGTTCACTATCTTTGAAAAATATATATATATACCTTAATTTATTATGACATTAAGTTTAGATGGTATGGATCGCGAGTTTTAATAGCAAAAATATTTTTCAACAAAATAAATAAAATATGTTTAAAGTAGATACATAGTGATTAATTTTCTACAAATGGTGATATCAATAATTATTGAATATCTTTCATGAGCATAGGAATATAAGATGATAAACTTTTCTTTAGCACCGCGTTTTTCCACCCGTTCGGCTTGTACGCATGTGTACTAATTACACAAATGTGCTAAGGTTTAGGAAAGTTACATTTAGAGGAAGCGCACCCATCTTTTCGTGGAAAAAGAGTGAAAAACCATTTAGTAAAAACCACCCTCAATGATCCAACAGGGATCAAACTCCAGTCTACCCGTTTTCGTCAATCTAGTCTAACACGCGAGTATTGCATTAGACCATACGGCCACCGAAGTGGATGATACACTTTTTAAATTAAGATAGAAACTTGTCATTAAATTTCAGGACCCCCTTTACAGATATTCAACATCTGTTGACGTCACCATGTGAAGAAAATTAAACTTTATTAAAAATAGCAAAAACACTTTCCTTTTCTCTCGCTCGCTGTACTCCCACCTATAATTTTCTCTGAGGTGATATCGGGTGTTTTGTACATGCGCAGATATAAAACACGTCATAAAAATCTACGCACAACATCCAATAACCGAATACTGTAAAAGTAGTCTGACTTATAATGTAAAAATACTTTATTTCAAAAAAATACTTTACCAATAAATAATGTATAAATTCAATTAACATTAAGATGGAGGCCTGCACCAAGTGGTCATTGTTTTATTCAAGGATTTTCTTTAATACAGGCAGAATAATATCAATTAATTAATAATAGACAATACTAAATTCTAATGGAAAAGGTTCCAGAAAAAATATACTAAATTAGATAGTATTATTGATACTCAATACATTTGTGATACTTTTATTCGGCAAATTACCAAGTGGACGCTATTGGAAGAGAATTTGAACATGTTTATGTTAGCCAATTACTGTCGTAAGAGATAAATAGGTTTATTTAAAGGATATATTTGTTGGTTCTTTTTAGGTAAAAGTGCGTTTTTTATATCACATCAAATAGCTTTAATTCAAAATTCATGTGATTTTAAGCCTCTACTTAGTGATTATTATTATTATTATTATTATTATTATTATTATTATTATTATTATTTAGAAATTAAATAAAAATTTACTAAACGGAATTATTAAAGATTTGTACAATTTATAACTTAATATATTTTAATGAGTATAAATGCATTTTTTATTTAAAAAATAATTTAGATCAAGGACAGGAAACAAGCCACAAACTTTATCGAAATATCACCACTTCCTTTTTTTTTTTTGCTAACAAAACATCAATCTTTCACTAGAGTCATAAAAAATAAATCAGTGGGTTTTGTCTACTTCAATAACAATGCTACGTTGTGTCTGCGTATTCACCATAATTGTTATTTTCATCAAGTCTTCTGTTGAAAATGAAGACGATATCATACCACTTCGACATATCATCGACGCGCCGTATCTACTCCATCCATACAACCGCTTAGCGACTATTTCACCAAGGCACTTCGATATTAAATCACAATTGGGATCAAGTTTAAAACAAGATCAAATCGAAAGAAAGATTCTGTTTCCACATTTTTACTCTGGTATTGTACACATTTTATTAATTTATTTGTCTAAAAATAACTTAAGTAACAACTCAAATCTATTATTATATCGATTCATATGTTTAGTAATCACCTACAATTATTTTACTTTCCGATGAATATGTCACAAATGGATATTTCTTTAAACTTTAAATGCTATGATATAGTTTAATTAATGGATAAAATTTGTAGTATCTTAATAATAATCATCTCGTGAAAGTATGTGGACTAAATATGTTTTAAAAAAACCTTGAATAGACCTGGTCAGGATTATAATAGTATCACCACAGGACACTATTCTACCCTAATGATCAAACATATTTTAATTTATATGTTACGGGTAGTATGCGAAATCTGGATAGTGTAGAGACTAGCCGGGAGATGTCAGCATTAGCCAGGTGTAGTGGATAAGGTCATAAACAGAAATAAATTTATCTCATTTACGACACTATACGGATAATATCAACACTAGCCAGCAACACTTGGATAACGCATAGTAATATTTGTAAAACTAAGCACGTTTCAATACTTATTTTATTTTGAAACATTATTTCGAAATTGGATAAATACATTGGATAGTAGCAATGCACTAACATTCGAAATGCCTCATTTTATGCTTTATTTTCCACTAACATAACCTAACCTAACTTAAACTAATCCAACATAGCCTGAACTCACCTAACCCAATCTAACCTAACCTAACCTAACTAATCTATCCTCAACCATAGAAATTGCCACTATCCAAGTGCGGGTGGATAATGTCAATATTATCTGGATAAAACTTTAAAAAACATTATTTAATCACCTCCCAGTCAACATTATCTACGTATTTTGGATAACGTAATAGCATATACATTAATTAAACTAGAATGATAAAAGTATTATGGTTTTTTATAAGTTTTTAATATTACAGTTACCACCCCTTATTTTAAAACGAAATATTAATAAGGCTTATGATTTCTTTTTTACCTGTTTAGGTGATTCGCGTCAATTTTCAAATCTACGAGATAATATTTTTCCACCACGACCTAATGATATTAGGTACGCGAAGGTTCCATGCCCACCGCGCAGAAGATATTATTTTTATCGCTGCCGAAAGATTTATTAGCTTTGGAGGTAACGTTACCATTTATAACATAACCTAGCTAGTTACTTTTTATGCCATTGCTTTTCTGAATATTTTCAAACCAAACTTTTTCAAAGGACAATTTTGCGTAGAATTAAAAACTGTTTATTACAGCATTTTAAAAATTACTGAATTTGTTAATATAGCATGGATGTGTTCTGAACCTCCCACTTTTGGCAGATGGTGTCAATTTCCACAGCAGGGATTTAATCACAATGAACCCCTACTAACGTTGGCTCTATCACAGTATTTTTAATATACAGTAAAACCTTGGATTGCGAGTAACTTGGTCTGCGAGTGTTTTGTAAGACGAGCAAAAATTTTCAATAAATTTTAACTTGATAAACGAGCGATATCTTGCAATACGAGTAGTACTACGGTTACGCTTTGTCTGCCGAGCAGTGTCATTGGATAGGTTCTTTGTTAAAGTCGCACAAAAAGAAAAATATTTGAGTGAGCCAACATATAGCAGTGATTCCGTTAGTGACAGTGAAAGTCGTCCTAAACAATAACACACCTCCTCCTCTCATCTCTCTCGTCCACCTCACACCAGCCACCATTAAATTTAATTAATAAATTTGATTACAGTACAGTTACATTTAAATAACGAAAATAAAAAAGGTATTAATCATTTTTAGATTAAATATTTTTGGGTTGTGGGACGAATCATCTGAGTTTCCATTATTTCTTATGGGGGAAATTCACTTTGATATACGAGTGCTTTGTATTAGGAACACGTTTACGAAACGAATTATGCTCGCAATCCAAGGTTTTACTGTATTCCATAAATCATCTTTTCAAGACACGATGACACATCCATGGTATTTCATGAATATTCTCACGTTCAAATACTGTGTAGTGAAATTCAGACTACTTAATAGGTTGCTGCTTACAGCTTTCTCCAAACAATTTCTGTAGGCATTGACATAAATGTTTATTTTTTCATGATAAAAATAATGGCTTTCTAATTAAATGCAAACAAAAACAGCGTTGCTTTAAGCTGAGACAAAACTGTAGTTTTAAATTACTGAGAAATAACTGCTTTCTTACAAAAATGTGTGCCACAGGTATTTTCCTAAAATTATAAGCACAAAATGGCAATTTGATGGAAAAATAGTTTTATCAATATTATTATTAACTCTGATTTATTGAATTGTAAAAGTATTATTATTATTATTATTACTACTAGCACCGCGTCTTACTACCCGTTCGGGTTATAAGCACTTACGCTAATGTGTAATGGTGATTGTGATATGAAATGGAGGACCTACAGTTTAACGTGGGATCCGAACCACGGTGGAGGCCTGGTATTCCACACATTCACAAGTTGTGATTAATACACGTCTTGTCAGAGGTGAGGGAAGGGTTTGGCAATCAGACAAATCTGTGCTGGGATATAGGATTGAACCCCGGACCCCCAGTACAGAAGTCTGAGACCTTACCCCTAGACTGTCAGGTCACCTAATTGTAAAAAGTAAAACCCATAATATACAAAACAATAGTCTTACTGGTTGTTCTTTATGTTTGTCAAACATGGTCTCTTACCTTACATGATGAAAATAACTTTATAGTGTTTGAAAGCAAGGCACTTTGGAAAATATTTGGTCCCAAACGGGATGAAGATACTGGGGAATGGAGGAGGTTACATAAATATGAGCTAGATGCTCTGTATTGATCACGAGATATTGTTAGGATAATCAAACCTCGTAGATTATGGTGGGCGAACATGCAGTGCGAATGGGAGAATCTAGAATCATGTTCAGAGTACAGACTGGCAAACCTAATGGGAGAATCAAGAATCATGTTCAGAGTACTGATTGGCAAACCTAATGGGAGAATCTATAATCATGTTCAGAGTACTGACTGGCAAACATAATGGGAGACTATAGAATCATGTTCAGAGTACTGATTGACAAACCCAATGGGAGAATCTAGAATCATGTTCAGAGTACTGACTGATAAACCCAATCGAAGAATCTAAAATCATGTCCAGATTACTGATTGGCAAACCCAATGGGAGAATCTAGAATCATGTTCAGAGTACTGACTGGCAAACCCAATCGGATAATCTAGAATCATGTTCAGATTACTGATTGGCAAACCCAATGGGAGACTCTAGAATCATGTTCAGAGTACTGACTGGCAAACCTAATGTGAGAATCTAGAATCATGTTCAGAGTACTGATTGACAAACCTAATGGGAGAATCTAGAATCATGTTCAAATTACTGATTGGCAAACCTAATGGGAAGAGATCGTTAGTAAGACCTAGACGTGGATAGGAAGATTACATAAAGAGGGATCTGAAATAGATAGGCTGTAATGAGGTGGACTGGATATAACTAAACCAAAATAGAGGTAGGTGGCGTAATTTTGTGAGCCAATTAAATTTCAAGTTCTTAATTCTATCGAGATAGTAAGTAATTTATTGATGTAACACTAACCTACAACAACACTTTTTAGGTGTATATTCCCAAAATACAATTAACTTAGTCGCTAAAGATTAAAATAAAGTATTTGGCAAATGAAAAACCTGCCATACACTCTCAGCAAACCCGACAGTTATTCTAACTTCAACCTTCCTTTCATTGTAAAATCAGACTAACCGAATTCTACGTTTATTCCACTCGCCCACCGATGCGAGGTGAGTCGTTAGGATTGAGTGGAAACCATCGTCAAGGACATTTTGGCAAAGGATGACGATAGTCGAGCATATGTCGGTCTGGTTCAACTCCCGGTTTGAGGAGGTTAAGTTTTTACGTGGTGCAAAATCAGGAGATGTACGCGAGATTCGTAGTTCACTAGAAATAGTGCCACTAGTATTTAGTGATAGTTAAAATAATAATGAGATATCATATTATTATTGTTTCAAGTATTCTTTTACAGTAGAGTAATATATACCAATCGTATTAAATATATATATATATATATATTTGGTTAGTTGTAAAATATTAAAAACACATCATGAACTTCAGTTAGCATTTTAATATTATTTCATGACCTATGAATCTTTTTTTATATGTAGCTTTCCACTATTTCTCCATAAAAATAGTAGTACGTTTCCTCTATATTCTAGCTTCTTAGCTTTTATCCTAACCATCCCCGTGGTGTAGTGGTCAATGCGTCACTATCTCTACTCACTATCGCCATCACCTTATCCCATCGGGACATGGAAAGAGCCTCCATGGAAAGGATGTACGATTAGTACATTCGGGCGTCTCCTGGGCAACGGTACATTAGTACTGGCTATTCTTTCCACCATTGGGCCGCATCATACGATTTATGATGCCACTAAAAATTATATAAATTGAATTTCCCTTTTGATGCACTACTGTAGTGCATAAAAAGGGAAATAGAATTAATATTCTTTTAGGTGGCATCATAAATCATACGTGTCCCCCATTTCAGACCTCTTAACCACACAACCGATAACCGATGGCGTCATAATAAGCGAAACGTGTTTCCACTGATGAAAGCAAAACTGGTTTTTGTCTCTTGAGATCTTTGACTCATGTGAAGTTGTGGAAGCTGTACTTCCCCGCAAGGTTCCTACTCTCGCGGCAGGTCTGTCCTTCTTCAGTCTGTCGAAGGTCTTCTTCTTCCTCGGTAAACGGCCATCGGCCGGGAGATGGACGTCCGTCGATGGTTAGTGTTGGTTCTCACTTCCGTTATCTTGACGGTGATCCTGTTTGCGTCTCCTTGCAAAGGTGATTTGCCGTTGCAGTACATTATCCGAGCGCCGACAAGGTCAACTCTATGCGAACCTGGGGAGAAATACTTTCAAAACCACTGCAGGAAAGTTTACGTTAATTCTCAGGTATTTAGTTTTCCTTTTCATGATATCATTTTACTTTCTTTCTTACTCCTCTATGGGATTAGTAACTAGAAGGTTCATTGCCGCACTTATAAAAATATGCCACCTATCCCTAACTTAAGCTAATTCTTCCTAATCCACCTCATTACATCCTATCCCGAGCTA
Organism: Timema genevievae; assembly: GCA_902155825.1. Lineage (NCBI taxonomy): Eukaryota > Metazoa > Arthropoda > Insecta > Phasmatodea > Timematidae > Timema > Timema genevievae. The sequence goes on along the minus strand of CABFWO010000642.1, from coordinate 259,591 downwards.
GTTCTATCCAGTCTACCTCATTATCCCATATCCTTATCTTGAGTTAGTTCTATCCAGTCTACCTCATTATATCCTATCCCTAACTTGAGTTAGCTCCATCCAATCTACCTCATTATACCCTATCCCTATCTTGAGCTAGTTCCATCCAGTTTACCTAATTATACCCTATCCCTATCCTGAGCTAATTGTATCCAGTCTACCTCATTCCACCCTATCCTTATCCTGAGCTAGTTCTATCCAGTCTACCTCATCATCCCCTATTCCTATCTTCAGTTAGCTCTATCCAGTCTACCTCATTATACCATATCCCTATCTTGAGCTAGTTCTTTCCAGTCTACCTCATTATGCCCTATCCCTATCCTGAGCTAATTGTATCCAGTCTACCTCATTATACCATATCCCTATCTTGAGCTAGTTCTTTCCAGTCTACCTCATTATGCCCTATCCCTATCTTGAGCTAGTTCTTTCCAGTCTACCTCATTATACCCTATCCTTATCTTGAGCTAGTTCTTTCCAGTCTACCTCATTATACCCTATCCCTAACTTGAGTTATCTCTATCCAGTCTACCTCATTACACCCTATCCCTATCTTGAACTAGTTGTATCCAGTCTACCTCATTACACCCTATCTCTTTTTCAGGTCCAATCTAATGTTACCCTCACCTCTGAGTCTAGATCAACCTTTGGTTTATTCCCATTAGGTTTTCAAGTCAGTACCCTCAACATGGTTCTATATTCTCCCATTTGGACTGCATGTCTTGTCCACCATAATCTACGAGACTTGACTATCTTAACAACGTCTTGTTAGGATTACAGGGTGAAAAGATTGTCCTTATGTAACCTCCTCACCTCCCCAGTATTATCATCCCTTTTTGGAAGAAATATCTTTCTAAGTACCTTGTTTTCGAACACCCTGAATTTGTTTTTGTCATGTAAGTTAAGATACCACGTTTAATACCCATAGAGAGCAACTGGTAGTATTATTGTTAGTATATTCTGACTTTGAATTCCTTGACAGAAGGCGCGTTGTCAATAACTTAGTATAATTTTATTTTTCATAATTTTGATACTAATAATAACGATTTAATTAGCGGTCTAGGACTTAGGGTGGATTCACTCGCTGGCCGAAAAAAAAATTAAGAGACAAACTGAAATGCGATCACGTGATGAGTTCTATTGCTGGGATCACGATCAACTTAACTTTCACTTAACGTAACTTAACGTAAAAATTTTCCTCGTGTTTTAAATGAAATCCATCACGATTTGGTTAGCTTAACGTTCACCTATACAGTAGAACCTGACTAATTAATTAATCTTTATTTCGAATTTTTCACCAGGTCCTGTGAATTTTGTATTAAAACAATGTTAAAAAATCGTGGATAGTTTGAATTTTGGTTTGGTTAATTCAAACTTTTTGTAAGTTTTAATGTAATGTGCAGTATGGTTTTCCTACTTATAGTTGCGGTGCTGTGTTTTTCTATTTTTGAAAACTGGGGAGGCGATGTTGGAATGCGGTCAGTACTCTTCTTGGTGCCCCTCCCGCTCCCCCGCTCACTCATACGTCTTTGTTTACACGTACAGTTCTGTACTCCGTTAGTCAAGGTCGAACCTCTCGAGCGGCTACGTGCGCTGTTCTTAGTGATTCGGTCGTAGCGATATTCTTGTGACGTGCGAGTTTATTTTGTTTTGTGGTATAGTTTTTGTTTTGTTTTGTACATACTGTACACTAGTGTTTGTGTGTGTGGGTGGGTGTACCATGATATCACTATCCAAACCATAGTTCTATAAATCATTAACTTTGGCTGAAAAAGTATCGGTGATAAAGGAAGTGGAAAAGGGAATTCCTTTTAAGAAACTTATTTAATTCGAATTTTTGGACAGTTAGAGATTTTTCCTGCTCCCTTAAAGTTCAAATTATCCCGGTTCCACTGTAGTAAGAGCTGTCTTAGGAGATCTTTCACTTTACATGAAGTATGATTGAAGGGTATCACGTGATAAAGCTAACCAATCACGTTAACTCTGCTATTTAGTACTTCAGCTGTTTTGCAAATATTGTTACTTCATTTGTTTACAGTGTACACAAGCTAGATTTTACCTTTAATTCATGAATGACAACGAGTATAACATAAAACTAAAATAAGAAAAGTAGAAAATGCAAAACAAAAACCTAACCTCGATACAATTAGTTTGAATGATAGATATTTTATTGCTATTTAACACATTTAACAAATAGTACAGATCACAGATCAACATCTATGCTCTCGAATGCTAATGTTTGGCTCAAGATTTTACGTTAAGTTACATAAATCGTGATAGCCACTGGTTTCTTTTCGATAAGTGAACTATAAGTGAACGTTACGTTACGTTAAAGTTAAGTTGATCGTGATCCCGGCATGAACCAATCAACCAAGAAATCGGTGCGAATTGCACTAGTAGAAACAATCTTAGCTTTGGCCAATGTTCTCTATAAAACCCGCATGAGAAAACCAATACAATTTTAAAGCCATCAGACTCAAGCAGTGAACAAACAGCAACAAAGTGACATACAAGCAGACAACTGCGTCTACTGTTGGGAAACGATTTGAAATAACGTCTTCGATAAAAAGTTTGTAGCTTAGTTCTGGTTCTTTGTTTATTTGATTCAATAAACAGTATAATAGTAATTAGAAAACATATATCATGACAATAATCTAAAAGATCTGTTTATTAACAAGAAAATTAACTAAACAAACTATATCTAGGATAGGAGTATAGGTAAGTGGCAGACAGGAGAAGGTTTTTTTTATCGTAGCTATTGGCGGTAAGTATTATTAGTATCGTTTGATAACACTTTTTATCAATAATTTGATGTTACGAAACAAATAATAATTATTTCCGATTAGGTTGACATTAGTGACTTTCAGGCAATGTTGGCAATAAAGAAACTTCTTTTAGCTGTCACCTACACTCCCACCGTAGACAGACTATATTGATCGCCGGCGGTTTTTAAGCTTGTGTTGTAAAGTATTGTGGGTCAACATACATTTCTTGTTAGCGTGTGAATCGTTGCGCCACTCAAGAAGATTATACTCTCTCTCTTCTACGAATCTACCTAGGTGGTCCTGGTATAAAGTGCTCGCCTCAGGGCTCGGTGTTCGTGGGTTCAAACCCAGTTGGTGTCTACGAATTTTTCTTGAGAGATAAAAATCCGTAGCACAACTTTCTTCGGAGGGGAATTAAAACCGTCGGTCCCACGTCGATTTTGGCTTGTAAAAGAACCCTGGAATGTATGTGAAAATACCTTTTTATTCAAAATTGGTAAGCCCTTTCGCGATTGCTCCTAGAGATTATCGTGTGCTGATATAATTAATTGGTTCATAAAGTGCACTAATAATACCTCAAATAAATAAAAATAAATTTTCATAGAATGTGTGAGTTAGGTTTTACCCGCATCTATCTATGTTCGTGCGGTTTAAGGTATAGGTCACCAAACCGTCGAGTGTGGGCTACTGAGAGCTCTTGCGTGGGATTTTTCCGCGGCTCACGTGGGAATATTTTTTATGCAACAGTAATTTACATCACAATGTCATTTGACGAGCGGGACGTTTGTCATCGTCATATAACCTATTCAAGGTTATGGTCATTTCCAAATTTTTCTTTTAATTAATCTGGACCCCTCGGAGAGAGAAGTATTGTGATTGGAAAATCGAACTCAAGATTTTGATAAATATCGACGTTTAATGACCTCCTGAAACCGAAAAAGGTGTTTTTGCGATGCCATCCATCTGTCTATATCTCGGGTTAGAGCCGAAACTATTTTACCAATAGTGCTGAAACATTGTATTGAGGGGTTCCATAAGGTCACCCCCCCCCGTGAGGGGTTTTGAAACCCTAAAACTAAGGGTACAATACTGAAGCAGATATTTGTATATCAAAATTATATTTAGCGGACTGCAAGAGTTTCGTTTTTAAAAACGCCTCTGTGGTTTAGTGGTTGGAGTTTCGTGCTCCAGATCCAAAGTTTCGGGGCTCGATTCCCGGCACTATAATATTTTTTTGTGAAGCAGTGGGTCTGGAACACGTTCAACTCGGCCTCGTGAGGACAAATGAGAAGCTACTTGAATGAAAAAGTAGCGACTCTGGTATAGAAAACTGAGTTTACTGGATGGAAGGTTTGTTGTGCTGACCACATGACACCCTCTATCCGCAGAAGTTGGCACTACCTTCGCCAGCAGGTGGTAGCCTCTTGGTCAGCATAGCTTGATTGTGGGCTGCATCCGTGGAGTTTTTTTTTTAGTTGTTACAGCCTTTTCATTGCATTTTACATTTGTAAAGTGCGTTTTTGATTTAGTTATGTACATCCAATACGAGTTTTTTTGTTTTTTCCCCCTTCAGAGTTTTGTTGTTGTTATTAGCAGTTTTTGAAAAATTTTAAGAAATTAGTCAATTCTAAACTAGCCTCAATTTTGTGGGGAGGGGGGCTAAAATTAATGTTTATATGTTATTTTCCCTGATCCTAATTTCACTGTTGTCAAGTGAATAATGAAGAAATCTCAATTCAATACGTTTTCTGTAGCGAGCATAATATTGTATCTGATTTCCTCGGTTAATCAGCCGTAAAATGGGCTCTTAAAGAATTTATTTTGCGCTATTTTCAAGTTCATAAAATTTAATGTCCTTGACCAAGTCGACAGTGTCACGCATGCGTGCATACAGGTTTCACCAAGCCACTGATTATCGTCATTCCAGTCACATATATTATTGTGGCCTCAATATTTACCTCCTTGAACTAGCCATGCCACTGCTAGTCTCCTGATAGGTTTCTTTTTAATTCCTTACGGCCTGCAAAGATTAACAATACACATCTTTAGGCTCGGATGGCCATACTAAGGGTCTATGGCTGATGGCTTTTCGATAGTGGGGCAGCTAATTAAATCCAACCTCCTCGTCCTATTCTTTAAGGCGGCCGCCTCGGTCAGCGAGAAATTATCGATCGCTGTCAGGCCACATGGTTTAAAATATATTGGTCTGTGTCGTTTTCTTGAACTACTTTTTCTATTCTGTCCAAGCTTATATCCCCTTTTTCACTTCACCTACAACAGCCATTTGTCAGGCCAGTAATAAATAGTTCGACCTCGGTGGTCTTGAGGTTTAAGTGTTCGCCTCAGGACCCGATGTGCGTGGGCTCAATCTCAGCCAGAGTTGACGGATTTTTCTTTAGCGATCAAAATCCATAGCACAACTTCTTGCGGAGGGAAAGTAGAGCCATTATTCGGTTTACGTTAACCTTTGCTTTAGCTAATAATCACCCCCCGTATCAGTGAGCAGATGGTTCATGGCGCTAATCTCATCTTGTTCGATTTGCTAGTGATGGGTAGACTAGGGATCGAATCCTGGCCGGTGGTACTGAGGGTGGTTTTACACATTCCCTCCACGCAAATGCGGACACATTTCCTTAAATTGTTATCTATCTCACTATTAACTCACTAGCATAAATAAGCAGATAGCCCAGCCCGTACGAGTGGTAAAACGTAGTGCAAAATAAATAAACTAAAAAACTAGAATTAATTATATTATCTCAAGACTTGAGTTAGCTATTATTACCTCTTGTCTCACGTTAACTAATAACTTATATTAACTAACATCGACAATCTATTTTCAACTCATATTGAGAATAATATTATCTTTAACGGATACAATGTATTATATTAATTTTACTTATTATAATTCGAATCTTGGTTGGGTGTATTGAGGTTGGTTTTTACAAAATGGTTTTCCACACTTCCTCCACGCAAATGGGGGCTCACTTCCTATAAATATAACCTTTCTAATCCACGTAACAATTAGAGTAATTAGTATATAAGCAGTGTATTAACAAAACGGGTAGTAAAATATGGTGCTAAAGCAAACGGAAATCGCTGTCGAAAGGAAATGTACCACGTTTTAATTTTTTTATATTTTTATTCATGGTAGATCACGCCGGAAAGATTCTCACCTTGAGTCCAGAGGTAGTACTGAGGAATTTTCCTACGAGGAATCGTAGATACAATCCTGCCTTCATGTCCTTGCCAATCAGTTATAAAGTAATAGTGTCATGGTTAGAAGTCCAGTCGCCATTCAAGACCCGCCGTCCAACATGACGACACAGCGCCTCACGTTGCTGAAAGTGATTATCGTGGTCACTATCCTCAACGCGTTCCTCCTCAGTGTAGTAGCGGTGCCAAACGACAACGAACAACAGGAGAACATCATCAGTCTTCCGGCCAGATGCCCCCAGGGATACAAGTTTGAGGCAGGCCGTTGTAGGAAAATACGCGCCCACAAGCCATTCTTTAGGTGGTGATATGAGGTAGGATGATGTGACAGCTTTTTTTTTTTAATTTAGCATCGCGTCTTACTACCCATTCGAGCTATACGCATATGTACTAATTACGCTAGTGGTTTTAGGGACTAGGTAGGTTATATTTTTAAGAAGTGTATCCGTATTTGTGTGGAAAACCATTTTGGAAAACTACCCCCGAGATTCAAACTCTGATTTCCCCGTCATCGGCAGTCTAGTCTACTGCCAGAGTAGCGCGTTAGACCACACGTCTACCGAAGTGTGTGACAGCTATTTATAACCTAACGATAATTAATAATAATAATAATAATAATAATATCATTATTAGCACCGCGTCTTACTACCCGTTTGGTTTATACGCACTTACGCTAATGTGCAATGGTAGGGTGATTATGGGATGAAATGGAGGACCTACAGTTTAACGTGGGATCCGAACCACGGTGGAGACCTGGCATTCCTCACATTCACAAGTTGTGATTAATACACATCTTGTCAGAGGTGAAGGAAGGGTTTGGCAATCAGATAAATCTGTGCCGGGACCGAGGATTGAACCCCGGACCCCCAGCACAGAAGTCTGACACCTTACACCTAGACCACCAGGTCACCCAATATTAATAATAATAATAATAATAAGAAGAAGAAGAATACTTAGCATCGCGTCTTACTACCCGTTTTGGTTATACGCTCATGTACTATTCACTCTAATGGGTTAGGACTTGGGAAGGTTGATTATAGGCGAAGTGAACCCGCATTTGCGTGGAGGAGGAATGGAAACCTATTTAGAAAAAACCACCCAAGTTCACCTGAGTGAGATTCGAGCCTCGGTCTCCCCGTCTAGCTCAACACGAATCTAGCGCGTTAGCTAACTTCACCACCGAGGTGATAGCTACCATTTAACTAGGTCGATGGTAATTTGGGCAATTTTTTTTGTCAGAGATTGTTGGATTGAACAAAGTCAATTCAACCAGAAGAAATGGTAAACAGTGAATTGGACACGTTGAAGTATTAGTTGGATTGACCCCCTCCCCTATTTATTTGGGATATTTAACGTGCACCTTCTGAACTGACTTAATATATCAGCACACGACTTATAAACTAACTTAAATCTAGAACAGACACAACATCCAGCTTTCAACCGTTAATTCATAACTGTGAAAGGGGAAACCCACATTTCACCAATGATGATTTTTTATTCTGATATTGCAGGAATCGAGCCCGGGACACTTATCTCAGTAGGCAAACACGCTACAATGAGCTAGCGACTAGGAAGGCTATATTTAAAGGAAGTGTAACTGCATTTGCGTGGAGGAAGAGTGTAAAACCATTTAGGGAAAACCACCCTCAGTACACCCGAATGAGATTCGAACCTCAATCTCCCCGTCATCGGCAATCTAGTCTACTGCGAGAGTAGCGCATTAGACCACGTGGCCACCGAAGCGGGTATTTACAATATTATTAGTATTATTAATAATTAACTCGAGAACTGTAATGATTTGAAATAATTACATCACTCTTTATATACTCGTACTTGTTAAGGTTGCGTAGAAGTTAATTACTCTCGAATGACCTTAAGTTGGGATGAAAGTTTCTAGTTTTTTTTTATGTGTATTACGTCTGTCCTTGCACTCCGCATATTTACACGGTGAAATAGTGATGAGTAAGGTATAATTCAGAGGAAATGTAATCAATTTATGACGCAGAGAGAGTGGTAAAGCAGCGCTATACACTTGACCTGAATAAGAAACAGAGCCTTCCATAATCGGCTGAATAGATTAGATGAGTTTGACACCTTAGTCCACGCGCCCACCGAACCATATTGACCGCATGTTTAAAGGATGGCTAGGGTAGTACATTGATATTATTTTTATTTGATTATGGCCGTCCACTTGGTATTAATTTTTAAAAATATTTGAAAAATGACATTAGGATACGGAAATAGAATCAGGGACATTTGGCTTCAACGTCAATGCTCCTATATCACCGAGATATCGAGGAATCGTCTCATATTCTAATAATTATCTGATGATCTCATACGTCCATAACCGACTCAGCATTATATTACGGGTAAAGAATGACCCTGAGCACAGGTCAGATACTTTTTTTTTAGCACCGCGTCTTACTACCCGTTCGTTTTATACGTTTATGTAATAATTACACTATTGGTTTTAAGGATAAGGAAGGTTATAATTAGGGGAAATGTATCCGCATCTGCGTAGAGGAAGAGTAGAAAACAATTTTGGAAAAAATACCTCCAGTACACCGGACCGAGATTCAAACCTCGATCTCCCCGTCATTGTCAGTCTGGTCTATTGCGAAATTAGCGCGTTAGTCCTTGCGGCCACCGAAGCGGGTCAAGTCGAATACTGAATAATTCAGTAATGAAGCATTGACTCTCTAAGTTAGAGGTATTGGGGTTCAATTCTCTTACAAAAATATGTATATTTTTTTATTATATTAAAATCAATATTTTTAAGGTGTGATGAGGTCACCAATGTGTATAGATTGGTCAATTCAATATTATTTTCAAAATTCACAGACAGATAATTTGATTAAGAAAATTTTACTAATAATATACTGTTTATTCTTGATTTGTTTGGAAAATAAATCTGTAAAAACGCCAATAAACTTTTATTGTTTACAAAAAATAGTGTGAATTAGTGTTATTAACTAGATTGTGAAATCGCTCGTTATGTTAATTTGTCAATGAAATTCGAATATTCATTTTATTATCACAACATGATATTTTAATTGGTTTTTTATTTGTTTCGCTTGTGTGGATTGGATTGTCTGCTAAGTGGAAGCATTCAGTGTATATGTAGGTTACAGTTTATTTAACTGTACACACATTTTATATACAAAATAACTTCATAAAATTCAAGTACTTTGGATATAAAAAATATTAGTTTAAAAAATAAAATAAAAATAAATGTTAATGAAACGATATTTATTCGGTTAAAGTAATATTTCTATATTCAAGTTTACATTCTTGTGTTAAAAAGAATTAGAATCTAAATAGTTTTCAAACCGTGCTGAACAATACGTATTTACGATTAATAAATTGTGAAATTTATTATTTTTTTATCAAAATATTCGGTGATCTATTTCGAAGACAATTTATAGCATGGTTATAATTTATTTTGTGATTGTGTTAATTTATATGACGGCATTGGTGAGATGTCAGTGGGAATACATGACTGAAAATGTTGAAAATTCTGAAAATTCTCGATCCAATAGATACATCATTCAAGTACCTTACTTTTACAAACAATTTGGCTGCCCTCGTGGTAAAAAATACGATAAACTTAACAAACGTTGTCGGATTTTACTATAAAGTGTGAGAAACTAATTTTATCTAAGTCACTTTTAAGGTTAGTGGGTGAATACATATTTTAATTAGGAGAGTTTATCATTCCAGTATCCAGTAAACAGGTGGGGAAATTTACGGTGTCGGGGCATTAATTTGACCTTCTTTACCACTAGTGATAAAATAGTTTGTGTATGGTTTATGGCATAGTTTTGCTAATGCTTAGAAAGTGTGTGTTAAATACGTTAAATATTTCATTTATTTGCAGAAATGACCTTCTCTGTGGTGTTGTTGTAAGAGTTCCTAGCTACAGATCCGGAAGTGCTCAGTTTTATTCTCAGTGCTTCCAAAATATTTCTCTAAAGCCGGGGATCTAGAACAGGGCTAAGAAATATAAAATTAAGATTAACAGTTGGAGCGTTCGTTTTGCTGACCACATCACACCCTTTATCCTCAAATGTTGGCATTTCCATCGCTAACGGCAGCGGCTGCTTGGTCGGTGTAGCTAGCTTATGGGCTCACACACCAGGGAGTTTTTTTATGGAGTTTCTTATAGTAATACTATTAAGAGGTATACTTTTTAAATTATATTATATTTTAACTGAAATATGTGTGCTTGTGTTGAAGTATTTTTATACAAACTTTTGGGTAAACAAAGTTTTTAATTTTGTAAAATTTTCTAATTTTAGCCTGATTAAAAAAATATTCTAATTCTCGTCTAGCACCAATATAAGTTTTAGACAAATGCATTTAAAATTAATTGATATGATTACATTGGGTAAATTATTTTGAATTTATTTAAGATTGCTTAAAAACATTATTTAGTGCTAATAAGTTTTCTAAAATGTGTGGCATAGTGTTTTTACTATATATTACAGTACTGTTCAATTTTGTGGAAATTAATCAGAAAAATATTCAAATGCAATAAATAAAATCCTAACATATTTTATCGGATTTTTTTTTGGCGGTTTGAATAATATTTTTAAAATTACGTGTGAATATTTTCATTTCTTAAGAACATATTTGTTAAAGCAGAGGCGTGATGGGCTAAAGGTCCATGGTTCATATTCCTGTATGATAACTTTTTACATTTACAGTAAACCCCCGATTATTTGTCTGTGGGTTTTACACATAACTGGTTATTTGTGGGACATACATACTTTTTTCCTTTAATTTTCCTTTTTAACCTACCGGTACGTATAAACTAGATTTCCAGGTCCATTTTAGGTGTTCTGAAAGTGTTGCGGTTAGCTTAGTTGTCTGACAAACATTACAAACTATTTATCTAAACAACTCTGTCAATGAGGTGTTAATTCTAGATGTGATGGGAGAATTAATTTACTATATAAATATTTTTTATCACCGCATTTTGCTGCCTATTCATGTTATACGCATAATTAATAATTACGCTAGTGAGTTAGAGATGAGGAATGATGAATTTATAGCAAGTATACCTGAATTTGCATGGAGGAAGAGTGAAACACCATTTAGGTAAAGCCACTCTCAATCTACCCGACCGAGATTCGAACTCCAACCCCCCTATCATTGGCAGTGTAGTCTATTGAGAAAGGAACGCTTTAAACCATACGGCCACTGAATCTAGTGAATTTACTATAAATTTAATGATTCGTGTTTTTCTAATTTTCGTAAAAATCCAAATAACATATTTTTTACAATCTTAGTAAACACAATTTAAAAAAACCAACATATTAAACACAAAAGCTATTAAAAGCTTAATTTAGAGGGTAGTGTATGAGTAAGTAAGCTTAAAAGAAGTGTACCTACATTAGCGTAAGGAAAATATTAAAAAAAGTGCTAAATCTAATGTGTACCTGACCTAGATTTGAACCTAGTCATTAGAAGTACGTACTATCTACTGCGAGAACGATACCTTAGACTAATTGATCACTGATGTGTGGTTAAACAATAATTAAATTTAATTCAAAACCAGTAATATTGTCTAACCCACATATTATATTTGGTTGCCTTAAAATAATATTATAGCTTATTGACTACTTAGGGTTATAATTATTTATAATGTTATACCACCCTGTATCTTTTGACAAAAAAAATGTTGCTATAAAAACATATCAGCCCGGATGGGTAATGAGACGTGGTGGGAAAAACCCATCATGTCCTGTACATAGTCTACTAGTTTCACATGAGTATAATACCACGCATGAACCTGAACGATGACGTGTGCTAACACTGAATTCTTGTATGTGGTTTATCTCAGGAACAATGGATGGAAGACACGTACAGGAGCAGGGCGTTGGAAAATGAGGTCAGAATAACGTCATAAAATGCATACGACTTCTGATAAAGATATGCTCTTATCTTAAAGTTGCTCAAGTCTGACGAATGGTTCACTTTGAATGAGAAAAGTGATCAAAGATTTAGGTCTAAGAGACACTAAAAATCTTTATAAAAATCTACTTAATTATTAAAGTGTATGAAATCATTACAACTAAAAACTAAATTTTGGAGATACGTACTAAAAAGCATTATTATATAAAAAAATAGATAGAACTTTTTCCATTTTTGAGTTTTAATTAACAAACAGTGTCGAATTAAACTTAGCTCTTCATGGTGAAGTTCATTTTGGTTTTGGTTTTCATGTCAAATTTGAACTTTACATTTTATTTGCACAGGAATATTTAGCAAGGCCATAGCCGGGCGGGGGAGGGGGGAGGTCTGGGGGGTTTAAACACTCCCCGAAATTTTATCAACAAAATAGAAATGGCATTATTTATGGTTCAAACAATATCAAAATTAAGATACAAGTACAAATTAGGGGGCTGTGTTACCATAAAAAAACACTTCAGATAGCTTCTAGAACTGTCTTTATTATATGATTTTTTCCAGATTCCGGCAATTGGGAGATGTGCCCACCAAACACCTCCCCCTCCCCCCGAAATTATTGGCTGGCTACGGCCTTGCTCTCTAGAGATACATTTTGGTCTATTTGTGTTTTACTAGCCGTTAAAGCTATCCGCATATTTATAGTTTATACTAAAAGTGTTTGAGATAAGAAAGGTAGATTTTAAAGGGAATGCACGTGCGTTTTCCTGAAAGGGTGAGTGGGGAACCATCTAGGGAAACGACACTTCAATAAACTCAACTGGGATTAAAGTAAAAACCTCTCCATCAACATGAAACAAGACAATACGAGACTGACGCCCTAGTTAGTGTGCTCACCAATGCGCTTTGTAAGCTTCAAATTTTAACTTTATATCTCGTAAAATACTTTTAAATTAGTAAATAATATTATTTTATGGATTAGGACTTTTCACAAAATCAAATTGGTCCACACGTGAACGCATATCCTTAAAAGAATGCCTTTTATTTAGCACTACTTCTTACTACCCGTCCGAGATATGCACTCATTAGAGGAAATATACCCGCACTTGCGCAAAGGTAGAGTGGAAAAGCATTTAGGAAAACCCACCCTCAGTACATCCGACCGGGATTCGAATCCTAATATCCCGGTCATCAGTAGTCCAATATATTGCGAGAGGGACGTCTTAAACCATTCGGCCTCTGAAGCTGGTAAAATGATATTTAAAAAATATAATTTTATTAAATCATATACTACGTAGCAAAAGCTCAAGTTTACATCCTTAACTTACTAAGTAAGTTATCCCTAAGAGAAGTACACATAATCGACGTGCTTTTTTTTTTTTTCACGCACTTCCTTTAAATTCGATGAAGATATCCTCTTTATCACCAAGTATCCTGTTTCACACTGCCTCCTGTGGGAAAGTGAGCAATCGTAGGCGTGATAATAGGTTAACCACGTTAGGCCTGATAAAAATATAAAAGTCAGAGAGTTCTTACAGAAAAAAAAAATTACCACTTGCACTACTCACACCGCAAGTACGCACAGACTACGTAACTCTACACTACATTCTATTCCGTGGCCAAGATCCTGTTCGGAACTGTTCTTATATAGAGCTCTTTATGGTGAAGCAGTTCCATAAGTGATCGATCCATTTCGGCCTCATCTTCAAGTTATAAAGTTTGTAGACGTTTCATCGGCGATGTCTTCTTCGCGTTCACTCAAAGTGTTTGGGGTGGTTTTTCTGGCTGTTCTTACAGTGTTCACTCTGAGTGTTTTGGAAAATCACATGGCTTCGGCTGTACCTGTATATTTCCCTGAACGTCATCCGAACGGGGGAACACAAAACGATATGCCTGCTACGAGTCAAGGTTGTCCTCCGGGGTACCGCCATGTTCACGGACGGTGTAGAAAGAACGTTGGCTAGAGAGGAAAATGGATCTGTTTTGGCTGTTTCTTGTTAGTTTGTTGCTTAAAATTTCTTTGAAGGTGAGTTAAAAATAAGGTGTGACAGATATCATAAGTGCCCTTAAATAGTCATGGAGGGAAGTTTATCTTAGAACGATTGTACTTATTTAATAACTTGAAATAAATGTTACGTGTAAGTCGATTTTAAAGATTACTGAGCTATTTTTAAATAATAGATTCTGATAGATTTAGTTTTTCTTAAAGAAATGCTCAAATAAATAGAAAATTAAAGCGTCAACTTATTTTTCATAGAAAAATGAATCTTATTTGGTTAAGAATTAAATAACAGTAAGTTGCAAATTAAAGAACTTAAGACTAACAAAAAAAATATTTTAGTTACTCAAAGTTTATGATTTGGGAAGGTTGAGCGGAGCTAGTCGAAATTTTGAGCCGAAGCTGAATTTATTATTACGATTGTAAATATTTTTGCTTTTGGTATCTTGTGAATATTATTGCAATTATTTAACGTCGAATTAATTAATTGCAATCAATGGGTCCGTGTTGTTCACGTTTTTTGAATTGGTTATATCATTTTCTCAAATCAATTCAGATAGGCTTTTTTTAAAAAAATATAATTTTTAACCTTGTTAGTTTTGTAGTTATAATCTGCACCATGGATCATATCTACTTTAAATACTTAGATTTACAAGGAGTTAATTTTTTTAACGTTACAGTCTTAAAATTAAAATTTACCTTTATATCTATAATGTCCCATTACAGAAAACTTTTATAAATCATGTGTGTTTTGTTTAAAATATACGATTACGCGCTTCTAAAATCTGATATGGTTTACCTTAATTTTATTTGAAACGTGCTATGTCTGTTTCTCTTTACTAACGTATTTTCAATCATGCAGAGTAGGAAACATTTACAATAACTTTCTTGGTGACCTGGTGGTCTAGGGGTAAGGTGTAGGATCATTGTGCTGGGGGTGCGGGTTTCAATCCTCGGTCCTGGCACAGATTTATCTGATTGCCAAACCCTTCCTTCACCTCTGACAATACGTTTATTATCCACAACTTGTGAACGTGTGTAATGCCAGGCCTTCCACCGTGGTTCGGATCCCACGTTAAACTGTAGGTCCTCCATTTCATCTCACAATCACCCTACCATTACACATTAGCGTAAGTGCAAACGGGTAGTAAGACGGGGTGCTAATAATAATATTTTCTTTTTTAATAAGTTTTATTATTTATTGTTGTTTGTTTGAACATGTAGGATATAGTGCACACAAACACAAACACACACACACATAAACACATACCCATATCCATAATCACACCCATCCATCCATCCATCCATTCATAAGAGCACATACACAAGTAACATTTTACTTAGCAATTATTTTTGAAGCTACATGGTATTTAGCGAGTATTTACACCTGTTACAAGAGACTAATTAATTGATTACTTTTACAATTAAAGTACACTTGAGTCAAGATTATCCGGCCCTTCATATTATCCGGGCCAGTTAACGGTGTTAACAAGTGCGTTTTAAAATTAACAAACTGGTACATATCGACTATAAAACATTTACTGAATATATACTCTAATCCATATGACGCTCTATTTTCACTCTTCGTTTTTACTTTGTAGCCGATGTCCCATTTCCAAAATAGAGTACTGTATACAGTATTAAGTATTAAAAAAATTATTTCTCGTTTAATGTTTACTGTCCCCCTACAATTACTGTATATCGTAATCTAAAAATAGGAGATTTTACTAAAACAAAGTTAAATATTCAGGGAAAATTAAAAATTGTAGGCAAACCCACATTGAAAATTATTTACACTCGAATTGTATATTATCCGGCTTTTCCGTTACTCAGCCCCAGAATGACGCCACTAAATAATAATATTTAGCACCGCGTCTTACTACCCGTTCGGGTTATACGCTTAAGTACTAACTACGCTAATGGATTAGGAATAGGGAAGGTTGAATTTAGAGGAAGTGAACCCGCATTTGCGTGGAGGGAGAGTGGAAAACCATTTAGTCACCCTCAGTTCACCCGACCGAGATTCGAACCTCGATCTCCCCGTCCTCGGCGGTCGAGCTCAACACGACTAGCGCGTTAGCTAACCTCGCCACCGAGGCGGCTGACGCCACTAAAGGCCCGTTGACACGGTGTTAGTGGACTAATGCAAGTTTACTAGTATTAGCTTACTAACATGCTAGTTGAGTTGACAAGCATTTTTCACTTGTATTAGTCTAAAAACATGGCTGAAAACGAAGTGGTGCTAACTGGTCTCTCAATTGGAGCAATTTTTTTTTATCACTGCGTTTCATTTCTTGTTCGGGTTATTAATACGCATACACTAATTACGCTTATGTGTTGAGAGCTAGGAAGGGTGAATTAAGAACAAGAATGGGTGGCCAATTAAATTACAATTTTTCAGTAAACGCAATTTATCATAATTAGGTGACCTATTAAAAAACTGTTGTATAGACAACATAAAAAAGTTAGCGATTAGTATGTCGCCTATTTCTTAATCCCTTAATAGAGTAAATTAAATTTCAGTTGATCCCAAATGATTATTACATCATTTTGCTTGATTTGTTAACTCACTTAGCATACATGGTAAATAAAATTAAACTCAAATAAGGTCAATAAATTCCAATACAATCAAGCTAGGTTGGGCATTTTTTTAAATAGGCCTAACCCAGGCTTTTTCAACCCTGTTTTAAATATTGGTTTACTAATAACAAAATATCTTGTTAAATGCTAGCAAGGTCTAAAATATTCTTTAAAAATAATAATAAATTAATTTGTAGATTGGTTTGGATATAAACTATCTGGTTTGTTATGAGACAATAATATAATGTTGTGTATCTACTCAAGTTACCAAAGCATTACTACAAAGTGTTAAAAGTGTATGGGCCGAACATTATTAATTAAAACTTATAAAGATTGGTTAAAGTGTAAAATACGGAGATTAGAAAGCGTGCCGGTGATTTCGCATTAAAATCGCTGGCCACTCATACCTTTCTTGCCGGTAACACGAATATTATGTTGCCGGAACTAATCACGGTACTAAAATGTTGTATTATATTTTTTGATTGTATATAAAAAAAATTACACATGCTACGTTGATTGGTAGGAAATAATGGTTTGATAAAATTGTTTATAACATTTGTTTACCGATATTTAATAATATCTCTCACAAGGCACATTTGCTATATATATAACATTTTATTTTGGACACTTCTTGAGAATATGTACGCCTGATATCACTTTACAATATCCTCTAGTGCAATAGCCTTCGTATTCTTGTCTTTATAAATCCGGTGCTTAAAATTTTACAAAAACTCATTCTTTTCATAACATTTCACAAATAGGCCTAAGTGTCCCCCACACAACCAATTTCTTAGTTCCCGCGATTTTGAATTATCTACTTGCATTAGTAATGTTGGAAGGTGACAAACTTTTTCACTTGCAAGTGGACTTGTTTGTTAGTAGCTTGCTTGTATGTTTACACGGTGCAAGTGTGCGCGCGCAGCCAAATTAATGTACTTGCATTAGTCAACTAATATCATGTCAACGGGCCTTTAAAGCTGGATAATCGCGACTATAGAATTTCACTTTTAGCTGGTGGGCCGCACAGAACGTATTTGGGGACCACAAGGGGCCCGCGAGCTGTGGGTTGGACATGCCTGATGTAGGTGCTCCCATTTTGATTCTAAAAATCAGGATTATAGCCCTTTGCCAGAAGTAATATCGTAACCATCAGACATAAAAGTCTTGATACTTTTGTCGCCACATTGTTAAAAAGATTTTTTTTTTTTAAGTTTCTGAAGTTGTTAAAAAAAAGTCAAATCACGCCATGTTTTACCACCCAACTGGGCTACCTATTTAATTATTCGCACAAATGTTATTAGAATTCAGAGTAATTTTACCCGCATAGTTTATATGACATGTGGATGTGTGTAATACTATTGTGTATCATGTTTTTCTCTCTTGTGTTTAGTTCTACCATTTTCATTTATTTAATTTGACTATGTCTATAAATGAACAGTTATATACACAGAATCTGGCCCCAGCCGGTAATTCATCACTGGAAAGAGGAAAACCACATCTCACCAATCATATATATTTTTCGGCTATGCCGAGAATCAAACACAGGGCTCTTAACTTAGTAGATAGACACGCTACCGACTGATTTAAGGCGTAGGACCCAATGAAATGACACATTAGTACATGATTTTATGTTATTTACTATTATTTTAATATTTAAAGACCTACATTCTTTGGTAAGTTTAAATTATCGACATAAGAGCTAAGAACTTTATCAATGAATTCAAAAAAGGCAACTTACGTACAAACGATAAATTATACAGGTATATATGTATTTTTTTGGAATTGTGTTTAAGTTTAACTGCACATTATAGTTGAGTCTCGATGATTCGAATCTTAAAAGTTTAAAATTCCGTTAAATCTGAGCCCGTCATCAGAAAAAATATTAATTTGAGTATAGTTTCATGTTGTGGCATATATTAGGAAATGTCTTACGAGGATGGATTCCCAAGAATTGTACCTTAATTTGGGTATCTGAAACTAGAGCATTAAGCTACAACCTTAGTAACGTTAAGGTGGGGGTGCGGGGAATGCGAGTTAAGGGCACTGATTTTTTATTGCGGTTTTTATATCAAAACAATTATTTTAATCAAAATCAA
Organism: Timema genevievae; assembly: GCA_902155825.1. NCBI lineage: Eukaryota > Metazoa > Arthropoda > Insecta > Phasmatodea > Timematidae > Timema > Timema genevievae. The sequence continues at coordinate 240,992 of CABFWO010000642.1, read as the reverse complement.
TAACATGTTATTTCACGTGCTGACCTCAACAATTGTTGAATATCTGTCAAGGGTGTCCTGGAATTTAAATATAACTTTTTCTCTCCATTTAAAAAGTTTCTCATCTAATGCCGCTATGCTCATGACAGATATTCAACCAACTTTTTTTTATCGCTGAGCTTGTTAACGAATAAAATATATTTCATTTGAGTTCATCGTTTTATCCCGTTTTCCGGAAAGTGTGTTTAGATTATCCGTAATTTCGGACTACCGGGGCTAAATCTAACTGCATTTAACCGTAATTTATGTATTAGTTATACAGCAATTATTATTATAAATAATATTTATTTTAATGTCTTGTGGTAATGAATGGCTAATATTATAAGATATGTGTAATAATAATGTTTTGATTTCCTATATATGATCAATATTGCTAGAAATGTAATGCATACTATATTTATTACTTACCATACAATATAGGTGTGTGAGATTATCTTTTTAAATGCGAGATTAAGGGCCAGTTTCATATTCAGACTTAGTACGCCTCAAGTGCGGCGCTATACTAAATACAAGACGTCACCTACCTGAAATTGAATGGAATGGGCCAGTTTCATATGCGAAACTGGCCCATTCCATTCTGGTCTAGGTAGGTGTCGTCCTGTATTTAGTATCGAATCGCACTTTAGGCGTACTAAATCTGACTATGAAACTGGCCCTAAGTCGAAATTTGTTAAGCAAAGGGGAAAATTAAGTTGATGATATTTTTGTTGTTGTCACATAACGGCATTTTTTAAATAATTAATCAACAATTAAGTGTGTCTAGGTGAAGAGAAAGTTGTAGAGAGAATAAAAAAAGAACAATTTATTCATTTAAGCCGAACTATCTTAATTTATCTGTTTATATTTTCTTGTTACATAATAATTAGTTGGTGTCAAAATACTGTTTAGTAGCTTTTATAAAAAAGATTGTGTGTTTAAATATTTAATGAAATATTTCAAATCAGTTTATTATATATACTTTTTTCTCTTCTTTCGAAATATTTCAAGGATTTGAAGGTTATTGTGGGTGTCAAAGTTGAAGTAAAGCACATTTGCCCTTCAACTTGATTTTGGAATTTCGAAGATTAACACACCATATTAATGTCAATTAAAAAAATACAAACTAGTGAAATTTCAAAATACTTGTAGCAACAGTATGTTTATGGTATTCTAAATTATGACACAATATTTTTTCTTCTAAAAATATTACAACTAATTTTTCTTAAACAAATTTTTTTTTCTGTGTGTTTCTAGGTTCCGAATAATTCTTCTTGGGGATGACACACCTGTGTGACGTCATCTTTCCAGTCTTCATGATTTCCTTCTCCAACGATATACACCATCATAACTTAGCTTTCATAGTTAATAAACTATTATCTCTTCGACTTCTAATGCATTAATAATGACAGAATTACATCTCAGGGGTTCAGTGGCGTATCCAGGATTTATAAATAACTCAACTGCAAGGAAAGATAAAGTTTAGATTATCACTTTCCCCCATTCAGTCCATATACATTTTTATAGAAAGGGCCTTCCCTATCTGACAACTAGAAAAGTAACATTATCTAGTTTCATTAATTTATTCATCGGGCCATGGGATTTGTTGGTCACTTTTGCTCGATACTATCAATACTTATAAAATTACACAAAAAGAATAGTAACATGTTATCAATGTGAATGCATTTAATAAAAACCGTTCCTCCTATGAAAATTGGACTTATATTCAATCAAAGATAAATACTTTTTACATTGAATTTTTTTAAATTTTAAAACAGCATACACACATCTTTTTTGATAGCTAAACTTTTAATAAATTCGTATTTGATATTTGAAGAGTAACAAATTATTTAATTTTGGTCTTTAAGGGTCAAAGTGACCAAAAAAAAAAAGAACCAATTTATATACTATATTTCGGTTTGTTTGATAAGTTGAGATACTTCATCCATTTAAAATAGCTATAGTAAAATTTTTGAACAAATCTTTTAAAATAATAACAAAAAAGTAACCCAAGTGGATTCTTTATTACAAATAATTCCGGAATTATCTGCTCTTGATGTATGCATGGTTGGTATGCTACTAGATAATTTTAACTTTAATTTTATATACATAAATGTAGAACATTTATTTAAAAAAAATATCGCCTTTAAATGGTATTTAATCTCAGTTGTTGTTAATTTATGAAAGGAAGGAATTAATTTCTGATATTTTATTCAAGCTAGCAATGCATTTACATCACCTGTAGAAAATGTAAGCACTGTATAAAACATTTGTTTATTAACTAGATTCTTTATTTTTTGTATTAATAATTGTCAATAATATAAATAATTATTTCAATAGTGCGTCAAGACTCTAAGGGAAATTTATCTACCTTCTATCATCTTCTATATTAATAAAATGAAGAGTTTGTCTGTCTGTTATGAACATTGCGTGGTATCTACTGCATTCAAGAGTTCTGATATTTTAAAAAGTTAGTAGTCCCTGTGAAAGAACATGACTACCTAGAAGCAGAAATTTTAAAACTTAAAGTTAAGTTTTACGTACAATCACTTAACTAAACATATTTCTTCCGGGTACTTTAACTATTGATAAAATAAAACAGAAATATATTCAATTAATATTCTAATATTGTGTAAATAAAAAGTGTGGATTGACATCGGATTTGCAATTGTTACAAACCATTTGTTTTCATACGAAGGCGAAGAATGAACTGTCCAGTTTCTTGCATTTATAAATCACAGGGTTTTTATAAGGGCACAGCTTAAGGTGCGGATGGAGAGGACGGGAGTTAAGAGCATTGTTAAGCTTATAGCCCAAACGGATAGTAATACGGGGTGCTAAAAAAATAAAAATAATAAGAGCAGTGTTTTTGCAGATGACGTGAAGGAAAGAAGAAAATTTTGGGAGCTGAAGGAGGAGGCAGAGGACAGGGCGCATCGGTGGTACAAGTTCACTCACAAAAGAGATGGACCTGTCGTAAGACAGAACACTTAATAATAATAATAATAATAATGATAATAATAATAAAATAACTTTTTTGGCAAAATTTAATTAAATACTTCTCCAGTAGGAATATAAGAGTTTTATTTTCTAAACACGGTGATATCAACAATTGTTGAATACCTGTCAAAGGTGTCCTGGAATTTAATGACAACTTTTTCTCTTCATTTAAAATGTTTCTCATCTAATGCCTCAATGCTCATGACAGATATTCATCATTATTGTTGATACCACAATGTGAAATAAATTAAGCTATTTTTCTACTGAATAAATATTTGATTAATTTTTACTAAAAAAAAGTTTTGCTATTAAAACAGTAAAAACACTTACCTATTATGACTCTCCCCTCCCTACACTCCCACCTTAAGTTTATACATTTTTTTTCAGTTTTTGTGCAAATCAACAGCTCAAGACCTCTTTTAAGGGATCTCTAACACTTTCTATGGCGTCGGGAATCCGGTCATAATAGCGTTCATATTGTTACAAATGACCGTAAATTATAGATTTCAAATGTGAAGGTACTAGGACCACGACCCGCCTAGGTTGCGCAGTTAGCTGACGCGCTAGTTTCGTGTTGAGCTTGACTACCAAGGACGGGGAGATCGAGGTTAGAATCTAGGTCGGGTGAATATGCGGTTTTTTTTTCCTAAATGGTTTTCCACTCTACCTCCACGATATTGTGGGATCACTTCCTCTAAATCAAATCTTCTTAATTCCTAGCACATTAGCTTATTTAGTACTTAACCGTATAAACCGAACGGGTAGTAAAACGCCTTGCTAAAATTAATTACTAGGACCACCGTAGTGATAAATCACACAGGAAAAACTACCTCCAATGCACCTGTCCTAGATTAGAACCTCAACCTTCCTATCAGCAAAAATTCGATGTTTATACAGTGCTTACGTTTTGGCTTAATTTCCCAAGCTTAAAACACGAATACTCTCAAACTAATCCTCCCATACGATCACAGGAGGCTTGCATTAGCTACAAAGTGTTTTTAAATAATTTCTCATACCTATTAAACTTTCTCAAAAACACAGATAAAACACATTTATAATTATCATTTTGTCACAGAATAACTCTTGACTATTTGTTAAAGGTATTTGTAACAGTTTTGTGTTTTGTATTAAATGTTTAAAATGTTAAATTGTTTAATATTTTTATAGAATAAGTTAACAGCCAATAAAACAGTTCACTTTTGGTATTTTTGTACATTTCTTTAATACCTTTGACAACTGAATTAAATAGGTAGATTGACAATGTAATTTTTAATCTGATTAAAATATTATTAATACAACAAAAATCCGTTTAATCGTATATTAATTTATTTTATGAAAGGGATTTTGTACTTCCCTGATAATAATTTACCTTTATTGTTGATAAGATTTATATTAATTTTTCTGTAATTTATTTTCAATAAAAGAAAAATATATATACTAATGTATTAATATTTTATGTGATTGATTGATTAAGTACAGCTATGTGAATGATGTATACAGACAGCTATTTATTTTAATGAAAGTAAGTATTAAACATAGCATAAATATAATTTATTTTCAGTAGAACTTGTTAAAGGAAAAATAAAATAAATTTGTATAAAAGTTAAAAATTTGGCCCCATCAAATATCATTATTTTGAGTGATCTTATTTTACCTCTCTATAAATAAATCTTAAATAAACGAGAAAGAAAATTCTGATCATTTAAATAATATTTTACTTCAATGGTGTGAAAACAATTTTAATTTAGAAGAAGTCTAAATACAACCCTCTAAATTAGATTGAGGTACCCAAACAGACGGAAAAATCTTTACCACAATAGTAAAAATAACTTATCTTGAACAACTTTCTAGTACCCACATTCGCTACTCACATTTAACTGCTAATGTGATAGGTATGGGGTAAAATTTAAAGGAAATTAACCCGCATTTTCATAGAGATTAAGTGAGTAAAATACACCTTCAATACCCTTAACTGGGATGTAGACCCTAACCTACTCATCACCGACAAAAGATTTATAAATTAATATCCACGCTTAATCCACGTGTTCTAACCTTTGCGAGTGATCAAATTTTTTATTATAAGAGTTCAATATACTAATACAATTACGTTTTAAAATAATGTGTAGTGTACTGAAACTAACATTAATTTCTTTAAATATAATTTAAAACCAACACCTTTAAGTTTCTTATTTTATTATTATTATTATTATTATTATTATTATTATTACACTCTAATACTTTACCTACACACTGTGCATATATCATCTCAGAGGGAAATGTATGGTTACTTTTGGAAAACAGCGTTGCCATTCTCTTGTTTTCTAGAGGTTAATCTTCCTTTGAATATGAGGCAAATTTCACAACGCTGGATCAGCGAGGTTTCCAATAGCTCATTATCCCAGCACACCAGCTTCAGATATATCTGAAAGCGAGGAGATTTGGCAACAGTTAACAGAGAAACAATGAAGCTAAAGTTTTTCTCCATAAGACATGCAGTTCTCTCAGAGATGATATTGGTTGTAGTATGCCTTTCTTGTATTTTTCTTTTTTATCAATTTGGTTTTCTACAAAATGTGACTGTCAATAAGAAACTATAAAAAACTTCTCACAATTTGTGTTTGCAATTTTACTTTGCGGATATTTTCAACAGCTTATATAGAATAAAGAAAACAAATACAAAAAAAAACTCAACAAAGTAAGCTGGATATTTAGTATCTCTACATAAAAAAAAGTCGGATATTTTCCTCGATGGAGTTCCTGTAGTTCCTGTTGAAGTTTCTACCAAGAGAGAGAATAATATAAGCCCCTCTCGGAAATATAAAGTGAACAGAGTTACAAGGTACTCGCTTCCTTTCGCTTTTTTAAAATTCAAATGACTGGCGTTCATCATTCCATAAAAATGTCTTGTATTCTTCCTTCGTGTCGGATGGAGGGGCTTGGAAAGTTTTTTTTACCACTTTCCTCTTTGTGTCCATTGTTAGAGAAAATAAAGTCTTTAGATAACCAAAAATAAAGTCGAACATGCAGATTATATTTAACCAACATTTTGTTTTTAAGTGCGTGGGAAAAAAAAACCCCCGTCTAGTTATGAGGACCTTTTGGTAAGACAGAGCAATTTTATAATGTTTAGTATATATCCTATTTTAGTTCTCACAAAACCGTCTAGTTAATTAACAATGGGAATGTAAGAAATACTCATTAATCTCGTTTTGTCTGCTTTGTCAATGACAAATAAGTCGTGGTTCAAATCCCGGATGACTCGTTTTGGTGGCCGCGTGGTCTAACGCGTTACTCACGCAGTAGACTAGACTGCCGATGATGGGGAGATTGAGGTTAGAATCTCAGTAGGATGTTAAAAAAGATTTTCCACTTTCTCTCCACGCAAATGTGGGTACACTTCCTATAAATACAGCCTTCCTAATCTCTAAAATCCCCTATTGTATTTAATACATGAGTGTATAGCCTGAACGGGTAGTAAGATGTGGTGTTAAAAAAATCTATCCTGGTTGGGTGTACTGAGGTGGCTTGGTTTCCCGATTTTTTCCCCCGAAATGCGGTCACACTCACTCTAAATTATATCTTCCTAAACGCTATCCTATAAATTTAAATTTGGGAATTTCCTAGACGTGTAGTAGGACGTTGTTCACCAAGAAAAATGTAAACCCAATAAAAATAGCCAATTTTCAATAGAAATAAATAGGGCTTATATTTTATTTTTGTATCAATAGTATTGCTATTCAAAACTTGTTTTGATCTAGAACATATTGACTGATAGGAGTCAAAACTTTAAATTGAATTTATGATTAAATATCCTTTTTATTATTATTATTATTATTATTATTATTATTATTATTATTATTATTATTATTATTATTATTATTATTATTATTAGCACCACGTCTTACTACCCGTTTGAGTTATACGCACTTACGTTTATGTGTAATGGTAGCGTGATTGTGAGATGAAATGGAGGACCTACAGTTTAACGTGGAATCCGAACCACGGTGGAGGCCTGGCATTACACACATTACCAAGTTGTGATTAATACACGTCTTGTCAGAGGTGAAGGAAGGGTTTGGCAATCAGATAAATCTGTGCTGGGACCAAAGATTGAACCCCGAACCCCCAGCACAGAAGTCTGACATCTTGCCCCTAGATCGCCAGGGCACCTAAGTATCCTTTTTACTCTGTACATTAAGGTACAATATTACTTTGTTGCATCATTATTATATCTCTGCATTTCCTACATAGTCGAAAAACAAATGTCGGCTTCCAAAGCAAGATAAAACATGATATTCTAGGAGTGTGCAATTAGAGGCCTACTCGAAAATTCGAGTTCGAGTCGAGTTTTAGTATCCGCTCAAACTTATTTAAAAAATTAAAAAAATTCTCAAAAATTCATAGGTTATTTAATTTTATTCAGTTTTAAGATAAAATTTCATAGCAAATAAACTCCTTTAACATTTAACTCAATGAACATCCCTCTCGTGTTAGACTGGCATGCTGATGAAGGAGAGGTTGGAGTTCTAATCACGGCCGGGTCTGCTGAGGATGATTTTTCTTAAATGGTTTCCCACTCTTCCTAAACGCAAATGCGGGTAAAATCTCTCTAAATTCATCCTTCCTCATTACTAAGACATTACTGTAATTTAGTACATAGACGTATAACCTGAACAGGTAGTAAGACGTGGTGCTAGAATTCAGAGGGTTAAGACTAAACCAGGTTGTCAAGATCCTTTTTGGGCCCCCGATCAACCTACAAACCTATCAAGCGTCCCACGATCACCTATTATTTCTACACTTTTTTTTTCTCTCTAAAACTTATATTTATTCCTTCAATTCAAAATTTTCATCAAATACTTTGGCGCGCACCTTTTTATAAAATAAAAAATTAAATAGAGTAGATAAAATTGGACCATCTGTTCTAAAAAAGAAATGAGATTCAAACAGGGTAGGAACAATGAAGTGGACCATACCCAAGAAAGATCAGAAATAAAAGTCAAATATAAATTATTTATTAAAAAATAAGAAAAGTATATAATGGGCAATTTTTGTGTTTGTACAATTTATGATATAAATGTTACGAATAAGCCCATATCATTGCACTTATAATAGTCCCGTTAATGTGATACAAAATATAAAGGATTTTAATACAAATTCGGTTATAAGAAAACCAATATTTTGTACTGAGCATTTTTAAAATGCTTTTCATTTATTTAAGGTATTTAACGTGCACGTGATGAACTGATTGGTTATACCATCAAAAGATAATTTCTAAAAGCTAGAGCGAAAAGGCTTTCCAATTTTGCCAGGAAAGGTATTTTCACATACTTTCCGGTGATCTTTTACATGTCACAATCGACGGACCAACGCCTTTACTTCTCCTCTGAAGGAAGTTTTGCTACAGATTTTTATAGCTCAAGAAAACTCTGTCGACTTCGGTTGGGTTTGAACCCATTGTCATCGGGTATTGAGCCTAGCACTTTACCCCAATACCACTGAGGTCGAACAAAATTAATTATGTTAAAGATCTGATCTCAGATACCAAAAACTTGGAACAACATTACTATGTATCCATACAAATCCGGGCCCCTAGATTCCCCGTTAATATAAAAAATAATTAAAAAAAAAGGCTACCACCCGTAACAACCAGAATTACAAACACAATCGATAAATAATTTGGAGCGTCGAAGTACAAAAGCTATCACAACACAACTCTTGACTCGTCGGTCGCTATGGCAATGTAAACACTTAAAACATAAAAAATAAAGAGGCACGCAGCTTTGACTGGTTGTCATGGCAACGCATCACCTTTCATTCCAGCATGCAAAGGTTGGTGAATTTGACAGCACCCATAGCGGCATAAATTATGATACCTATGTCAATATTTAGTGCCAAATTTGTGCCACAGGACTATAATTTTCTCAATATATGTGCCTCCATAGTTTTCGTCTAGACATCAAAAAACTTTGGGTGCTGCTAACTTCATTTAGCATCCATTATGGCACATTTTCAAGGCACAAATTACGGGATTGGGATAGATAATCTTATAGCACAAATTCAGGACTAAATATTGGCATAGATTTAAGAATTTGTGCTGTTATGGGTGTTGCCAGCAGCACCCACTGTTTATAAGTGTTTTCTAGAAAACTATAGAGGCACAAATTATGGGACGGCGAAACTAGAAGATGCTTCTCAAACTATGGAGAATGTTCTTTTCAGAGTTCTGAACTATTCTCGAAGTTGTACCTTCCCGAGCGACCGCCTGGGCAGTACAGTGGGCTACAATCGTAGCTCAGTTGTGTTGTGTCGTCATCATCATCATCAACATCATCATCATCATCATCATCACTGTCAAGCCCAATTTCAAGAGAATTGAAAGGTAGTGCCACCAGAGCTGTAACTAGATGCTCTGGGGCCCAGGGGAGCTGAGATGATTCATTTAAGATGTAGTTTGATAATTTTATAATATTTTTCATACCATTATTATTATTATTATTACATAGCACAACGTCTTACTACTCGTGCGGGTTATACGCTTAAGTAATAATTACGCTAATGGGCTAGTAATGGGGAAGATTGAATTTTGGGGAAGTGAACCCGCATTTGCGTGGAGGGAGAGTGGAAAACCATTTAGGAAAAACCACCCCAGTTCACCCGACTGAGATTTGAACCTCGATCTATCTCCCCGTCCTCGGCAGTCGAGCTCAACACGACTAGCACGTTAGCTAACTACGCCACCGAGGCGGGTCTTTTCATAACAAAATTGAGGTTAAGTATATATCGCAGCCCTATGATAAAATTGTCACAACTCAAAAAATGCAATTTTTCAGAGGAAGGAAAAGATAAAAAAATAATTAAAAAACTGTAGGGAATTGGCGGACCGTCATTTAACATTAGAGAATAATATATATTGTTACATTGTGGATACTTCTTAACATAATATACTATTGAAGTTTCTATCATTTTTCGTTATAATGGGGACGTAACCAGGTTGATTAAAGTAGACACCTTGGGTTGAGCAACTTTTCCTAAGTGTTATGTTACTTTTACTTTTCATTTTATCTCGTTTTTTTCAAATTTGATATTCTTTTAACCTTTATTTATAACAAAATACATCTTTTTATCATCCAACAAACATAAACCTTTTTGTTTCAGCCCTAAAGTGATACTGGTTTTCTCTTTAGCACTGCGTATTACTACCCGTTCGGGCTATACGCTTATGTACTAATTACGCTAGGGGTTTTAGGGACTAGGAAAGTTATATTAATAGGAAGTGTACCCACATTTGCGTGGAGGGAGTGTGGAAAACAATTTTAGGAAAATTACCCTCAGTACACTCAACCGAGATTCGAACCTCGATCTCCCCATCATCGGCAGTCTAGTTTACTGTGGGAGTTTCTCGTTAGATCAGGCGGCTACATAAACGGGTGACACTTTTCATGGTAAAATGAGTGATAAATTGGATCAAGAGAAAAATGACACGCCTACTTTCCAACGGTCAGATTTGGAATTAAAGATTTGTTGTTTTACTGAAGTTGGATGACAGCCAGTTTGGTGCATCTCTCTGGGGTCTTAATTCAAATTTCCCAATTAGCAGCTGTGTCACTTTTTTTCCCGCTGGTGGTGGGATGTATCGCAAACGGTGGGCAATTGGACCACGTGTAAATCTAATTTAATTTAGCATTTCAGTGTCGAAGGGTTGGGATTCAAATCCCGGCTAGGTGTACTGATTACTATTTAGCCTTAATTATTTCCCCTATTTCTCTCCATGAAAATTCTGGTATATTTCCTTTAAATTATACCTCTTTACTTTCAATACGTATAGTCCAGACGGTTATTCAAACGCAGAGCAAAAAAAAAAAAAGCTTACGTATTCTCGTGTTGCTTATTTAACAGAATAACTGTACAGGGTGTCTGAAAATTTACTGTGCAATAAAGTATCACGAACTTCTTTGCAGGCATTCCTATAACAACTGTTGGAAATGTTCCCCACTGGCCTTAAGACATGTTTGAACACGACTGTTCATATCATAAGATACGTGTTCAGATATGTCTTCAGATTCATGGGGGAGGGGGAGAATTTCCAATATTTGTCATAGGAAGACCTTCATCGAGGTACAGGATACTCTACTGCACAGTAACATTTCGAACACCCTGTATATACACTTATATTGACTTGACTTTTTTTTCCCAAGCCTTATCGTAAATAATACAGACTTTTTTCACTTTACATTTGAACTAGTTGTGGTTTCAGCTAAATGTAGTTCTTAAATAAGTAATAAGACGGCTATTAGGACCCTGATTTTAGCCCTGAAGCTTGTAAAGTATTGAGTGGTTGAATCGTAGTAAGTGGGGGCTTAACGTGGGATAAATTTGCACCGTGGAAGTGCGTTCACGTGTTCATTTGCAAGCCCGCAGACCCTCTGAATGTTATATAACCAGACAAATAAAATATTACATCGAAAAATGTTGTGGATTGGTTTTTGGTAAAATCTTTCCTTCATGTCAAAAGTAGTTTCATTTTCTTTTAAATGTATTCAGGATCTTACGTTTCATACGGGCTATTTGTATAATCACACTTGAAGGACAGGGAGCTTATAATTTAGAGGTAATGTACCCGCATTAGCGTAGAGGGTGGAAAATTAGTACACCTGGCTTGGATTAAAGTTCAGGCTTCCCATACCACAGACATGATGAGACTGGTACCCTTTTACAGATGCACACAAATGTCGGTACGCATTATTATTTAATTAGTACCTACATTCAATGGTTGAGTGGTCTAAACTAAAGCATCGTTCTAACAGTAATTAGATTGCCGATGACAAGGAGACCAGGGTTCGAATCCTTGTTGGGTGTACTGAGGATATTTTTGCTAAATGGTTCTTCACTCTCCATACAAATTCGGCTACAATTCCTGAAAATTACATCTTCCTCATCATTAACATACTAGCGTAATTAGTACATATGGTGACTCCAGATAAGGTAGTAAGATACGATGGAAAGAATCAAATAAAAAATATTAGCTTTTATTTGTTATAAAAAAATTCGCATTGAGTGGCATAACAACAAAGGCATCCGTCTAGTCTTGTCTGGTTTCACAATGGGGATAGGTTTTTTGGGTTTGGAATCCTAGCTGGCTATACAAAGGACGTTTTTGTTCTTTCCTAAATGGCTCACCTCACTCCCAACACAAGAATGTGGGTGCATTTACTACAAATTATATCTATATCATTCCTATCTCTTTAGTGTGAATTCGTGGATAAGTTTTATTTTAGCACAACGTCTTACTATTATTATTATTATTATTATTATTATTAGCACCGCGTCTTACTACCCGTTCAGGTTACACGCCTATGTACTAATTAAACTGATTGTTTAAGGAGTAGGAAGTTTTAATTGAGATGAAATGCACTTGCATTTGCGTGTAAGGAGAGTGGAAAACCGTTTAGGAAAATAACACCCTCAGTACAGCCGGCCAGGATTGAACCCCGATCTACCCGTCTTCGGCAGTCTAATATAACACGAGAGTAGCGCGTTAGACCACGCGGCCACCGAAGCGGGTTCAAGGATAGGTTATATAAGAAATAAAATGCTAAAAGCCGGAATAAAAAGGAAAAAGAAAACTAATTAAATTAATTTGGACATGCCCTTTACATTAGGAGTCCTATTTGAAATAATTGATTAGTATACAAGTGTACAAAATTATGTGTGTTTAAGATAAGCTTATTCGACTGTATTCTAAAAGCTACATATACATATACAGCACGTCTATAATTCAAAGCTTTGTTTATTTTATATTTTATTAGTATAATTATTAGTATTAATTATTTTTTTGATTAGAAGGATGTAATTCCAAAACTAGGAAAGGGAGAATTAGAGTCTATATGCATGGATTGGTCCTGATACGTACGGTTGATTGGTAAAAAAAACTGATTTTGTTTTATTTTTGAAACCGTAACGTTTTAGTTAATCCGTTTAGACATTTACCAATAAAATGATTCGTTGGGAAGAAGATAGTTGTAACATTTGTAGGAAAATATAAATGGTGTCCATCTATTAAAATTGGCTTTGATTCGTAGATAGTTCACCCGTTTAAGGGTAGTGGTTCAGTTCCATGTTTTACCTAGAATAATTTAATATCTTCTTAATATATATAATTCTTCTGTACGTGTGTATGTCACTGAACTTCTCCTAAACAGCTGGACCGATTTTGATGAAATTTTTTGTGTGTGTTTGAGTGGGTCCGTGGATGGTTTAGATTCACAATTGGACCCGGTAGGTGGCGCTGCAATCGGGTTCTAGGATTTTTTTGGGATTTTTTTTTGAGGGGATTTTTTTTTGAGGGGATTTTTTTTAAAGATTTTTTGCATATCAGAACATGTAACCTCAAAATTTCACACACCCCCAACCCCACAACTCCCCAATATTTATAATAATGAATATAATATTAATAATTGACCATTAAAACCTTCTGAAAAGTTCATGAATAATTGAACTTCTGATAATAATTCATAGTTATGTTTGTTTTTCGATACAGCTGATATTTGTGGAGTTGTGGGCGAAATGCCAAAAATGAAAAGATGTTTTATTTTGTATGTTGTCTTGACAAACACTGAATTTGTAATATTTGTGTAACTCACTAATTGGAGTTCATTGTGAATTTGTAATTGTGATGATCACATAGTATTTGTTTTATTATAGAAATCCATTATGCCACCCAAACGAAAAGCCAATGTTCGGGCAGGACAACGTCTGTCGGGTCCGCTAGTATGTATATAGATTTTTTCTTAACCGCCTTTGTTGTACCGTGGTCATATCTCCTGGCTAAAGACTCAGAAGTCCCGGGTTCATTTCCTGAATATTTTTTGTGAAGCAGTGGGTCTGGAATGGGTTCAACTCAACCTTGTGAGGACTTAATGAGGCGCTACTTGAGTTTAAAAGAAGTAGCAGCTCTGGTCTAGAAAACTGGGTTTAGCGGCCGGAGGGTTCGTTGTGCTGAACACATGCAACCTTCTCTCCGCAGATGTTGGCACTATCTACGCCAGCTGGTTTTGGGGATGAGCAAGGCTATATTTAGAGGAAGTATATTCACATTTGCGTGGAGGGAGAGTAAAAAACCATTTAGGAAAAACCATCCTCAATAAATCCGAACGAGATTCGAAACTCGATTTCCCTGTCATCGGCAGTCTAGTCTACTTTAAGAGTAGTGCCTTAAGCTATGCGTTCATCGAAGTGGATCATTTTATCCATAGAAAGTGACAGTTTCAAATCATATAACTCAAAACATTAATTTATGAAAATGGTTTCGATTACTTTTATGGCTGTCTAAAAATTCCTTCTCTCCAAAATCATCGAAATGTAGGCGATATTTAATGATACGAGGAGCTTATGGTCGGGCATGTGTGACGTCAACTTAGCATCATGTATCTACATGTACTAATGTAACACTCCCATGGGACACCCAAACGTACTAATCGTACATCCTTTCCGTGGAGGCTCTTTCCATGTCCCGATGAGATGAGGGGATGGTGATAGTGAGTATGATGGGGTAAAGCCAATGAATATATTAACCTAACTTATGCTTAATTTCTTAACCAAACTCTGGTGACTATAGGAATGATTCCTCTATCGAGACAAATCGCCGGGTACCAGCCGGGAATCAAATTCGGGGCATCTAAGTCACCAAACATGGGTTCTGACTATCATACCACGAGGTCGGTTTGAGTCCCGGAGATCAAAGTAAATAATTGTTACAAGCTTTGATCTAGCTTTCCTCAAACAAAGTAACTTTTAATAAGGTCATAACAAAATTTTTTAATATAATTGAGAAAAGTTTTGATATTTTTGAAACTCGCAATCCTTAACATGCCCCTCTTAAGACCCTCATCCACTTGGTGTAAATTTACAGCATCTCGTGATTTGTCTTGGGTGAGAAAATTGCACTGTATTATCCTACGAAAAGATACTAATTTATTTATGTTTCAACTTTCCTAGAGCAACGAATTCTTAAAAAAAAAAAAAAGTTTTCTTCCTGTTTTAGAGGGAACTTTATTTTGGTGTGTTTTTCAAGGTGGCAATAACTTACAAAAAAACTTGGTTTAATGCAGGTTTAAAGTGTGCTCCACTAATTATCATTTCTACGTAAAGAAAATTAATTATAACCTCATAAGGAGTATAGAGGGGAAGGCTCAGTACAGATATAAACAGGGGGTTGAACCTTAGAAAAAAAAACTTTTGGAAATGTTTGGTTAGTAATCTTAGATATAGCGCGATTAAATTGATCTGTGAGGTGGGATTATTTACAGGTTTTTTTTACATGTTAAATCACTAATTTATAAATCTGAACTTTAGCAAGAGATTAATACCTCTGATATAACAACAACAAAAATAGAGAGAAGAGCAGTAGTTACCTACCTACTGCATTATTTTGTTGTTATTAATGAACACATACTTTTTAGGGTTCTTTATAAAAATATTTATTTAAGAACTGTTTTAAAAATTATAACTATTTTTTGTTTTCAAAGTTCTAATTAATGTGGGGAAGCTTATTATATATCGAAAGCAAGTTAAATGCATAAATTAATATAGTAAATGAGGCAAACATTTAATAAAATGCTAATTCTAAGAATTTTTTTTATAGCACTGGTGTATTGATCACAGCTTATGAATGTGTGGAAATCCAGGCCTCCACCGTGGTTCGGATACAACGTTAAACTGTAGGTCCTCCTATTTCATCTCACAATCACCCTACCATTACACATTAGCGTAAGTGCATATAACCCGAACGGGTAGTAAGACGTGGTGCTAATAATAAAATACTACTACTACTACTACTACTACTACTACTACTACTACTACTACTACTACTACTACTACTAATAATAATAATAATAAAATTTGAAAAAAAAACAAAACCGCAAAGCGGAATAAAATCTATTCATAGTTTACGTGAGTGTCTGATATTTGACAAATTTTTCGATGTCATTAAAAAAAAGCTGTAAATGTCAAATATATTGACCAATTTTAAAGAAATTTGGCAGGGGAGTTCTTTGAACCTAGACCAAACGACGAATGCATATATTTTTAGTAAAATTGTGAGCCAGGGTTACTATACATGAATATAATATACTATTTAATGTGCTATTCATTTTTTTCTGTCTAACTTGATTCCACAGGAAAAATATTTACTTCATATCCAAGAATAAGTTATATGAGCGAGGTATCATAATTACAAGTTAAGATATATTTTTACTCAATTTTAACTCAATCGTTAAATGTTTGAATGTGTCAATAAATGGAAACATAACATATAAAATTATGATACATTTCTCTAAAAATACATATTTTAATCTTTAATTTTGGTAATGTGTGCTTTCTAGGTACTTAAAAAAAATGACAATTTATTAGTATTATTATTATTATTATTATTATTATTATTATTATTATTATTATTATTATTATTATTATTATTATTATTATTATTTCCCATTCTTTGAAATTACTTGAACTTATTAAATTTATTATTTCATCATTTACGAAAGTTGACTGTTTTTGTGTCTGTACTACACCCTGGTAAGATCTAAGTTAGAATATGGTACTGTTGCTTGGAATTCCATTACCTTAACTGACTCTCTTAGGTTGTAAAACAGTCAAAGAAAATTTGTCACTGAGTGCTATGATAAATTCTTAAGTAACCGGATTTATTATGATTACGACAATTTGAAACCTCTTAGCGCTCCAAACTCTCTTCTCGCATAGACTTTATTGTGACACCCTTTTTGTTTTTAATATTTTCAATAACAAAATTTCTTGCAAATCTGCCCTTGATCATGTAGGCGTTCATATCCCTTCTCGGGCTTCTCGTAATCAAAAAGTATTTTTTCTCAATAGCTCTTATAAGGTAAGCCCTAAAGTCATTGTATCCATAGCGCCAATTCTAGATTTGTCGAATTCGACTTCTATCATAAAAGAAAAGCTAAACTCAGAGAGTTATTTAAGGAAATCCCATATCAATAATTTATCCTGTAGAGGTTCTGCCTATAATATTTAAATTTACAATATTCTGATCTATTTCTTGCATATTGTTACTGCTTTTAACCACTCTTTATTTATTTGTTATTATTGCTATTCTTTATTCTTATCATTATTAATTACTATTATTTTTTTCGTAACTAATCATCAGTATATAATATTATATAGCCATTTTTGTTTATCTTATTTTCTCGTGTAAATATATGTATGTAAGATACGTGTGTACTTTTCAGTGCTGGCCTGTTATAGGTCTTACGACTGTTGGCCAGCATTATAATAAAGGAAATTGAAATTGAAATTATTATTAAAAGAGGTTTACTGTTTAAGTGTGACTATTCATTAATTATTATGTATGGAAAAAATATATTAATATTTAAATTAATACTGGGCGAAATAAATCATTCTTGGTTTGAGTTCACCTAGTTTCGTATTTAGAGACCAATTTTAAAATGAATGGAATTTTTTGTGACAGAGAGTTATTAAACCTAATTTCACGTATTCATACGTCAAGTCATATAATATGCAAATGGCACTTTTGAATGGCACTAATAATATATTTTAAATTAAAAATATGACACCTGGACACATGACTCAATCCCGGGACCTTTGACTTGGTACGCCAGTGCTCTAACCACTGAGCTATCCAGGAACTGTCACGTGCCAAGGGTCATCCTTCACTCATATCTTAAGGCAGAGTCTGTTATGGACGTGTACTAATAATATAGTACGATTTTATAAATTATGGCTACAATTTTTTTATTACCTTAAGTAGGTAATTCCGAGCCTTTCCTTTTACCAAGGGAAGTTTTATATGAAAAATAAGAATTTTTAGAATTATTTTTTTTGTTTATTAGGTATTTATTGCAATTTTGAAGTATTGAAGTGCTGGCTGGATACGTCATTTACATTTTCTATTTTTTATCTGATCAAGTCATGTGAACAATTTTTATGTAATTAAGTCCGGTACATTTCTATTTTCATATATATAGACTACATAAAAGTCAGGTACAGCTATATTTTTTATCCCATCATGTAATGTGATCTCTCTTTAAGTAGGTAATTCCGAGCCCGATGAAGTTTTGTACGAAAAATCGATATTTTTAGAATTATTTTGATTGTTTGTGAGGTGTTTCTGGATATTTTTTAATAATGAAAATTTATATTTTTATTTATTCGTGTCATGTGAACTATTTTTATGTAAGTAAGTCTTGGCATTTCTTTTACCAAATATGTTGACTATAGTAAATCCAGGGACGGCTGTATTTTGTATCCGATCATGTCATGTGTACTTTCTTTAATAGAAGAATTTCACCAGAACAGGTCAATGCTATTTAAATGGGGATCTGGACAACTTTATGTACCTGTTGCTATGAAACTATTAACCTTATAGTTTTCAAATTTTTACAGTTATCTCTATACCCCTATAGAAATGTCCTGTAACAGTTTCATAAAAGTCTAATCATTACTATGGAAATAAAATATAAACAAATAAATTAATTTTAAACACCTGAAATAAGAAGGGTTAATAATTATTTCCTCAAGAACTCCAATAAGTAGGACAATAATTCGTCTTTCCCAGCATCTGCATAGTGACCCACTCAAATTACCACAAAAGTCTCAGCCTGCTACAAAATCCAGAAACAGAGATATATGTACATTTGTGTGGAGAATCATGAATGTCGGGAGATCACAATTAAAGTCAAAACGGGTAAAATATATAATATTTTTACCTTTAAAATTCTCCAATGCCATATTCATGGTTTTTGTTACCTTCTGCATCTTATAGCTTCCTTTTTAGCTGTGTCTCTTATTCACTCTCGATTCCTTGATCATGTCATTTGCTGCTTTTTCAGCTTTCTTAACTCTTGATTCGTCAATTGCTTTCAATCCTTTCCAAGTGTTCTTGCTCATTTCAAGTCTAAGTGTTTTCAATACATCAGCTTTTCCCATTGACCCGCCTCGGTGGCGTAGTTGGCTAACGCGCTAGTCGTGTTGAGCTTGACTGCCGAGGACGGGGAGATCGAGGTTCGAATCTCGGTCGGGTGAACTGGGGGGTTTCCTAAATGGTTTTCCACTCTCCCTCCACGCAAATGCGGGTTCACTTCCTCTAATTTAACCTTCCCAATTCCTAATCCATTAGAGTAATTAGTACTTAAGCTTATAACCCGAACGGGTAGTAAGACGTGGTGCTAAAATTAAATTAAATTAAAAGCTTTTCCCATTGCGCCTTGTGCTATATCCCCACAAACACTGTTTCCAGTGATCGTACCCATATCACGTGATTCAAGCTTTCGTTCAGGTTTTTGATTTTCCCGTGGATATATTTTGCCAACAGGTCATCTTCGGGCAAGTCCCTGAATATAGGTTGTATTGCTAATAGGACTTCAGCAGGTAGGGAATTACTATGTGACTTAACCTCCTCTGTCACCTTAACCGTAGGTTGCCAACCCCTGACTTAAATGAACCTTTCTATGAAAATCTGACTATATCTACCCGTACTATCACTCTGCTTTGTGGGCTGCAGTCGTCAGGGGTAGCAAACCTTTGCCGCTGTTGAACCACAACGAGTATGATGGATGTTTATCATACTTACCCTTGTTTTACGATCCTGTTCCTCGTTTTCAGGATACACACGTGGAAAATAGAAAGGGATGAAAAGAGAGAAAAGAGACAAGGATCAATCCTCCCCCGCACCCCTCAAACCCTTCCATTTGAATAATGGAAGACCACAGTGAAGAGCGGTGACGGAGTGTGGGAAGAAGGGCGAGGGGGGGGGAGGTTACAAACAGTAATGTCCGCCTTCGGGGACAGATAGCGGGCGAAGTTTAATTTCCGAGGTAGACGCCCGCCGTTTCGGGTGTTGTGAAGCGAACCGGGAGCTTTCTACTCTCCAGTTTTAACATCGCCCACGAAAAGGGCGCATGCGCTTGGATTCCGACGCGACTCCTTCCCCCTCCCTCTCTTCTCCTAAAACCACATTGTACATAGCGTCAGTGTGGATGCCTACTCTCAAGGGGGAACACACTATCCTCGTCCGGCAAATAATTGATCAAGTACAAACGGGAATACAGAGCTGTTTATTTATTGGGTTAGTGGCAGTTTTTTATTTTTATTAGCGAATAAACTACCGTACGTTTATTTAATGAAAAGATATATGATGAGATGTAAAAGGATAACAGTGAGAAAAGTCAGATAAAGCGCTGGAATTAATCATTGAAGCTCTCTGGTTCGAATTCCGTTTGGCTACAAGCAGATTTATACTCTAATCATTCATATAATGTTTTCAGACACTTGTTAACCAGACAAGTTATATTATTAGAGTAAAATTAACACATTCCTACCAGCATCTACGGGAATGTGGGCTAAGGTGTCGGCCTCGTTTAGTCTTTTTTAATGGTGATTGGGAGTTTGTGGTTTGAGTCCCGGCTTGGTGTACTAAGGGTGGATATTTCATAAATAGTTTTCCCATTCCTTTTCCACACAAATTTGTGTGCACTTACGCTAAATTCTACTTTCTCATGTGCGTGAATTTGTGTACAACATGGCTAGGTGCAAAAAATATATTTTGATTGCAAAAAATAAAAAATTACGTGATTTTGTTTGAAAATTTATGTGAACGCTCTATTAACTAGGCCTAATGTAAAACTCAAGAAGACACGGTGAGAAGAGTAGACTTTAAGGAAGGTGTAAATTATAAGAAATGTACCCACAATAGCGTGAAATTATAATGGAAAACCATTTAGGAATAAAAGCATCCTCAGTTCACCTGGAAGGGTTTTGAATCTCAGCCTTCTCGTCAGTGAAAAACCAGACCAGAGGATACTGGCACCTTAGCCCACTAATCTACCAATACGGTTTGACTTATATGTAAATATATATATCGTGTAATCTTGGTAGAAAGAAATGTTTTGTAAATATAAAAAAAATGATTGTGGCCAGCATTATCAAAATGTAAATATATTATTATTATTATTAATTATCAGCATTGATAATATCTTTTGTCAAAAAGGATGGCGGAAGCTCACATAGCTGATGTGTGAATACATGAAAGTACAATCCATCTATAACAACTGACAGCTAAGATAGTTTCTGTATCTACTTTCACGCATTCATACGTCAAGTCACGTTATTTGCAGCTGCCGCTCTTGATAGATTTCATCAATACCTATAAAATAACACTAATACTATAGTAGTAAATTATCAATTATTGCTGCAAAAAAAATATGTTTGTATTTTCTAAAAGATCCTTTTTATGAAATTCGGATTATAAGTAACTTATTGAACTGTCAGTTACTAAACTTTTCTTCCGTGTTCTTACTTTAGATATAAGTAAGAATATTACCCATATTAGCAAACATCGCTACTAGTGTAATAAATTACAAGGTTTCCACGTAATCTACCATAATATTTCGCCCTCGTACTAACATTTATATTAATTGCGCTCTAATTTTTTTTTTCGTAAGAAGGATGAAAGATTAGGGAGAAAGGCAGGGAGTAAATTACTCCAATTATAAATGCAAACGTTGCATGATTCCTCACAACACACAACAACAGACGACAAATATCACCTAAATTTGTTTGTTTTTGGTGTCTGCGAGGGGTAGGGGGGGGGGGAATGGATCATTAGTATTATGTGTATTATAGGGTGACTTGGAATACGTGGGAGTGTGAGATTGGGGGAGAGAGATATATCTACGTTCGTTCAAATATACGTAAGGGTGCACATAATGTTCTGGAATGTATTTATGTTGCAAATGTTATTATTATTATTATTATTATTATTATTATTATTATTATTATTATTATTATTATTATTATTAGCACCGCGTCTTACTACCCGTTCGGGTTATACGCACGATGTTGCAAATGTTTTCGTTTTATGTATACAGTAGAACCTCGTATAGGGAACGTGAGCTAAGGGATGTGTTTTTGCAGTTTTTATAGCAAAACAATTTTTTGCCAAAAATAAATAAGATATTGCTCCAGTAGAGAAACATGGTTTAATTTTCTTCACATGGTGATATCAACATTTGTTGAATATCTGTCATGAGCATAGCGACATTAAATGAGAAACTTTTTAAATGAAGAGAAAAGGTTGTAATTAAATATTGTGAAACCCTTGACAGATATTCAACAAATATTGATATCATTTTGTGTGGAAAATAAAACTTTCTCATTTTACTGGATGATTATTTTATTTGTTTTGACAAAACAAATTTTGATATGAAAAAGAAATTAAAAATACTGCCCTTAGCTGCTCGCATCCCCTACATTCACACCCTAATCTGATCTAATTGGGATCGAAGATTGTTCGGATTAGCGGATATTTGGATGAAGCCAGAGAATACGAAGTTGTTTGCGTCCATGCAGAGTATTTACAAATTTATTTCACAAATTTAAAGCTACAGTTGAATGCGTTTTTATAATATTTGAATTCATTTGACTGATATAGTATAGTATGTAACATGTACAGTATATCTTTTTACAATACTGTAGTTATTTTTAGCTACAGGAAAACGCTTTGTGTTAGTTAAAATCTATAAAAAATAAATATTTATCATCTTTTTTCTTCAAATTTATTTTTAATTACGAGTTTGTTAACTAATAAAATATATTTAATTTGACTTAGTTCAGCCCTACCCTCCTCCCCGAGAGTTGTGTTAAGATAATCCGGAATTTTGGACTACCGGGGCTCGGTATGGTGAGGTTCTACCCCTTCTTTCGACAATTAGCTTGTTCCCAGAGTTTTATAAAACATCCTTTCATTATTTTTTTAAATGAAAGTTCACACACCAATGATGTAGCCGAAAATTTTTAATTTCAAAAATATATATAAAACATTTTATTAATTTTTAATTAAAATTAAAATAGTTAAATATATTCAACCCTAGATTAATTGAATTTCCCATTTACATTTCGAAAATTGAAAGGCTACATTGATGGCTGTCATTGAAATATACACGCATGGCTCGTCAACAGGGTAGTTAGTAATTTAATATTTTGTACGTACCATATCTTACCACCAAAGGTCCTAGATTCAATCCCCGGTGCTACGATAGCAGTGGATCTGGAACGAGGTCAAACTCAGCACCATGAGGACAAATTAGGATATACTTGAATTAATATATAGTGGATCCGGCTTAGAAAACTTAAATTAACGGTGGAGGATTCATTGTGCTGACCACATGACAACATCTATCCACAAGTATTAGTACTATCATAATTAATGGTGGCGGCCGCTTGGTAGCTAACGCCATGGAAAGTCTTACCACCCATCTGGGCTATTTACATAGTTACACTAATGGAATAAAAGGAAGGAAGGAAAGTATAAATTGAATCAAATGTACTCGCATTTGTGTGTGAGGAGCAAAGGCGTAGAAAGCTAATCTTTCTAATGGGGGAGGGACCAATAGAAATTTCTACTATACCTTTAGCCAATAAAAGTTTTTATACGTATATATGAACCCCCATACGTGGGGTACATAAAATTCCAGGGGGGTTGGAACCCCCTCAAACAGCCCCTTTCTACGCCCTTGGCGTTGAGATTTAGGATAAAACACAGAAGTACACCCGAAAGGAATTCGATCTTCAGTCCCTCAGTTATCGTCAAACCACACGGGACGAGACTGACACTTCTTTATTCCCATACTCATCTGTGAAAGCTATAATTTTAATCCTCAATATTATTATCGTATGCAAACTACGTTCGTTACATCGATTTTTTCTATTCGCAGCTTCATCTCACGACATTTTGAAACACAGGATTATTATATTCACACGATTACTTAATCTAGAACAGCGTTTTTTCAACCGGTATTCCACGGCACATTGGTGTGCAGTGAAAGGTCACACGAGGTGCGCCACAGGAGTTGAAGGAAAGATAAAAAAAATAAGTGAGAGAAAAAATTCAAAGGCTTTAAATAGATTTTTTCAAATCCATTATCAACATCATTTTTAAAAATAACACAATTATTATTAGAGTTTTAGTTCTTAACATTCTTTTTTTAGTGAAAAAATCTCTCCTTAAAAGACTGGTTGTGTGCCTTAACAATTTTAGTGCTTTGTTCAGTGTGCCTTAAGTTCAAACAGTTTGAAAATCGCTTGTCTAAAACATCCTAACGGGCCCTATACCTTCATATTTCTTGCTTATTCTTTCTAAACTGTTAAGTACTGTTATCGATAAATATCTTCCGATATTAGAGATAATTAAAGGAGTATCGACTTTTATTTCGATACCACATCTCTATTTAAACATATTGCTCAGTTATTTTTAAAACTCCGACCTTCTGGGCAGGAGTTAAGCACACTACTACCAAACTCTTCTGAGCTAGGTGTAGAAGATGTGTCATGTTTAATGTAATTGAATGTACGTTCATTTATAAAGGGAAGAGGAGAGAAAAAGGGGGAAAGGAGAGGTTTTAAGAAAGATGAGGGTACTGAGAACACATGAGCATCGCGAGGGGGAAATTTACCCAACATTAAACTTTATTGAAATTAATTGAAGAAGAGTTTCACACGTCGTGTGAACTAATAGCTAGGGATTTTTCGAAAGGAAAGAAGAGCACTATTTTTTTTTTGGATGCGGATTCATACAAACCTATGTCAAGTGTCACCAGATTTTTTTTTACCGCGTCTTACTACCCGTTTGGGTTATACGCTAACTTTTTAAGGATTGAGAAGGTTAAATTTAGATGAAGTGTGATTGCATTTGCGTGGAGGGAGAGTGGACAACCATTTAGTAAAAGAAACGCCTCAGTACACTTGACTGAGATTTGAACCTTGACCTCCCCGTCATCGGCAGTCTAGTCTAACACGAGAGTAGCACGTTAGACCATGCGGCCCTTAAAGCGAGTAATTCTCTAGTATAGCACAATATTGATCATGTTCTTTTAATTTTAAGGTGAGGTGGAAATATTTTACTATTTTTTATGATAAAATAAATAGTTATTTATTCAGTAATTATGTTTAGTTTAATTTTACACACGTAGCTATCTCAACATTTCTTTAATATCTGACGTAAGCATGGAACATTTAAGCAGACGCTTTATAAATAAATAGAAAAAGAGAGTTAAATCTCTTATATCAGGATGCTTATGACAAATATTAAAGAAATGTTGAGATTACTATATGTAGTTAAATTTAACTAAACATGGCTAGTGAAGAAATAATTTATTTGCTTTGTAAAAAAAAAGTTATTAAACCTATCTAAATCACAATTCCTTCCACCTAGAGAAACTAAGGGAAAAATTTTGAATAATTTTAATCTTTTAATTTTAATGTAACTAGTGAGAGCTAAATAGCCCAAGTTTTAAAATTTCAATTTCATTTAAATCCCTCCCAAGGACGTTAACACCAGAAACATTATTAAATGAGCTACATTAAGGCGATACCCACGATTTATTTAATGTTCTCACACTCAAATATAGCTTACAGCGCTTGGTGGTTAAATCTGTCACTAACCTCAAGTCCACTGTAAACCAGAA
Organism: Timema genevievae; assembly: GCA_902155825.1. Taxonomy (NCBI): domain Eukaryota; kingdom Metazoa; phylum Arthropoda; class Insecta; order Phasmatodea; family Timematidae; genus Timema; species Timema genevievae. The sequence continues at coordinate 215,460 of CABFWO010000642.1, read as the reverse complement.
ATATTAATACTTCAATATTATAAATGAACCATTTTTACAAATACATCCCCTTCCACTATATGAAATATTTACCGGAAGATTTTAAGAGCGTACATCATAAGCCAATCAACTCTGTAATACAGTCGGCTAGAAATTGTAAATTTACACCAACACTATTGCACGTGGATCATTTCTGATTAAACATTAATGGAGATAAAGAGTTAATAGAAGATACTGATACTGAACATTGTTGAAATATTATATGATATTTTGATAAAAAACTGCATTGACAAGGCAGTTTCTGACCATTTTAGAATGGCTTTACATAAAAGTACTGTGCACAAATCTTCATTTTATCTTAATGAGGACATACTGTAGCTATTAATAAGAAACTTTTGTTTCTTTGCCCCCCATCGTCAACGCGGAAAATTTTGAATAATCATTCAAATACGAGTGCACTGCACACGTTTATGGTCATTTCCTTTCCCCTTTACTTCAATACCTCTCTCTCTCTCTCGCGCGCGCAAACACATCAATACAGATGCGAGCCGGGAGCTGAGTTAGGCCTGCTATGATGAACGCTGTAATATCTTTCTTCGCGTATAAAGAAAAAAAAAAAAAGGTATGGAATTCCGCACGGACTTTCTCGCTCTATTGTTTAAAAATGGAGATATTAACTCAAAACTCGTAATATATGTGAAACGAAATAATATACAATGGTAAACCCAAGCATAAATTGCACTATACTTACGTAAAACATTTTTTAAGTCCCGGTTTTAAATTTTATAATTTTATTTTTAAAGAATGTCCCCATTTGTATGTTTGGATCAATAAAAATGATCGATTTTGGGTCCACAAGGGTCAACACCTCGTTTTAAAATTTCGACTTCCTGTTAAAATTTTAACATTTTATTAGGTGTTGCACACCTTCAGGTCATCTCATTGCTATTAAATTCCTCATTTATAAATTTTGGCCAATAAAAAATATAAATATTGACTATTGACTTTAAAATGAAGGAGATAGATCATTGTTGTACAAACATTTTTCCTAAGAGTTTAAAGGGAAAATAATAAACTATTAAGAGACTTACTTATATTTAATTACTCTATGGAATTACAGAATTATTGCGTTAACATTTAAGTAGTATCTCTGTACAACTAAAAATCACAAAATTGTATTAATAAATTTGCCAATATCTCAGAAACTGTTGGTTTTATAAAAATATATTTCAAATAAAAGATTTGTATTTTAAATAGAACTACATATTTTCAATGATAAGTAATTTCATATCTTAAATAGTTACGGAGATATGATACAAAATATTAATTTACGCATCAGACCGGAACCCGTATAGTCATTTTTCTGAAATATTAAAAATTGCCATTTTGTTTGGAATATTGATAAATGTTCATAAATGAAATTTATTCAAAATCTTTAGAGTCGATTTTGAATTAATCGATTTTTCTCTTTTTGCCATTCAGTAAACTAGCCTTAATTTTAGTGTTAGATATCCAATTCCAAAATCCCCTCAGGGCAACCCTATGAAAACCCTAGATACCAAGTTTTAGCCAGATCGGTAAAATAATTTAGGCTCTAGTTGGAAGTCATGAAAAGTCATGGTGTCATGAAACGTCAACATTCATCAAAATCACAAGTCAGACTTTTTTGACGATCACAATACTTTCTCTACCTATAAGATAGCGAGAAAGAAAAAAGTAGAGTTACTTAAAATAAGTAGTTATTGTATTATTTAATCATGTAAAATATAAATTTGTATCTTTCATTTTTTTTCTCTTGAAATAATCTAATATATTTCATGAGCAAGCAGGCCGAAAACATGTTAAGGTAGGCAGCAAATGGCCCACGGGCCGTGGGTTGAGGACCCCTGGTTTAAGTGTTTGCTAACCAATTCCTCTCCTGTTCCCTCCTGATCGTCTCCCTACTCACTTTTTTGATGACTTTATGTATGTGTGTAATAAATAGTCTCTAGTTGCAAAACTTCTTCAAACTTGCCCTTTACATATTTGGTGGGCCCCCAAACCACCACCATGGAAAAATGTGATCTCTTCTTCGGCCTCAATTTAGGTTAGAGGAAATGTACTCGTACTGGCGTGGAGGGAGGATGATAAAATATTTATTAAAACCTATCCTAATGTATCCTTTGACCTCTACCGCTCTCTTCCTAGTCCCGTTAGATTAGTTGGCTGGTATGGCGTGGCTGAGATTTTTTAAGGCCACAAATGGTTGAGGTAAACGAGAATACCTTGGGGCATAGGTTTATTGGACACAGCTTTTGACCTTAAGCTATCACAAACATATCCCCCTTCCCTTCAAGGTGGACTAGACATCGCTTTTGACGACCTCAAGCTACCTCTAACATACCCCTCCACACAAGGTGGATTGGGCCCTGCTACCTTGCAGTACGATTTCATTCCCAAGGAAGAGTGAGCCATGCTAGCCTAGCCTAACCTAACCAAACCTAACCTAACCTTTCTCTCCCTCTCACTTAGAATTAATTTCATTTTGAACAGACAGTATGGAGTATCTAACATTTAGCTGTATGTTATAATATTAAACTGAGGTTTGCTGGTGATTGATTACATTCATTATCAATTAATATTCTACCATGAAGGGCCCATTCTACCTGTTAACAATTTCTTCCAGTAGAATCGACGGTACCCAATCCCCCAATCTTTTACATAAAGATGTGCCAATTGGCTAAATACCTGGCTGTAATAGCTTCTAAACAAGAGGTTTGTCTTCAAACCCACATAACAGGAGTGTTCAAACGATCATTGAATTAAAGAGACTGTGTCAATAACGTGACATGACACTGTACCGTCCTTAAATTAATAAGAGGTTCAAAACACAAAAAAATAAAAAAATAACAGGGCAAAAAAGGGCAATAGGAGTGAGTGCTTGGAGTTCTATGCTTTGAAACATTCAAAAACCAGAAATCCGCTACTCCCACCAGCTGCGGATACAAATATTGGAGCGGTCTACCTCACAAGGCTTTTTTTAAGGATGATTTATAACTTTCAAAAAAAGTTTCTAAACTGAAAACTTAACAAATAACATATACAACCTAGATTAAAGTAACCTAGGGCACGGTAGATTATAGTTATGAATAATATCATGACTTGTTTCAAAAGGTATTTATTTATCCATGATTCAATCTTTAGAGAAAATATATAAATATATGACAATGTTGAAAGGAATTTGAGACATTAAAGGAATATATTAATAAACAATTAGAGAAAACCTCGTAGGTTTTAAATAATTATTACACAACTTGCACAAGTAGTTAAATCGCCGTTATCCTAAATAAATCACAAGATGTAATAAGGCGTTAACTCAATAAAAAATCTTAAATAGGTTTACTTTATACAATACATAGATCTGAAGATAAAAAAAATAAGAATATAAGTTAATCCGAACAATATGTCTCACCAATACCCAAGGAAATACTCTATACCACAAAGTTAAAAAACCACAAGATTGTGCAATATAAATAATATAAATTTCCCATAAATGCAATTGATTAAAAATATTTAGAACTGACATGTTTTGAAAAAATCTTAAAGTTTCCACGGAAATATTTACATTTAATGTTCACAAAACTGAATACCCCAATATTTACTAGATTTAGTCCCATTCTACCGATAATATCTTTATAGTCGATCTCAATTTGTTTACTTCGCTAATCCACAAAATGATCGATCCTAAAATATGAATATCTCGACCCTGCAACTAAATAATACTTGAAGTGATGACAAGTTAATCTTACAT
>CABFWO010000642.1:196514-209748 GCA_902155825.1 Timema genevievae | reverse complement strand
CCCCCCATATCTTACCTTAGTTTGTCTCTTCCTCCCTACCAGCCTCCCCTGTCATTAATATTCACTTTAGAAAGTCATTAACACATTTCCAAAGATAACGTGAGTTGAGCTAAATATTTTTTTAGAATATTTCCTCATTGTTCTTGATTTTTTGTTTTGTATGTACCATTTATCATAAACACAATTACATTTTTATGTGTATGTAAATATAATAGCCATTAAATAAATCTTATTTTAAGACTTGTGTGTAAAATTGTTATTATTTAGAGGAGTATATCCTGTGTTATTTTAGGTAGATAAATATATATAGTTGAAATTTATATTAAAAATTATAGCTAGCTATAGGAATTGAACCCAGGATTCTTAGATTAATACACCCAGGTTTGAGTCAAGTTTCCAGGTGTCATTTTTTAATATATTTATTTATTAATATATAAAATATATACTAAACAATTTTCCCCCATAAGTCTTTTAAAATAAGGTTTATTTTAATGACTGCCTCTGTGGTCTAGCTCCTGACCATAGATCCAGAGGTACCAGGTTCGATTCCTGGCGATTCCAGAATCTTTCTGTGAAGCAGTGGGTCAGGAACGGGGTCAACTCAGCCTCGTGAGTACAAATGAGGAGCTACTTGAATAACTAAGTAGCAACTCCTGTATAGAAAACAGAGATTAACGGCCGAAGGGTTCGTTTGTGTTGATCACATGACACTCTCTACCCGCCAATGTTGGCGCTAACGCCCGACCATATTATTTCTAGATTAAGTATGAACCAAGTCCATAAAACTGTTTCGGTTGCAATCCAAGAGATGGACAGAACTGTACTCTTTTACTTTCTCTCGACCACTTGGAGAGAGAAAGTATTGTGAACGTAAAAAAAAAATTGAATTCAAGATTTTGATAAATATCGACGTTTTATGGCCCCTTGAAACAAAAAAGTGGTTTTCACGATGCTGTCTGTCTGTACCTCGGGCTAGAGCCGAAAATATTTCAGTGATTGTTTTAAAACTTGGTATCTGGGGTTTTAATAAGTTCCCCCTGAATGATTTTTGGAATTAGATATCTTACCCTAAATTTAAGGGAAGCTTACTGAAGGGCAAAAAAAGAAAAAAAAATGGATTTTCTCAAAATTTGCTTTAAATATTTTGATTAAATTTTATATTTAGACACTATTTATCACTATAAACAAGATGGAAACTCTCATTTCCTCATGGAAATTACTTTGAAGATATTTAGCATAAGGACATTTTCCAATTTTCATCATTACTCCTCAACTTTTTGAAATGAAAAATAACTCATCATTATAAATTTGTAGTAGGCACTATTAGAGATAAACATTTTTAAAAATATAAAACCAATAGTTTCTGAGCTGTAAGCAAATATATATGTATATATATATATATATACTTTTTAATTCTGGTCTTTGAAAATGAATTTGATTTTTATACTTTTTGTGGACAAAGATGTTTCTCTTTTCTCAATTTTTTGGTAAGAGTGTTCCAAGCTCCTAATACCATAGATAAAGTAAGTAGGTAATAATGTATGTAATTTAATTTATGATCTTTGTTATAGTGTTTATACAACAATAAATTGACCTATTACTTTATTTTACAAATCTTATGAGATTTTAGTAAATGCCCATTTTAAGATAAACGCGAGAGAAAGTCTGTGCTGTACACCGTAACATTTATTTTTGATTTGGTGACAAATAAAACGTCGAGTTGCATCATAATCTAGAGGTAGAAAATTCTCACATTTACAATATTTTCTCTAAAGGAGTAATAAAAATATAAATGCCATTGAAATATCTCCGGTATCCGAACTAAGTTTGTTATATCTCCCTTGCATGGAAGAAGTAGGTTCCTTCTTGGTCCCTATACACTGTTCACACCTCCACAAAACAAACTTTGAATAATCCTCACAACCAAGTTTACCAACATTCGGGGAGGGAAGTTTCATCCGACATGAGCGACGAATAAACTGCCTCTTCTTATAAGTTCACTTCTCTTGTTGATAAAGTTTCGTTTTCATTAACCGCAATATAATAATAGCCTTAATATAGAAGGTAGTTCGTGCTTCTGTTTGAACTGAGATTTTTTTTCAAGGAGTGCTTAATTTTAGGTTTAGGTACTTTTTTTTGGTTTATATACGAGAAAATAAAATATGCACATTTTTGTATACTTTTTTTTACATGTTTTTAACTTATAGTATATCATTTATATGAGTATATGAAATTTAACTTATTTTTACTTATTAATTTTACTTGTTTTCTCGAGAAACATTCATTAAATAAGCTTCTATATTAATTAAATGAATTTGTTTGTCTGTCATGAACATTGCGCGATATCTAACTCACGCAGAGAACTGAAAATTAAAAATTAATAATAGCCCCTGTGCCCGAACATGTGCATCTCAAAGTCAGAATTTTGAAATTTTAATAAGGTATTTTTTAATTTATTAAAAACTAGGTTGGAAGAAATAAAATAGAGATATTTTTTTTCTCTGTTTGAAGCAAAAAGAAGAGTTGCTTTCTAATAGTTTAAATAAAGTATAATATTTTAAAATTTGCAAGTGTTCATAAATGGGTCCAGCATTTATATGAAAAGTGTTTTACACTATTATTAAAATTAAATGATTTTTATAAAATAATAATTTAAAGCCTTTTTACAAATTTTTTAAATATTGGGTGGGGTTAGTGCACCATATCTTGGCCATTCGAGTTTATCCTACCTCTGCTCTCCTGAATTAATTTCTGAGGTGTGGACCTGGCATTCAACACCTTCATAAAGTGTGAAAGTACACACTTTGCCACAGGTGAAGAAAGGGTTTGGTAATCAGATACATCTGTGGCGGGACTGGGATTTGAGCTTCGGACCCCTAACACAGCAGTCTGACAATTTACCCCTAGACTGCCTTGTCCCCTAAATTTTTAATTATATTATTAAAAATTCTAACAATTATTTTTATTTATATATGAAATTTGTTTCATGATTAAAAAATATATATTTTTCTGAGAGAAAACTTAGTTAAGGGTGGCTTAGTGATAAACAACTTTAGCACATTTTGTTCCAAACTATTACTTAATATAATTATTATACAATAAAGCATGTAGAATTATTGTTTCGTAACAATTAATTACATAAATAAATATAATCTTGTGATACCAGATCTTCCAAAAAATTATCAACATAAATTCAGTTAACCTCACTCACACATCAAAAATATAAAATTCGTGTTTCAAACTGTTTGTGAAATAATGTTTAATTTTCTAAAATAATATTCAAGAGAGTTGATCCTTTAAAAAAATATATACATTCCCCTGAAGTTTTTTTATCACCGCGTATTACTACTCGTTCACCTATGTACTAATTACGCTAGTGGTTTTAGTGATCAGGAAGGCTATATTTAGAGTAAATGTACTGGCATTTGCCTGATGAGAGAGTGGGATTTTTTTTAAAAAAACCACCCTCAGTACACCCAACCAAGATTCAAACCTCGATCTCCTTGTCATCGCCAGTCTGGTCTACTGTGAGCGTAGCGTGTTAGACTATACGGCCACCGAAGCTGGTTCCCTCAAAGTTGTTAATCATTATAAATTCTATTTATGTCCTATAAGACAATACAAGATAATACACCACCAACAAATGACACAAACAAGCTCTAGTTTCATTGTGAAAAGGATCTTAAGCCGTTCCCACATCATGTATAGTAGCCCAACTCAACCCCCCACCCTCCCCAAACCCACTCCAATCCCCCCTCTCCAAAATGCCATCACAACAAACAAAAGTAAATTCATATATAACTGAGTCCATTTTGGATCCTTTCTGGTTGACTGGATGGTTTGTTTTACCCCTCTCTAGCATTCTCTCTCTCTCTCTCTCTCTCTCTCTCTCACCCCTCCCCCTTTTCTAAACTTCCACGCACCATCTTCTCATGCACACAAGCACACAATAGCCGGCAGTTAGCGGCTCCTTAATTCCACCTCATTCATACTCTCAGCTTGCCTTCATTGGTCGCGGTGCAGTAACCGTATAACTCCATATAGACCATTTTTTTAACACCACGTCTTACTACCCGTTTGAGTTATACGATTATGATTTTAGGGATTATGAAGGTTATATTTAGAGGACGTGTACCTACATTTGAGTGGTGAGAGAGTGTGAAAAAATATTTTTGAAAAATAACTCCTAGTACACCCAACCAAGAGTCGAACCTCGATCTTCCCGTTACCAGCAGTCTGGTTTACTGTGAGAGTAGCGCGTTAGACCATGAGCCCACCGAAGCAGGTACCTAGACAAATAGCCATACTCATTTTTTCCGTCATAGATTAAGTTGGCTTGTAAGTCTTGTGATGGCACATATACATATAGATGAAGATCTCGCTTTGCTCGTTGAGGGCTCCGCTCCCAAACCCCAGTGAGTTTTTTTTTGCAAGTGGATGTAAACTAATGTAATTCTAGCGTTGTTTTGAACGTAACAACTTAAAGTTACCGGTATTGTATAGTATTTTTCACACATTATTTTAGTTTCTACATACTTATATGGCAGCTAGAATCATAAAATTTGGCACGATTATGGAAACTAAATGTGCCAATATGTCTGCCAAATTTTATGATTCTAGCTTTCCCATAAGTGTGTCATAAGATTAAAAAAGTGGGAAAAATGTGCAAAATGTACCTAACACCAATATAATCTAGCTCTATCTAAGGTATAACCGATGGAGATACGACAAAAAGTAAAAGAACCAAACTTGTGGTTCTTGCCAAATATGTAGCTGCTGGTGCAATCCGTTTTTGATAGGTCTTACCGCTTAGCCACAAGAGACCTCCAAAGAAAGGTGCACACCGATTTTAAAGTTGCTCCACCATTTTGAATTTTTTTGGGGGGTTAAAAATTATTTTTTATAACCTGAACAGGTAGTAAGACGAGGTGATAAAAAATCTCTATGAGTCCCGAGATTGATTCTCGGCATGGCCGAAATATTAATCATTGGTGAAATATGGTTTTCCCCCTTTCATAGTGATAAATTATCTGCTGGGGACTGGGTGCTGTGTCTGTTCTAAAATTAAGTTAGTTTATAAGTCTTGTGCTGATATAATCAGTTGGTTAATAAAGTGAAAGTTAAATACCTCTAATAAAATTTAAAAAAATCTCTACCATATATCCTAAAACAATTAGGGCTGTTAACGATTTTTTTAAATCTCTATGAAATAATTTACAAGGGCTGTAAATTCACACATTCCTTTATTTGTACCAGAGGTGTATTATCTAAAGAGAATACGACACACCCATTTTACTGTTCCCTTGTTAGGGGCATCAAGGCGCAATGTCCCTCCCTCAATACTTTCCTAGGGAAGGGGGAGGAAAGGGAGCTGCATGGCAAAAAAGGGGGAGGGCGAACTCTCCAGTCAACTAATGTAATTGAAACCTGTGTACTTTAGCTAATTAAAACCTAGTGGTGAGAATAGAGAGAGGAATGCGTAACTGGATATGAGAAGTGATCATTTTATATTAGAGGTAAAAAAATAAAGAATTTTTTGATAAAAAAATAATACTTGTGTCAACATAGTCCTAAGGAGAGTAGAATAATATTCAACGAACTACGATGACTTTTTAAGTGCTATCTTCCCCCACCCCCTTTTTTTTCCACAATTTGGGAACTATGATAACCTTGTCCTGTAAGCCAACCCGTGGCCTGTGACCAATTATCTTGCGACCCATTAATACATATTTTTTTTAGCACCGCGTTTTACTACCCGTTTGTATTATACGCTTATCTACCAATTATGCTAATAGTTTTAGGGATTAGGAAAACTATATTTAGATTAAGTGCACCCGCACTTGCGTGTATGGAGAGCGAAAAACCACATTCAATACATATTACCAGGATTTAAACCCCGATCTCTCTATCATCGGCAGTTTAGTTTATTTGCCAGGCCTCTACCGTGGTTCGGATTCCACGTTAAACTGTAGGTCCTCCATTTTCATCTCACAATCACCCTACCATTGCACATTAGCGTAAGTGCGTATAACCCGAACGGGTAGTAAGACGCGGTGCTAATAATAATAATAATAATAATTTAGTTTATTGCGATGATCACGCCTTAGGGGTTAGACCATGTGGCCACCCAAGCGGGTAAGATCTTATCAAAACTCTCTCTGCGATATAAATTCTCACCCAATCGGTCTCCATTTGACCAATCACGAATCGGCAATTCTCTATATAACTCACATGGGAACGTATTTACGTTTATACCTGACCAAAAAGTTGTATAATGTTCTAAGAACATATCAAAAGTTAAGCTTATACTTATTTTATTCACGGTAGTAGTATAGGGGTGGTAAGTAAGGTTGAATTTAGAAGAAATGTACCCTCCTTTTATTGGGAGAAAAAAAGAATACACGCCACTGTTCACAGTCCTATTTTCTTATCAAACAAATGGTTAATTCTAGATAATTTCACAGCCAAATAGATTCTTCTCTTAATGTGAAAATGTGTAGGGGTTTGGGGTTAGGTAGGTTTGAAAAGCAGAGTGCATGGAAAAACATTTATCTTAAAGCGTGAGCAAACGAGCGAAGAAAGCGATAGGGTTTCTAACGTTTATTCGAGCGTGACGCGTTATGACGAGAGAAGTCAACAGTGAATTGAAGTGTTATCATAAGAGGCTATCGGACTAAGCAAGGTCCGTCTACTAGGAGGTCTTGGTGAGGTGTGCTAGTAACCAATGATACCAACGGTAGCTAGAGATAAAAATTTTCTGCAGTGGTGGCTTGTGGTCGAGAGGTTAAATTGTAAAGGTGACACTTTGAGCCTATTATACTTCAATGTATCATGTGTTTAGAGACAAGTGGGTTATAAAAAAAGGGGGGGAAGTGGAATGGAGATGTAGGTGAGGTAAATAGGAGGCACGGAGGATAGGGGTGGGGAGTCAAATGTTAGGCCAACCTTAAAATTATTTTAGTTAATTTATTGAAAACAAAAAATTGAAGTATAATTTATGAACATAACGGGTCTACAAAGTCTCGCATTCATTTTTTCTTTGATACATATTTTTTTAGCGCCGCGTCTTACTACCTTTTTGGCTTATACGCTTATGTATTAATTACGTCAATGTGTTTGGAATGAGAAAGGGGATTTTAGAAGAATTGCACCCGCGTTTGCGTGGAGTGAGAGTGGAAAACCATTTAGGAAAACCGGCCTCAGTGCATCTGACCGGGATCGAACTCCAATCTCCTTTTCATCGGCAGTCTAGTCTATTGCGAGAGTAGCGCGTTGGACCATGTGGCTACCAAAGTGGATTTTTCTTTACTAATATTATCACTACCACTAATTATTATTACCATTATTATTATTATTATCATTATTATTATTATAAATTTAATCAGTTGAAAATATTTTACAAAAAAAATAATTGAAAATTTTCCGTTTTGGAAAATTTTGCGGAAAAAAAGTAGGAAAATTTTTCCTTCTCACATCTCTACTGGTAGCAATTGAGATTTAAATAATAATATTTGATTTAGGAAAATCAGACAGTTAATTATAAGTATTAATTCATTATTTAAGGTGATTAACGTACACCTTTTAAGCCTAAGGATTATATCAACACACAACTTACAAACTACCCATTTCGGTGTCTTTCAATGAACCGGACTGCCGATACCGGGAAATTCAGATTTAGAATCTCATACGGGTGTACTGAAGGTTGTTTTTCCTAAATGTTTTTTCACTCTCCCCTCACGCCAATCCTGGTATACTTCCTCTAAATTCAACCTTCCTCAACCCTAACACATAAACGTAATTCATACATAAGCGAACAATTTGAATGGGTAGTTAGATATGATGTTAAAAAACAACAACTTTGGACTTAGCACGCGTAACAGGCAGCAATAACTACTGAGGCTTGCAAAATATATTGTATCACCAATTTAGTTTCTGGAAACCTTCCACAAGTGTGTGTTTAATCTATTGCTGACTGAGCCACCGAGCATTATATATAAATTTATCACCACTTCTTACTGCCTGATCAGGCTAAACGCACATGAAATAATTACTTCCCGCTTCGCTGGCCACATGGTTTAAGGCGCTACTCTCGTAGTGGACTATGCCGCCAATGACGGGGATATCCAGGTTCGAATCTCAGTCGGGTGTGCTGGGTTCGGGTGTGCCTAATCATGCTGTTCCCTTACGGGGTAGGCAAGAAACTGTGTATATAATTTAAAAAAACAACTCCGTACTTAACCCATCCTCAATAACTTCCTCCACACTTCCTTATCCCTAAATACTTCCTTCGCTTCAACAACATCCACACACCTAGTCATATATGCTATTTTATTCTTAAAACTCTTAATGTTTCTCTTTTTCACAAATTTGTCTGCCCCATTCAGCCCTACCCCTTCCTGTTGATCCACACACTCTACCTTCATATATTTGCTTTGTCACTCGAGCCACACTCATCCTCTCAACATGCCCGAACCAACGTAAGACGCTTCTTTCACATTGACCTATTGGACCTCCTTTCAAACCACACTCTTCAAGCACCCATTCATTACTGACTCTGGCCATACGAGCTTTTTCCACATACATTTCTTAGATATTTCATTCCAACCGTATTCAACTTGATCTTGTGTTTCTCCTGACAAACCCACACTTCACATTCATAATACAATGATGGCGTTAACAAAATTTAAATACTGCAATTTTTGTCTCTTTTTAAAATATCATATATGTTGGATGCAAAGCCCGAAAACGGTCTATTCAATTTCGCGATTTGGCCGTCTACAAACAGCCAAACCTAGGATTGTGCAATTACTAAACAACCAAAGTTGAAAATACAACGGTTAGGTTAGGCTAGATTAAGTTAGGTTAGGTTATGTTAGGTTTCAAAAAAACTTGTTCGGGTAGTCTTGATAATTTAAAATAAATGTGTAAGCTCTGTCCAGTTCTGTTTGTATATCAATGAGATCCAATTGCTCTCTTAAATTAATTGGTTGCGCGCCACCTGTTCAGTCTGGTCGAGAAACGAACTAAAATATTATTTAAAGCCTTGGTTGTTTAGTAATTGCACAATCCTAGGTTGGGCTGTCTGTAGACTGCCAAAATTACGAAATTGAATAGAACTTTGGGCTTTGGTAATTTTTAAACGCCCAATCTTAGTATTGAACAAAAAATTATTTCATTTGCCGTTTTCGGGCCTTGCGCCCAACATATTCAAGCCGTTAAATAACTGTAGTTTTAAAATGTGTAAACAACCTTCAAAATATGACAAGTCATGTTCTGATATAATCAGTCGGTTCAGAAACTGCACGATAAATAGGCCTACGTAAAATAAATTAATTAAATAAATGTGATAAAACGAGTTTACCAGCGTGACCTATCCTCTTATTTTAAATACCTTGGGAGAAGAAAGAGTGGTATGGGGACGGATGGACCCTCTAGGTCAAAACTCGGGAGCCTGGGCCACTATAACGATCTTGTTTAAGGGGGATAATATCGCAAAACCCCTTCCCTTCATTTAAATAAAGCTGTTAGTTACCATAATATAATTTACATTACGCGTCTGGGCCCTTCCTTACACTTTGTATGCGAAACGCTACTGACAATGAACCTTTCAATCCAGTAGGGCACACCATTTAAAACATGGCTTAATGGGAGAATCGGAGAGCTCTGGTTATATCCGAGCTAAGTTAGAGGTCAATTACTCTCTCGAAAATAAAATAACATTTGATTCACTCCTCTTAAACCTATTTTTTTTATCACCACGGCTTACTAACCGTTCAGGTTTATATAAGTGTATGTACTAATTACGCTAGTGGCTGTATTTAAAGGAAGAGTACCCGCATTTTCATGGAGGGTGAGTGTAAAACCATTTAAGAAAAAAAAACCTCAGTACACCCAACCAATATTCGAACTTCAATCTCGTAGACAGTAGTCTAGAAAAAGCGGCCACCGAAAAAGGTTTGGAATATCTAATGTTCACTTTCTGAATAATGAACGACCTTTAAAATAACCTAGTTCTGGAAATGACACAACTCCCAGTCCCCCGGCTATTAATTTTTCAATGTAAAAAGGAGAAGCCTCAATTTTATCAAAGATCAATTTTTTCGGCCATGTTTGGAATTGAGCCTGGTAATCTCATTTTGGTAGCTCAGCATGCTACTGACCGGGCCTAATATTTTTTATCAACATTTTATTTTTCATAATTTTATTGAAACGCCAACATGCACTATTTACTTAATTGTTGTTTTATTTAAAGAATATATATACGTGTAATTAGTAAAAATAATACATAGTAAAAAAATCCTATAGTAATATCAAAGACGTCACGCTCGCAATAGAATAGATAGGCTATGACAGGGATATTGGGGTTCAAATCCCGGTCGGGTGTACAGAGGGTATCTGTCATGAACATATTAGCATGAAATGATAAACTTTTTAGATACGGAGGAAATGTTGTCATTAAATTCAAGGACACCCTTGACTGATACTCAGGTACTGTTGATATCACCATGTGAAGAAAATTAAACCCGATATTTCTAGTGGAGCAGTATTTTATTTATTTTACAAAAAAAAACAAGTTTTGATATAAAAACGCCAAAAAAACTTACCTTAACTCGCGTCCCCTACATACGTACCACCCGCCTCGGTGACGTAGTTAGCTAACGCGCTAGTCGTGTTGAGCTCGACCGCCGAGGACGGGGAGATCGAGCTTCGAATCTCGGTCGTGTGAACTGGGGGTGGTTTTTCCTAAATGGTTTTCCACTCTCCCTCCACACAAATGCGGGTTCACTTTCTCTAAATTTAACCTTCCCAATTCCTAATCCATTAGCGTAATTAGTACTTAAGCGTATAACCCGAACGGATAGTAAGACGCGGTGCTAAATATTATTATTATTATTATTATTATTATTATTATTATTATTACATACGTACCTTAAACAATAATCTAAACACAGCCTAAGAAAGGACTATGCGGGTGAACTAGTTCTCCCTTTGAGGACAAGAAAACCCACCAGAGAACTAAAGATGAAAAGAAAATCCAGTGTGTGTGTGTGTGTGTGTGTGTGTGTGTGTGTGTGTTTATGTGAGTGTGGGGGTGGGGTTATATAAAGATTTATGTAAGAGAAAAAAAACAGCCCAGGTGGATCGGAGGTCACCCTTCTGGGGGTTTAATCCAGCGCAGGGAAAGAGGATTCCCTAGATACTCCTTCAAGGCTTGTCGTAACGTTTCCTTAAGGGATTCCCTCGCTAACGGTGAAATATGTTAGGTATAAGAAAGGTGAGTTGGGCAAGTAACGTCATCCCTTGCCCCCCTTACCTCCCCCTCATCGCCACAAAGGAAAATGATAACAAGTAGGACAACTGGTCTCCCAAAGGGGGGTATCATCCCAACAAACATTGGGCCTTGTAGCCCAAAGACATGATTTGAAAAGTTACTCAGCTACTTATCATTATTATCACTTAGGAGTTTTTTCATTGTGTGAGATCTGGAAACTTGAGTGGTATTCATTGCTCTCTCCGTGTTCTTGTCG
This sequence comes from Timema genevievae, assembly GCA_902155825.1. NCBI lineage: Eukaryota > Metazoa > Arthropoda > Insecta > Phasmatodea > Timematidae > Timema > Timema genevievae. The sequence goes on along the minus strand of CABFWO010000642.1, from coordinate 198,220 downwards.
TTACTACAGTCTTACTAGTAGTTCTGTGAACAGTAGACCTCGCTCCCTCCATGTTATTATCGTTACTACAGTCTTACTAGTAGTTCTGTAAACAGTAGACCTCGCTCCCTCCATGTTATTATCGTTACTACAGTCTTACTAGTAGTTCTGTGAACAGTAGACCTCCCTCCATGTTATTATCGTTACTACAGTCTTACTAGTAGTTCTGTGAACAGTAGACCTCCCTCCATGTTATTATCGTTACTACAGTCTTACTAGTAGTTCTGTGAACAGTAGACCTCCCTCCATGTTATTATCGTTACTACAGTCTTACTAGTAGTTCTGTGAACAGTAGACCTCCCTCCATGTTATTATCGTTACTACAGTCTTACTAGTAGTTCTGTGAACAGTAGACCTCCCTCCATGTTATTATCGTTACTACAGTCTTACTAGTAGTTCTGTGAACAGTAGACCTCCCTCCATGTTATTATCGTTACTACAGTCTTACTAGTAGTTCTGTGAACAGTAGACCTCCCTCCATGTTATTATCGTTACTACAGTCTTACTAGTAGTTCTGTGAACAGTAGACCTCACTCCATGTTATTATCGTTATTACAGTCTTACTAGTAGTTATGTGAACAGTAGACCTCGCTCCCTCCATGTTATTATCGTTACTACAGTATTACTAGTATTAGTGTAAACAATAAACCTCGGTTGTGTATATTCTAGATTTAAGTTAGTTTATTTGTCATGTGCTGATATAATCATTTGGTTCAGAAAGTGACTGTTAAATACCTTAAGTAAATACAAAAATAAAAAATTGTATGACTTTTTAAAAGTATATCAATGCTCGAACAGGAAATGAATGAATGATGTAGAAATTTAGAAGAAACAAACTCGCACTTTCATAGAGGAAGAAAGAAAAACCAAACCCCCGGAACACCCAGCTGAGAGCCAAACCCTGACCTTACCATCACTGGAAAACTGAAACCAGATGATGTTGACTCCTTGGCCTCCATACCCACTGGTGTAGGTACTCTTTGAATAAAAGTGTCTTTATTTTTACACTACAGTTAGTTTAGCTTGAATTAAATATCCACACGCTATGGTGGCCGCATGGTATAAGGCTTCACTTTCGCAATAGACTAGATTGCTGGAAACATACTGTTGTATGTATCTAGATAGATTTTTCCAAAATGGTTTTTTACCTTACCTCGACGCAAATGTGGATATACTTCCTATAAATTAAATCTTCCTCATCCCTAACACATTAGAGTCATTAGTATATAAGCGTATAGCCTGAGTGGGTAGTAAGACTCAGTTCTAAAAAAAATACCCTTGTTGTTTAGCATATGGATGGAGGCTCGTCAATTCTGGTCTAATGGTGATAGATCAGTTTTAGATACAGCAGGTGTTTTTCTTTAATTATATCACACAATATTTCCACGATAGTGCAAGCACATTTCTTCAAATTTCTACCTTACTCATCTTTACCACCTTAGTGTAAATATACGGATAGCCCGATTGGATAATAAGACACAGTGCACAATTAATAATTAATGTTTAAAAGTTGAGACTGCAAGATATGAATAATTTGTTTGTTTTTTCCACTTCATCTAAAATGTTAAAGAACTTATCAAAGTTCTCTTCAAATGAAAATAGCATCCGATAATCAAATCTACATTTTATCGCCAATTCCTGTAAAACTATTCCCCCAATGTTCCCCC
>CABFWO010000642.1:175704-191756 GCA_902155825.1 Timema genevievae | reverse complement strand
CCCCCCCCCCCCCATAGTGGTCCATATACGTCGTAGCTTCAAGTCCCACATTTAAATGAAGGTGCACGACCAATATTAAATTATTTCTTTGCTGTCTTATCATGGGAGAGTACATTAAGCTCTGAGAAGTCAGATGGTTCCATATATTATTTTCTCACACCCTTCAGGTAAATAAAGTATTGTGATCGTCAAAAATATCGAATTAGAGATTTTGATGGGTAATAACATTTCATGACCTATTGAAACCTAAAAAGGGTTTTTTTGCGATGCCGTTTATGTGTGTCTATCTTGGCTTAGAGCCGAAACCATTTTACCCATCAGGCTAAAATTTGGTATGTAGGGTTTTCATAAGGTTCCTAAAAGGCGTTTTTGGAACTATATACCTATCCATAAAATTAAGGATAGCTTACTGAAAGGCCAATAGAGTAGAAATTAACTGTCTCAAAACCCACTCTAATAATATTGATTCAAATTCGTACAAGCGTAAATCTCCAATTTTGATCATATCTCCACAACTATTTGAAATATGAAATAACTTATCACTACAAAGTGCCAGTATTATTTAAAATAAAATTTTTTATTCTAAATATATTTTTTATAAAAAGAAAAACTTCCGAGATATTGGCAAATTATTGAGGTCTCTAAAATCTGGAGCTGATTGCTATAATCTTTGTTGAATCAGCGTAGCTACTTTTTCTTCTATCTGTTTCTGTAAAAGTGTATATTATTTAAATTATGCTCTTTGGGTGAATGTAATATTATTTTTTACCTATCATGTTTCTGCCACGATATATATTATTTCGTTGCACACAAATTACGAGTTTTAAGTAAATTTTTCCATTTTTAGACAAAAGAAAGGCAAAGTTTGTATGATGAACCATACCATTTATTTTTGTATAATATACAGATTTGATATAAAGTACAAATTAGTGATAAAAAAGGAATTGGAAAGTAAATCAGGAGACTAAAGCTAATGTTTGTTTTTATGATAAAAAAATTATAGTTTCAGAAATAAAATCAGTGGGCCATTTTTTTGGGCGATCTGATTAACAAACTTAAAATTAGATTAAAAACTAGTGTATTTCCGGATTACCAGTTTTAGTTATACTAACACAGAAACTGGGTTCGAACTAGTGAATATAAGAGTAGCCTGTAGCAAGACCTGCTTTTGGATGATTATAAGATAAACATGAAGACCTGGTAGAGATAGTCTTGAATTGTGTGCGCTTTTCTTAGTAATTATTTAACGAGAGGAGTTCCCCTAAACACTTGAATTCCCATAAATACATAATAATATATAAAAACACACAGTTTGAACCTATTTGATACACACATAAATATTATCGCACTAAATCAGTTCACACGGAGTAGAATGAGCTCATTTTCCAGCGAGAAAGAGTGAGATGAATAGAAAGAGATAGCGTGTGTCGCTGATCTGCGGCTTGCCGGGAAATGTTCTAAACAGCAAATTGACTTTAAAAACAAAGACCACGATAAAGTGTGTAAATCTCTCCAAAAAATGCTGCCAGAATAGATACAATAGGGGAAATGTAGTGAGAGAAATATAACCATTTAGCGGTACTTATTTACCATTATTAGTGTTTCGTATAGGTCCAACAAATAAGATATTCAACATCACTAAAAAAAACTTACATCTCTTCTTTAGTTAGAGATAACGGTTCATAGATTAGTTAGTTTTGTTTAATTTATAGAAAATATTGTCTTAATATTGAACCTTCACTTCAGTATTAGGTCATCTGGCGGTCTAGAGTTAAGGTGTCGGACTTCTGTGCAGGGGGTCCCGGGGTTCAATCCTCGGTCCCAGCACAGATTTATCTGATTGCCAAACCCTTCCTTCACCTCTGACAAGACATGTATTAATCACAATATTAATCACAACTTGTGAATGTGAGGAATGTCAGGCCTCCACCGTGGTTCGGATCCCACGTTAAACTGTAGGTCCTCCATTTCATCACACAACCACCCTACCATTACACATTAGCGTAAGTGCGTACAACCCGAACGGGTAGTAAGACGCGGTGCTAATAATAATTCTCACCGCGACCAAAGTCTCGATATACGATGTTAGGGATCGTATAGGAATATAGGTTTTTTTTATCGTAAGAAATCACTGACCGGAAGGGACATTACATTAAGTTAGATCACCTGTATGTAGACTATTTTCCGCCTTGGTGTCAAAGATCGTTGTTCAAGGTACACTATAGTATGTTGTCTACATGTACCCACAATGAGATAATATAATGTTATTGTTTATAGAGGTGTGGAGCTGGTGGCAGTCTTAAACTTAGCTTGAGCCTAATTTATCAAACCTTGGTATCCGTTGGGATAATTCCCCTGAGAAAGCCGGGAATCGAACCTGGGACTCCTAGGTTCGTATCCAAGTGCAATGACCACTACAACACGTGGCCGGATAGGGATATAGTAAGAATGTGAGTGTAAAGTAAGAATATTATTATTATATATTCAGAATTGTTTTCTTTTTAAATTATTGGCTATCCATACCATGTCTAGAAATGCTATACGTAATATAATGACATGTGAATATGTGGGTAGAATAATTATAGTGTGTGGCTTTATGTTTCTTTTTTCTTTTATCTCTATTCTCTCCTTTATTTAATTCTACTATCCTAATTGATTTTATATTAATATGTTCATAAATGTACAATCACTTATTTTATTATGAACTCGAAAGTTCATTGCCGCACTTAAAGAATTAATCTACCTATCTATATCTTGAGATAATTCTATCCAGTCCACCTCACCACGTTTTTCTGTATTAAACTCACAGTTACTCTTCTCTAATAATTTTTCCTATGTTATTCCATTTAATCGTAGTTTTCGCTAATCCGTATAGTCTCGGCACCATCCAACCAAGAACTATCGAGATTCTACTGTAGTCGAAAAATTATATATGGAGATGAGAATGTAGCCCGGTACCTTTTCTTAACCCACCAATTGTTAAAAGTGGAGTCTCTTGTCCTGGCGTAATCTTTTTCACTATATAGGATGCTCAAAAACTCATAGCCTAAACTGCACATATAGCTTGTTTGGACCAAAAGTAAAAGAAAATCCCGATACACTTACATACGGAAAACTAATATAATACCATTAAATTGTGCTCAAAATTTCGGCGTACAGCACCGGGATAGCAAAGTAGTGCAAGCATGTGTGTAAAACAAGTTGCATAGGAGCTAGGCACGCGACACTGCACATGTAATAATGTAATAAGCCTTTATAGATAGACTGGTGTTGTTTACTATTAATATTGTGATGTGTTCTACTGCCGTGATCCGAGATGTCAAGGTGTGTAATGCCACGCGCCTAGCTCTTATGCAACCTATTGTACACGCATGCTTGCACAGCTTTGGTATCCAGGCGCAGTACGCCGACACTTTGAACACAATTTAATGGTATTAATATAACTTTCCGGATGTAAGTGTTTATGAATTTTTTATTACTATTGATTCAAACTGTACGTGCAGTTTGGGCCATGAGTTTCTGAACACCGTGTGTGTATATATATATATACATATATATATATGCTATCTATTATTTAACATTGTGTCTTACTACCTTTTGGAAGTTCGGATTTTACGCATATTTACTAGTTATGCTAATATGCTACGAATGAGGAAGGTTTATTTTAAAGAAAGTGTACATACATTTGCGTGGATGCAGAGTGGAAAACCGTTCAGGAATACTACCCTTAGTACACCTGACTTGGATTCAAACCCCGATCAACCTGTACTCGGTGGTCCAGTTTATTGCGAGTGTGACGTTTTAGACCATGTGGCCACTTGATTTCAATGAAGAGGTCTAACAAATGAATGGATATAATCCGTATTAGATGATAGGGTCAATTATTGACGTATTTTAAGCTCAGTCAGTAGAGTGCCTTTGTATCAATCTATGGTTCCTTGACTCGATTCTTGGAATGGCCAAAGTTTTTTTTATCTTTGTGAAACGTGGGTTTTTCCCTTTAATTGTGATGAATTAACGGCCAAGGGGATGGATGTTGCGTCTGATCTATATTTAAGTTAGTTTATAAGTTGTAAACTGATATAACCAGTCGGTTCAGAAAGTGCACGTTAAATACCTCAAATAAAAAAATAAAAAATGAAAATATAATGTAATGTAAAAACATATCTTGCATTTATCTGGAAAGAAATTATAAATCTTTTTAACGGTTGAATTAAGGTCATCTACCGACTAGCTATTACGTCATTGGTGAATCACGGCAGGATTAATTGATGAGTATTAAATTTGTCAATACCCTTTAAATGTGTTTGTTTGTGTTGGGGGTAAAGGGAGGGGGTCGAAGGTCCTACGTTGATGGGTTTGCTGTGCCCGTCCACCGATAATGAGTCCCTAGAAAAATTCGAGAGCCGCAAAACCAGAGGTGTTATTTTCTATTATTTAGTATTTCACTTGAATCATTTAGTTCTCGATATTGTGTTGAATCGGATTGTTTTTTAGTGGGATATTTTAATCTCCCCATATTAATTCCCCAACCTCCTCGTTTTATACGATATTAAAAACTTGGTTTTAAATGTATGATGTAGGAATACATAAACGAAAATAAATTTATTAGTGGCTTATTTGAACCATTGTATTGGTGTACGTTAGTTTTTCTCGACGTCTTTTTTCTCGTAGGCTAAACGTATTTAGTTACACTAATTGAGTAAGACTCATTTTGGTGGCCACATGGTCCAAGGCACTACTCTCGCAATATACTAGACCACCTGTGACAGGGAGATCATGGTTTGAATCCCGGTCGGGTTTACTGAAGGTGGTTTTCCCTAAATGGCTTCATATTCTATCTCCACGCAAATGTAGGTACACTTCCTCTAAATTCAACCTTACCTATCCCTAACCCATCAGCGTAATTAGTACATAAGCGTATAACCTGAATAGTTAGTAAGACGTGGTGCTAAAATATTTTTTTAAAAATAAGGATAAGGAAGGAATAATTTTAAGTAAATGTACCCTCATTTGCATCGAGGTCGAATGGAAAACTTTTTAGGTAAAATCACTCTAAATACCCTTGGTTTACACTGACACTGTTCCAATTTGGTGTAGCTTTTAAGATAGTGTCATGGCATAACCGTCAAGCTAGGAATGCTACTTTTCAGGATAAGCGGGATGTACTTAGTATTATCATAAAAAAAATGCTTCAAATTTTGATATTTGTCCACTGCTATGGCAAAATTTACACGTCACTTGTGATATTAATTATTTTTAACTTTTTGTCCTTTAACAGAACACAAAATCAAATAATATTTTTGTTCATGTACGATCATCAATAAATCAGGTTTATATCCCATTCGATACGTGTTTGTCATTGTAGACGTTTAGGGTGTGTTTGTGACGTTTTGTCCATCAGAAGCAGACAATTATTTAGTCTATTGATGGAAATGAAAAAGCCTGGTTACTAATCTCATTGCATCCTGAAAATAAAATTACCTGTGACATCAAAACCAATAGAGCAAATGTTGCGTTAATGCTTTCGTAATTGAGTTAAAAATTACTAGTAAAACTGTAATTTTTTTAAAAACTTGTGTGTGGGTCATAAAAAATATGTAATTTATTAAATATATACATTATAATATACCATAAAAGCTATTATCTATAAATATTATTACTTACGTAAGCCAGCCCCTTAGTATAGTGATCAGAGTGGTAGGAAGAACAGTAAAAGTTAGTTACTAAAGTTATTGAAACAATGTTTATATATTCATACACCAAGTCATGTCATCTGCAGATGTTACTTTTGATAAATATTATCAATACCTATCCAATAACACAAATAATATAAGAACATGTTATCAATGTTGGCCGCAAAGAAATATGTTTGAATTTTCTCTTCTGTTCTTCCAACAAAAATCAGGGTATAGCTATGAACCCTTGGATTTCTGGGTTCAATTCCCGGCTGGTACTATGAGTAATTTCCCCAAAAGCATAACTACCCTAACGGTGACTAGGATTTGATTAGTTACGCTTAAGCTAGGTTTAAGAATTTCTAAACCACTTTGGTGGCCGCATGGTCTAAGGCGATACTCTCGCAATATACTAGACTGCCGATGGCGGGGAGATCAAGGTTCGAATTTCAGTCGGGTATAATGAGGGTGGTTTTCCTAAAATGTTTTCCACCCTCCTTCAATGCAACCATGGTTACATTTCATATGAAATAAGCCTTTTTAATACCAACAAATTAATGTAATTAAAACATTAATTAGTACATAGGTGTTATTCCACATTACTCTTACATATATCGATTCCGAATATGGGATCTAATTGAATTTAAAAGTTCTAGTCCAATTTTAATCTTTGAGAAATTAAAATTAATAATTTATTATCAAATATTTTGTTCGTTGTGTTTCAAACAACAATTTTTTTTAACATGAGTGCGCACATTACAAACCATAAACTTACAAACTAACTTAACTAATTTATACTTCTTGTTAGTACGATTGCCATGGCAAGAATCTTTTCTGACCATTACAAAGTTACCGGGCCTAGTGTCTACATTCATGTATTCATATGCTCAACCAGTAACAGTCCCTTTCGACAGATAGTGTCAATTTTGATAGATGTACTATAAATCTGACGCATTTTTGTCACAGTTTTCTTTATTACCTTTATTAGCTGGTTGAAATTATTCTTTATTTTAACGATTCTACTACAAAAGTAAACAATCAAACATGGCGTAAAGTATTTATTTTGGTCTAATAAGATAAGCTCGGGCACAAACTAATATAATATTGTTTTCTCATACAGAGAAAGTATGGTATATAACCCACATTTTCAACCACTTAAATTATTATGTATAATATTTCCTTAGGAAACCCTAAATAAGGTTCGTTTATTTATATTTTATTTATGAAAAATTACGTTCAAACTATGAAATACCAGATAAGTATGTACGATTTTGTGGTGACATTATTTTTTGGTAGATCCTCAGCTGCCACCCAGTCACTGGGAAAGGAGGGGGTATTTCATTCTCTGTACCAGTGGTACTTGAGATCGCACAGTAGGATCAGCTCGCAGTTGAAACTTCCGGTGAAACAGACGCAAGGTCTCCCACAAGGATCCTTCATGACGTCACCGTCCTTGCACCCAGGAGCGTCAACTGTGGAAAAACAACAACGGCATCTTAAGACTGTAGGCTATTACTAAATTATTATTATTATTTAGCACCGCGTCTTACTACCCTTTCGGGTTATACGCTTAAGTACTAATTACAATAATAGATTAGGAATTGGGAAGGTTGAATTTTAGAGGAAGTGAACCCGCATTTGCGTGGAGCGAGAGTGGAAAACAATTTAGGAAAAAACCACCCCCAGTTCACCAGACCGAGATTCGAACCTCAATCTTCCCGTCCTCGGTGGTCTAGCTCAACACGACTGGCGCGTTAGCCAACTATGCCACCGAGGCGGGTTCTATTACTAAAGAAATAACTTGTACGATTCCATTTATCACCCTTTTATCTTTCTATATATTCATTTAGAAAAAAAACACCTTTTATGATTTGTGAAACGAAATAAACTACATTGCTGCAGAAACACTCTAACAAAGAGCCTACATTAAATAATATATACTGTTACAGACACATTGAGAAAATAGAAGCATCTCTGGCCACCAAAGATTATATATTACCATACATTTCACATTTCAAAGACTTGGATAAAATAATATAAGCTACGTATTGGCTTATAGCTCAGAAACTATTGAGTTTATAAAAATGTATATCAAATAAATCTCTTGTTTTTATTTGTACTACAATTTTACACTGATAAGCTATTCAGTATTTCAAATAATTATGGAGATATGATCAAAATTGGAAATATCTCCGTATGTAAACTACCCTTAAAGAAATAAGTACTGGCATTTTGTTTCTAGATTCAAAATTCAATTAAAATCGTCAGAGCGGATTTCAAGAGAAACGATTCGTTCTATTTTTGCCCTAAAGTAAACTACCCTTAATTTAATGGTCGGGGATCTAATTAAAAAAATCCTTGAGGAAGCCTTATAAAAACCCTAGATACCAAGTTCTAACCCGATAGGTAAAATTGTTTAGGCTCTAGGCCGAGATAGATACAGAAAAACGGTATCACGAAAAACACTTTTTCTGTTTCATGGTGTCATGAAACGTTGACATCTATCAACATCTCAAATTTGATTAAAAATTAAAAGTAGTGCTAATAGCAAAAAAAACCCACCAAAATCCTCATCTTCGACTTCAGCCTTAACTTCCCTTCGCATGTTTAAAGTTTGAATTCGACTTCACTTTGCATTTAAAATATGGTCCTCGAACACAGCCATTGAAGAGCTAACCAAAAGTGTGAGGATGTGGAGAGTAACTTATAGAAAGTGTGAGGATGTGGAGAGTAACTTATAGAAAGTGTGAGGATGTGGAGAGTAACTTATAGAAAGTGTGAGGATGTGGAGAGTAGCTTATAGAAAGTGTGAGGATGTGGAGAGTAACTTATTAGAAAGTGCAGTCACTTTCTCAAGGAGAAAGTATCTTGGGATCACAGTAAAAATCACATTTAGAGAAAAATCCCCCAGTGCATACGGAAGGGACTCAAACCCTGACCTTCACGTCTACAGCAGGTAGGGTTATTGCGAGTCTAACGTCCTAAGACATCTTTGAACACCACTGCAGGGTCTTTAGCACCGCATATTACTACCCGTTCGGGTTGCAGGCCATGTACTAATTACACTAATGGTTTAGGGATTAGGAAGATTTAATTGAGAGGAAGTGTACACGCATTTGCGTGGAAGGGAGAGTGGTAAGCTATTTTGGGAATCCACCCTCAGTACACCAGACTGAGATTCGAACCTCGATCTCCCTGTCATTGGAAGTCTTGTCTACTGCGAGAGTAGCGCCTTAGACCACGTGGCCATCGAAATGGGCTAAATCTTATATTAAGCACTTACTTGAATTTATACTTGGTGTGTCTGAACTGACAGAGTGAATGCTGACAAGTATCAACATTACGAAACAGGATGTGTTACAACGCATGTTTATCAACAAGCTGAAACTAATTAAAATATATTAGACTAATTGGTATTCATACCATATTGAGCATGAGCTTAACTAAACCTTTTTAATATACGTACCGTAAATATTAAACTATCGACTGACTTGAGCCGAGTCTTAATAATGTAATGATCGTAGCAAGTAATAATGACAAAAGCTCGATTCAAGTCATTCGTTAACTTTAGTGTCTGAATATGGTACAAATTATGAAACAAAATACGACTGTTGTGCATGGGACAAAACAAAAGACTGTCGGGTGGAGCGTGTTCGCGCGCTAGCGTCGAGCGGCTAGGCTCATCGCTCGTTACATTATAATGTCCTGTTACAATCCAGCTGCAGGCTTTAGACTTAAATAATTTATATATCTGTGTATAATTTTTGTGTATGATTTTGTATATAATATTTGGCCAAAAAAAATCAGATTAAATAATAGAAAAGTGTGTTTAATATTGTCAACCAAACGAGGACATTTTTACTCAATTAAATCAATACCATACACTTCGATGGCCGCATAATTTAACGCGCTACCCTCACAGTAGACTAGACTGCCGATGATGGTGAGATCTAGGTTCAAATCTCGGTCAGGTGTACTGAGGGTGGTTTTCCACTCTTCCTTTGTGCGAATGCGGGCACACCTCCTTTAAATATAACCTTCCTAACCCCTAAAATTACTAGCGTTATTAGTACATAAGCGTACAACCAAACGGGTAGTAATACACTGCGCTAAAAAAAATCGATCTTTTTATCAAATAAAAATTGTTGTAGCAATCTTTAGTGACGTAGGGTTCTGTTATTAATAACAGTTGGCCATACATAAAACACAATCACTTTTATTAAAATATAAACATTAATAATATTTTAATATTTAGTTGTTAGTCACCTTATCTCAGTAATATGTTTGCCCCCTAAGTCAAGTGTCCCGAGTTCAATTATCGGCATGGCTGAAAACTTTGTTATTGGTGAAATGTGGGTTTCCCCTTTATCAATTATAAATTAACTTCTGGGGTGTGGATGCTGTGTCAGATCTAGATCTAGGTAATTCTTAGTATGTGTGCTGATGAAACCACTAGGTTCAGATAGTGCACTTTAAACACTTCAAATAATTAAAATGAATACGTTTTATTATAGTTTTTTATGTCCTCATTTTATTTATATGCAGTAACAGCTACAGATGAATAGACGTGTGACTATTTGAATGCACTTCTATTAGCTTTTGTAACCTATCAGACGCTGACTGTCCTTCTTACCATAATCCTACTTTAGATACAAACAGTAACGTTATTTAACATGTCATTAGTCAGGACACATTACAGACTAAAGTTTGGATACAATACACTCAATACTTCCCTTTAATAACAACACATACATACATTTTATGTGATAAACCTTTAATTGAACTTCTATAGAAATGAAATAATATACGTCATAAAATATTATATACGTCACCTAATAATTTTACTAAATAGTAGGCACTTTAAAATGACTTGTCTCAAACTTTCTGTGACATGGAAATAATGCGCAATAAAATAATAATATATAATTTAAATACTTTCCTTGAATGTTGTTGATAAGCAATCTTTGAAATTGTAATTTACAGACAGATTCTATAGTTAGAAGTCTGCACTGTTAGTTTTCAACTTAAACTAAATTCTTTGACCCTTTAAATGCTCCTGGCAGCAAGCACTCTATAGATCAGTTAACCGAATGAGGTTAAAGATTTCCTTTCAATGCATGTTGATAATTTCCAAACTTCTAAGGCAAACTACCTTTTCCTAATTACCATTCTTGAAGAATAATGTAGCGGGAAAGAAACGACAATGCCTACATAATAAAACAATACGTATTATAAGCTCATATGACACTTTCATTGTGTTTTATCTTTATATCGTAATGAAAATGCTATCGTTTATGCTATAAACATCGACACCAATTACAAAACAATAGTGAAAATATATTCTCTTTGGGAAATTAAGGATTATTATTTTGTTGGGCTATCTATTTGTATAAACATAAAAACACGATTGGATTCATTCAAATCTGACACTTTTTTATGTTTATATATCAGGATACGAGTAAGAATAAATAATAAATGGTACGGATCTCCGCACGGACATCCTAGCTCCATTGTTTAAAAATGGATATATTTATTCAAAACTCGTAATATATGTGAAAATAACACACTAGCAAACCCAAGCAAAAATAGCGCTATACTTATGTACAACATATTTTACTCCCTGTTTTAAATTTTATAATTTTATTTTTATTAATTTAAGTCCTCATTTGTATATTCGGATCAAAAAAAAAGATCGACATTGTGTTAACAAGGGTCAACCCACCGTATTAAAATTTCGACTTCCGATTAAAATTTTCAATATTTTATCAGGGTTTGCATATTTTATGGTTACCAAATTGCTATTAAATTCCTTATTTATAAATTTTGACCAATAAAAAAGGTAAAATATTGACTATTGAGTTTAAAATGATAGAGATAGATCATTGCTGCATAGACATTTCCCCTAAGAGGTCAAAGAAAAAATAAAATAAACTTTTTGAGAAACTTACTTATTTACTTACTCTATGAGATTAGAGAATTATTGCGTTAAAACTTAAGCAGTATCTCTGCAACTAAAGTCACGCCATTATATTAATATATTGGCCAATATATCAGAAACTATTGGTTTTATAAAGATATGTATAAATTATTTATTTTTTATTTTTAATAGTACTACAATTTTGCAATGATATGTTATTTAGTATCGCAAATAGTTGCAGAGATAAGGAAATTTCCACTTCTATAAAGTACCCTAAAATTCATTTTCATGGGAAAATGAAAATAGCAATTTTTTTATAATCTCAATCAACGCATAGATACGAATTTTAATTAAAATCGTTAGAGCCAATTTTGAAATAATAGAAATTTTCTTTTTTTGCCCTTTAGTAAGCTACTCTTAATTTTAGGGTTAGATAGACACACAGGCAGACAGAATTTCAAAAACAACTTTTTATGGTTCGGGAGTCATGAAACGTCGACATCCATCAACATCTCGAGTTAGATTATTCTTACGGTTGCAATAATTTACCTTCAGTGTTCGAAAAGTTAATATATATATATATTTGCGTATAGCTTTAAAATTATTGGTTTTATAAAAATATGTTTCAGATACAATATTTGTATTATAAATAGACCCGCATATTTTCAATGACAAGTAATTTCATATCTCAAATAGTTACGGAGATATGAACAATAGTTATAATTTACTCATCACTACGGAACAATTTAAAGTCATTTTGACAAAAAAAATATTGAAAATAGCCCTTTTGTTTGAAATATTGATCAAAGCTTAGAAATGAAATTTAATCAAAATCGTTCAAGCCGGTTTTGATCAAATCAATTTTTCTCTTTTCGCCCTTAAAGAAACTACCCTTAGTTTTAGGGTTAGATATCCAATTGATTTTTGTTAAACTTGATTTTAAAAAAAATAGCTCTGACGATTTTGTTCAAAATTGGTATCGGGAGACTATTTTTCATGATTATTAATAATGTATGCTTATAATGTTTCTAAAGTAAATTAATCAAGTATAGCTAACTTACGAAAAATTATAGAAAATTTGAAATTATATGAAATCGGTCTTGGCGATTGAATTCAAAATGTGTATCTATTAATAACAATTCATGGTTAATAAAATAAATTTATATTTTCACAAATGACAAATAATTTTTGAGAAGTTTATTAATAACTTTTTTTAAATTTGGAATTTGTTGAAAGTATTTGAAAAAATTGGTTTAAAATGTATATATATATAAAGTGTTTATTGTGATTAACAATATTATGTTTGTTTATATGAACAAAACTTAACTTAAACGTTGTTTACTGAAAACTTTTTTTTGTAGTTAAGTTTTGAAGCTATTATTCAAAATATGAAGAATCTTGTGTGATTGCGTCGTGCCATATATTTAGAAAAAAATTTATACTCTCTATTAAAAAAGAGGCACCTTAAAATAACATGCAATTGACGTATGAATATATTAAAATAATAATGTAACTGTCATATATGGACACGGTCCATTCTACCAGAAACATCCTCTAAAAATCCAGTGACGATAAAGTTGACTTAAGTAATTATTCTCCCTGCGTAAGTCTCGTCAAATATAATATCGTCTCCTCCTCTCTTCCGCAATAAACTTATCCGTCATCATTGATGGTGTTTGTGGAAAGCAGTGAACCCAGTTTAATTACCACATGGTCACCGTTTCTAGAAATAAAACCTGGGTTAGGTTAAATTGGATGAACTCTAGCGTAAAGCATACTATCCTTTTACTTTGGACAGTTATATCTGCTCTAAAAGGGTTGACAATGTTGTACGAGGAATTTAATCAATATTAATTAAACCCTATGACTTGATCATCTCTCGGATTCGTCCCACGCTTTTGGAGATAAACGTATTTAATGAATTACTTGTACACCCTGGTATGTCCATTCTAGGAATTCACACAAAGCTCATACTATCTACTAGGGAAGTGTTTCTCAAAGTGTGGTCCTAGAACCCCTGGTGGTACGGGGTGCCTCATTAAGTGGGTCACAGTATCTCAGGTGGCTTAGTAATAGTGAATTAAAGAAAGTTGATCAAATTATAATACAACAAAATTTGAAATGTAAAAAAGATTAAATATATTTTATATCCTAGGTAGACTAAAATAATATTGAAAAGAAAGTCTGTACCAACCTTAAGTCAACCAATTTGAACAATTATTTATTTAACAAATTGAGGTTTAGAATGTTAATATTAATAAAAAACTATTACTAATTAATTCTATGATTTCCCCCCAATATTTCATTTAATAAATTAATGTTTGTGTTTTATATATAGTTGAAAAATGGAATTAGTCTTGAAATAATGTTTTTTCTTCAAATATTTCAAACATCCACCTCCCCTTTCAACCAGGACTCCGGTGGTCCCCCAGTGAGCATAACTTGCGTTTGGTAGTCTTACATCAACAAAACTTTGAGAATCACTGTTCAAAAGCTTACTTAAGTTGGGGTGGAAGAGCTGAAATAAATTTATCTAAATCTGTAGTTCAATTATTTTTAACAATCAAAATACTTCTTTCGAGAGTTCACGAGAAAGTAAAAGATAAAACAGATTTGTAAATTAATTATTTTTTAAATAAGAAACCATTTAATTAATTGTAATCTTGATGCTGCCAAGTGAAAAAGGCAGAAAATTGCACTTTGATGTGATTTCTGACTCAAACGTTATCCTTTGACGTGTTTTCTGGCTCAAGCGTTATCCTTTGACGTTCTTTCTGGCTCAAACGTTACGCTATTCTCTAATGTGATTTCTCGCTCAAGCGTTATCCTTGGACTTTCTTTCTGGCTCAAACGTTACGCTATCCTCTAATGTGATTTCTCGCTCAAGCGTTATCCTTTGATGTTCCTTCTGTCTCAAGCGTTATCCTTTGACGTGCTTTCTGGCTCAAACGTTACGCTATCCTCTAATGTGATTTCTCGCTCAAGCGTTATCATTTGATGTTCCTTCTGTCTCAAGCGTTATCCTTTGATGTGCTTTCTGGCTCAAGCGTTATTTTGTATCTAAATTCCCGGTCAATGGGGCAGTGAGATGGAGGTCGGCTTCCAAATAACTGAAAGGTGTTGCAAACAGCCGGAAACCCCACGTTATTTAATAAGTGGTTTGTTAGTTCGAAATATGCTTCAGGGCAAAATAGAAGTGACCATGTTCCTATAAAAACCGTTAAATAATGTATATAATTAAAATATATTTTTTATGAAAAGGTAGAACTAGCTCATTTAAAACGAAGTTAAACAATAAATTCCGCAATACTGAAATTAAGGTAAGTATTTAGAAACATATAGTCCCATTTTAATCTATCAGCTAGAAGAGCTACTTGAGCTATTTTCAAGTATTCACAAGTCAATTATTGCTATCTATAGCTGTAAATATTTGAGAAATATTATCCCTAGCTATGAAATAACAATATTAATATAGTAAAATGTTATCAATTTAGGGCGCAAATAATATATTAATATTTTTTTAAAGAGAACCTTCCTATGATAAAATGATTGTAGATCCCACTTCGGTTGCCACGTGGTTTTTCTGATGAACTACAAACTATATTTTTGGGATTCACCTTGAATAAACGTGATATAACGTTTATAAATCAAACTCATAACGTCAAATATCAACTTTGTGCCTGAAAGGATGTTTATCTCTAAGACTTATATAGAGATGTTTAAGAAATTGTTTAAATCTAGACCAAAAAATCTTAACGAACACATAACAAAAATACACATTTATATTTAAATTTACATGAAAGTATTTAATAAAATGCTTTTTAATCTCGTTATGGTCAAATATTAATGGCTTCATAGAGCGGTTGAAATTAAAACTATGCTACGTAAGCACAGATAGTTCATCCTTAATCCCAAAGTCAACATTTCGTTAACATTTACTGCCCTGTTTGATTAGTTCAGAAAAATATTTTGAAATATTTTCTTTTAGTTTTCTCGTAGAATATACGTCAGGACTATAACCAGTGGTGGAAGAAAGTGAGATGTAAAAGGAAAGAAAGCAAGGGGGAAAAAAAAAATATTAAGGTATTTCCCAGCAGTGTAATTTGTGACGTTTGAACGCGTGACTTTTCAAGGGAAAAGCGATTAACCAAGAGCGCAAGGAGATGGTTTTGGGAGAGGAAAGGGGTTTAAACAGGGGGTGTGGGGGATGTGAGAGGCAGACGAAACTCACTTCAGTGCCAATACATTCCTCCCCCCCCCCTATCTTCCATGCACTCACACAGACGTACCCCCCTCCCAACACCCCTTTTCCCTCTCTTTTCTCAAACTCATCTGTACTATACAAGGCATCAGGGAGAAAACTAGCGCCAGACGAACTCTACTGATGTAACTTACAGCCCCGCTGGTATCTAGGATAGATGGGAAAAGAAAAACAGTAAAAAAAAAAAAAAAGGTGG
>CABFWO010000642.1:91049-159434 GCA_902155825.1 Timema genevievae | reverse complement strand
GACACCGCACACACACACACACACACACACACACACACACACACACACACACACACACAAACACACATATATATATATGGGAAATTGTATCTTAGTAACAGTACTGTCTGTGTAAGATATGCTCTTTCCTATGAATATAGACTGTAGTACAGTCCTGTCTGTGTAAGATATGCTCTTTCTTATGAATATAGACTGTAGTACAGTCCTGTCTGTGTAAGATATGCTCTTTCCTATGAATATAGACTGTAGTACAGTCCTGTCTGTGTCAGATATGCTCTTTCCTATGAATATAGACTGTAGTACAGTCCTGTCTGTGTAAGATATGCTCTTTCCTATGAATATAGACTGTAGTACAGCCCTGTCTGTGTCAGATATGCTCTTTCCTATGAATAAAGACTGTAGTACAGTCCTGTCTGTGTCAGATATGCTCTTTCCTATGAATATAGACTGTAGTACAGTCCTGTTTGCCTTAGGAATCACCCAGGAGCCACCCATGATATTAGATATACATTATTCTAATGATTGTATTAAAAATACTTATGCACATTTTTTTTAAGGACAATGACCTGGTGGTCTAGGGCTAAGGTGCCAGACTTCTGTGCTGAAGGTCCGGGGTTCAATCCTCAGTCCAAGCACAGATTTATCTGATTGACAAACCCACCTCTGACAATATGTGTATTAATCACAACCTGTGAATGTGTGGAATGCCAGGCCTTCATCGTGGTTCGGATCCCACGTTAAACTGTAGGTCCTCCATTTCATCTCACAATCATCCTACCATTACACATTAGCGTAAGTGCGTATAACCCGAACGGGTAGTAAGACGTGGTGCTAATAATAATAATAATAATAATAATAATAATAATAATAATAATAATAATAATAATTTAAGGACCCACTTAAATGTGATAGTTTCTTTTTTTTTTAAAGTACCGCACTAGTGTAGGCCTACCAGTTGTATAAAAACAAATTCTCTTGATAGTTTTACCAGAGATAATTTTAATTAAAAAGCTTAAAGTATCATGATAGGACGGTAATGAAAATAAATCAAGACCGAAACAAATTAGTTGATTCCAAATAATTTCCAAATTTAACGCTAATTTTAATGTCTACAATCAAAAGCTTGTGAACAACATCACAAATACGTTTTTTCTCTTTATAATCGTGTCTTACCACCTGTTTAGTTTATATGCGTACATGATAATTACTATAATGGGTTAAGGATGAGGAGGGAAACAATTTAGAGATAATATACCCGCAGTTGCGTGGAATTAGAGTGAGAAACCAGGAAAACCAGTCTCAGTAGACCTGACAGGAATTCGAGCCCTATCCCCTTGTATTCAGCAGGCCAGTCCATCACGTGAGTAACACCTAAAGAGTAGACCATTCGGCTACTGCTGAGAGTTACTATTTTATTTAAATTTCATGTCTTTTTTATATATATATTATATTTAACGTATTATTTTAATTACTTTGTATTGTAAAACTTTTCATATTTTTCAATTAAAATATTCTATTATCTAAAGTTCAATAATTATTAGTGCCCCAGGAGAAAAAACAAAAGTTTTTTAAAAATAATCTTATCCTTTTTCATATTTTCTTAGCTTCGCGTCTTACTACCCGTTCGAGTTATACACTTATGTACTAATTACATTCATAGTTTTAGGGATGATAAAGTTTTTTTATAAAAATCTCACCAGCACTTGCGTGGAAAACAAATAAAAGAAAACACCCTATGTACACCCGACCGAGCTACGAACCTCGATCGCCCCATCATCAGCAGTCTATTCTACTGCGATAGTAGCGCCTTAAACCATGCGGTCACTGAAGCGTGTTTTTATATTTTCCAGTTTACCTTGAGTCTCAGGGCTTATAGAGATCGTCCTATCTTTGATATCAAATATCTCCTCCGTCAGGGGTTTATCGTTCAATTAGTACCTCTATGACCGCCATTGAGGAGTCTAGTCGTCTTACAAACTGAAAGTGATAACCCTCCCAGGCCTTGGTAATACCACCTTTTATCACCTTGACCACTTGAGGGCTTGTATGTAAATGTGTGTTTGCCCGAAGCGGAGTAGTTAGGATTGTAAAGGATGGAGGAGGGGTGTGAAGGAGGAGGAAGGGGCAAAGGGTTAATGTCCTCGTATGGACTGTGCCCAGTGGTTAATGGCTTCATGTCAATACGTCTAAGCATACCCTGTGGTGTCGTGTTCTGGTATTGAGATGGCTGGAGGGTGGGACAAAGGGTGGTTGGGAAGGGGTGGTAGTGTACCTTCTGTGCTTACCCCACCTTCCCCCCCCCAAACCATTGCAGGAATTACACAGTAATGATTGGAAGTGATGATTCTCAAGCTAGATCGATCGCTGCTCCTGTGATCCATCATAAATCAATCCATGTTTTTATTAATTGAAAAGTTACTAACAAACTACTTGTAAATAAATCTTGAATAAAGAAATAGACTATTCAAAAAAATCATTCCTTTATTATAGTCCAAAAATGGCTGTCCTTAAATAAGGCTTTTTTTTTCCCATGATTTTTGAACCCCCTTATTTCACGTAAGGAATCGGACGATTTTTCCGTTATCTCCACCTTCTTCCCCCCCTCCCCCCAACCCACTTTATATTACTTTTTTTTTTACGATTTAATAAATTAGATTATTTCAATCGTTTAATGTTTTTTAGACATAAGTACTGGTAACAAGACTAGTGATAAGAAATTTTATAATCCTTTATTTCAGTAAAATTAGGTGTAACATATTATAAATAAATAAAATACTAATGAAATTTTATAATTAATATATTTATTCTCCGATAGTTTTTTTTAGATTTTGCACCACCATAAAGATTGATAAAAGGCTTTACGTAAGTGGAATTTCATGAACCACCACTAACCCCGTAAGAAAACCTAGGAAACCTAAGAATATACTGAGATCCCCCATCCAAAACAGTCTTGCAAAATTTAAGAAGCTCCTAAGCCATTGGAACCAATTTGTCGGATAAAAATAATAAAATACGTTATCTACACTTATTTAAAAAATAATAGTTGCACTTGAATGCACAAATAATTAAAAAATAATAATTTGTAAAATTAATGTTATTAATAAAATTATATATTCGAAAAGCATGAAAAAAGTTTATTATATTTTGCATTTTAAAACTTTAATAAAATCACATTTATGACCAGCTTCAGTGGCCGCATGGTCTAAGGCGCTACTCTAGCAGTAGACTAGACTGTCGATAACGGGGAGATCGAGGTTCAAATATAGGTTGGGTATATTGACTGCGGTTCTTCCAAAATGGTTTTACACTCTCTCTCCACGCAAATGTGTGTACACTTTCTCTAAATATAGCCTTTATCATCCCCAAAAACCATTAGCACAATTAGTATATAGACGTATAGCCCGAACAGGCATTAAGACGCCATGCTTAAAAAACACCTTTATAACTGAATATATAATAAACGCATTCTTTGATAGCACTACTTAAAAAAATACGGTAGGAAGACACTTTAAAAGGAGCTAATTTATTTTATAGTGGTCAACAAAGATAGTATATGTTTTACTTTATTATTAGTGTCATTATATTCGTATTGATATTATGTATGAAGAGTAACAGCTTCATATTACATGACCTGACGTATGAATCCATAATGGTTGAGAGCCAATCCCACAGCCGATAATCAGAAAATATAAGATTACGCTCGAATCACACACAACGTATAGATTTTTTTTTCATTCTTAATTTTACTGTTAATTTTTAAAAAACCCACGAAATTTGAATAATTTTCATAGTTTTTCTTACTATAAGGTAATTAGTTTTTCTTATTTAAAAAAGCATTACTGAAAATTTTGTGTATTATTTTTAATTTGTCAAGTTGGTTTTACTGATCTAAATTCCAATGTTTTCTGAAGAAGAATACAGAAAACCGTACCATGACGTGGCGTCTGGTTGGAGTTGTACTACTTACTTTAGTTCGGTGCTATCCGTGGAGTGTGTGCTCTTAAGGTGGAGATTTAATGAACGCATCCCAGTATTCTAGTAAGAGTCCTCCTTAAAAAATATTAATTATTTCCGCCTAGAAATTTCTGATGGTGGGAGTATAAGGAACGCGAGAAAATCTCAGTTTTTTTTTGTGTAGTTTTTATAGCAAAACATTTTTTGGTCAAAATAAATCAAATATTGCTATAGTAGAAACATGGAGTTTAACTTTATCCACGTGGTTACCTCAACATTTCTTGAATTTCTGTCAAGAGTGTTCTGGAATTTAATGACAACTTTTTCTCTTCATTTAAAAAGTTGTCATCTAATGCTGCTATGCTCATGATAGATATTCAGCAACTGTTGACATCACCATTTGAAAAAAAAGTAAACTTTATGTTTCTAATGAAGAATAATAATTTGAATTATTTTGACCAGTAAATTGTTTTGCTATAAAAATTAAAAAGAAAAAACAAAAAACTGAGCTTATCTCGTGTTCCTTATATTCACACCTTCAGCAAGTATTAAGCGGAAATAATCAAGAACTTTTTAAGGACACTTACCAGAATACTGAGACACGTTGTATAGGTTTAGAAATCCTTGGCTATTCAAGATGTGATTTTGTCCTTTTAAAATATGGCTCACGCTAAAATGAAGACGAAAGGTATCAGCATGTCCTTATAGAATTGAAAAATTTTAATTTTGAATTATATAATTTTAAATAAATGTATGAACAAATCGAGCTAGCTTCATTTCAAAGACGTTGTATGTCAAATATATTATCTCTCAGAATAAGATAAATAATGAGAAACATATATATAACTTTACTCAAAATTTGAGAGTTTTTTTAAAAGGCTAACAATATTTATTCTACCCACGTATTAGTTACCCATTCAGGCTAGCAATATATATATAAACTACGCTAGTTGGAAAGGGATGAGTAATGTACAATTTTATAGGAAATTTGCCCAAATTTGCTTGGAGGGGGAAAGAGTGAAACATTCAGGAAAAATCATCCTCAGCACACCAAAACTGGATTTTAATCTTGATATTTTCGTCACTAGCAATATAACACAATATTGACGTGATGGATCATTTTACTAAAAATACAGGTCTCAGCATAACGTTTCGAATTTTCAGAACTGTGAGTCCCATAATAAATATTTGTAAATATATTCTTGTGAAGATATTTAACTTTAAGTAGGTGGTGAAATTATGTTCCAATAAAAATAAATTAGCGTCATTGACATCATCTTAAGGTGAATTGGTGGTCTAGGGGAAAGGTGTCAGACTTCTGTGCTGGGGGCCCGGGGTTCAATTCCCGGTCCCGGCACAGATTTATCTGATTGCCAAACCCTTCCTTCACCTCTGACGATACGTGTATTAATCACGGTGTGTGGAATGCCAGACCTCCACCGTGGTTCGGATTCCACGTTAAACTGTATCTCCTCCATTTCATCTCACAATCACCCTACCATTACACATTAGCGCAAATGCGTAAAACCCGAACGGGTAGTAAGACGTGGTGCTAATAATAATAAAAATAATCGTTTCAAAACATTTTGCAGTCAGTGTACCAAGGCAAACAATCCCCTTCCCCTCCACCTATCCATATCAAGCTCCAAATCACTTGTCAATCAATTCTACACATCCTGGTATTATGTATTCACGGGACTCCTGCTCCATATGTTGCCAGAGCTTTGATAGGGGGAGGATTGAGAGGGAGGGGGATTGACCGCTACATTTGCAAACACATAAACCCACGCACAAAGTAACGCACCGGATCCTAATTGTAGCTACCTCAACATCACGGTGCTTTTAATGTACTGTAAATCCATGATATCTCCTCCCCCTTCCCCATGTACTCATCACCTTCACGCATGAAACAATTAAACATTAAATTTTAGCAGGTGTTTAGGTATTATATTATTATTATTATTATTATTATTATTATTATTAGCACCGCGTCTTACTACCCGTTCGGGTTATACGCACTTACGCTAATGTGTGATGTTAGGGTGATTGTGAGATGAAATGAAGGACCAACAGTTTAACGTGGAATCCGAACCACGGTGGGGGCCTGGCATTCCTCACATTCACAAGTTGTGATTAATACACGTCTTGTCAGAGGTGAAGGAAGGGTTTGGCAATCAGATAAATCTGTGTCGGGACCGAGGATTGAACCCCGGACCCCCAGCACGGAGGTCTGACACCTTACCCCTAGACCATCAGGTCACCATTTAGGTATAAAACTACTTTGTATTCTCAGGTAGGTGATAAAAGTTTCATATTCCTATAATAAAATTAAAAATATTTATTTTATAATATATTATTTGAAAGTTTTGACAGCGAATTTGATAAAAGATATGTTGTTATATTCTTTCAAATTTTGCCGTGTTTACAGTATGATATCGGATCAAATAAATGGTACGATACAATCGTTAATACGTTCTTACAATATTTCATGGTTTTTGACACTTCTCGAAATTCTGTTCTTGATATTTTTTTTTTCCCCTCAGAAAAACTAACAAAGTCTATGGCTGGTTTTGATAATCATATGAAACAATCTTCAAATATGAATTTAAAAAATATTGCTTTGACCATTATTAAAAAATAATTAAATTTTAAAAATCAGTTATCACTTAATTATCTTTAATTTCTTTAAATTTTCTGAAAAACCACTGTACGGTTTTATTTAAACTTCCTGGATATCTGTGTTGAACAAAATTGATACAGCCATTTTTGATTGATTTCGAGTTTTCTTAAATCAGTTATAGCAATTAAATATAGTAAAAATTTAATAAAATACCCATAAACAATTATATTGTTCAAATTACAATTTTACATTTAATGATATGAGTACTATTTATGGAAAATTTTAAAACTGCATGAAATATGATATTTAAAAAATACACCATCATATTTACTTGTCTGTAGAAAGGATCAGTTTTTTTTTTCAAAGAGATGTTTCAGGCTAGGTTATATTTTGTTAGACATGGGTGAAGGTTCTTTGTAACTTCTTTTTTATTTCTTCATATTCTTTGATTGCCGTAATTTATGATAATTCTCTTTCACACAGAAATTTGGCTATTAATGAATGATATAATTATTATTTATTGATTCATTTAACAAAGAATAACATTTTTTGTTCCCCTTAAGTTGATCAGAACTTCACCAAGTCAGAGATTCTGAACAATAACGTTTAAAATAATGGTTCCCAACCTTCTCCAAATAATGAACCCCCTGAATTAATATTTATTTGAGGTATTTAAACTGAACTTTTTGTACGGATTGATTATACCAGCACACGACTTATAAACTAAATTAAATCTATAACAGACACAACAATCAGTCCTCAGACCGTCAATTCATCACTGTGAAATAAAAAAACCTACATTTTACCAAATACATTTTTTTCGGTCATGCCAGGAATCGAACACGGAACTCTTAGCTCAAAAGACAGACACTCCACCGACATTGGGCTAAGACATCGCACTATTAGTAAAATAAATAACGCTTAGACAATGCATTATTTAGTTGTTTTAAGGAGTCTGTATAATTATATTTAATTTAAATTCAACATTCACCTTATATAATGTCTGGTGCTTTTTTCAGTAATTAGATTTCGAATGTCATTACTAATGGGGGATAGTTTGAATCCTGAGTGACAAAATAGCATCAATGAATTTATTTGCCGTTTACAAATATTAGACTATACTGAGGGAACATGAAACCAATTGTACAACAATGGAATTGATGGAAATAGCATCTTCAATGTAGAGCTATCAGTTGGCTGACTTAAAATTGCATGTGCGCGTGGGGTTTAATACACCAGCTTACACCGGCTTACCCGAAAGCTTATCACTAGTTAGCTGAATAAATTATCATCGTAGACCTACATAGTAGACCATTATTTGAAATACTTGTCTCCTTTACGAGGAGAAATAAAATATCCACATCTGTTGTCGTATGGTATAAGGCGTCATTCTCTTGTTAGATTGAGGGGTTGGTGACAAGGAGATCGAGGTTCGTATACTGGTTGGGGGTAATGAGAGTGTTTTTTCTTTTCTTAAATGGCCTCCCACCCACTCTACCTCCACGTAAATGCCAGTATATTTACTTTAACATTCTACCTTCCTTCATACCTATTCATTTTGTGTAGTTAATGTGTTAGTATGACCCAAACAGGCGTTAAGTTGCGCCGGAAAAATAAATACATTATAAATACTCGTACATTGTTTGGTTTGAAAGGGAATTCAATAGGTCGATTTGAAAGAAGGGTCTTACGTTGGTATGTTCGTGTTGAAAGGATCGAGTTACGAAGCAAATATATGAAGGTAGAGTGTGTTGATCAAAAGGAACGGGTTGGTTATGTGAGACGTGGCCTAAATTTTGTAGACGAAAGTGTCAATAAGAGAAACATTAAAAGTTTTAAGAATAAAATGTATGATTCGGTGTATGGATATTGTTGAAGCGAAGGGAGTATACAAGGATGGGGAAGTGTGGAGAAAGTTAGTGAGGATTTATTAAGTACGGGGTTGTTTTTTGAGCTATATGCACAATATCTTGTCCACCCCGTAGGGAAACGTGATTAGGTATGTATGAATGTACGTATGTAAGCATTGTTTTTCACTATGATGGAATACAAGTATGATATATTAGAGATTAAAACAAATATAGATGAATTTTTCGTGTGTTTTTTTTCTACTCTATCATAAAGTTAAATAAATACCATAAATAAATAAAAAAAACTAGGATAGCGGTATTAATAAGGGGGAAAAAAAACCCACAACTGTTAATCCCAGGTTAGTCAACATAACCTGAAACTTATATTTACATGCTCACCAACCAAAAAACGTTCAAATATAAACAAATAAAAAAATTTATTCCTCATTCACAGATTTGTTACATGGTTTCCATTTACTGCTACGCTAAAAAAAAAAATACATAAAAAAATCAACGCTTTGGATTCATCATCCAGAGAGATGGAAAAAAGGGGTAGAATGGAGGGAGGTTTGGGGGTGGAGTATATCTATACATATATACGAACAAATAAAAACGTATAATCGGGGCTGTTCAGAACTCACTATGAGGTGATTAGTGATACAGTGTAGTCATTTCTAATAAAAAAAAGATTGCCGATGGTCTAGTCCGATTGGTAAAGAGAAGAGTGCGGTTAAATATTAATAAATATATATATATATTTTATTTTACAAAACTGTATTTTAACGCAGGCAGATAGGTTTGCATAACAAACCGCTTGCTTGTGTTAAGCTGTAAATAATATAAGTCACACTTAACNCTTACTACCCGTCAGGGCTGGACACATATGTAATAATTAGCGTGTCGAAAGTAAACAAACATACAAAGTAAGTGTTTTTCACAATTTGTGCCAAACGTCCTACGCACCTTGATTACGAGAATAATACCTTTGATAATTCGACCACCGAAGTGTGAATCGGATTACTTATAAAGGTCAACAATCAAGTATTTTTACTTAGGTCTTTAGAAGCCTTTGAAGAAACCGTTTCCAAAATTTACCTTTTATTACTATACTAAGATATATAAATAATACGGTATTAAGGTTGACATCAGTCACAAACATTATTAAAATTACTTCTTTTACTTTTGAGAGATACAAGTCACAAAGATAATAAAATAATTATCTAATACATTTTTCAATGTCAACCACAAACAATTACAGTATAATAGGTACCATGATTATATTGAAAAATGCTAAAAATAGATAACATTACTTTAAAATAAATATTTAAGACCCGCTTCGGTTGCAGTGATCTAACGCGCTACTCTTGCAGTAGAATAGACTGCCAATGACGGGGAGATCAAGGTTCAAGTCTCGGTCGGGTGTACTTAGGTTGGATTTTCCAAAATAATCTTCCACTCTCCCTCTACGCAAATTCGAGTACACTTCCTCTAAATATAACCATCCTAATCCCTAAGACCATTAGCGTAATTAGTACATACGCGTATAGCCTGAACTGTTAGTAAGATGCGGTGCTAATTAAAAAGTATTTAATTAAAAGCCTTTTGAAGTATCGCTATCCATATAAACAGGTGAGGTGTAATTTTTTTATAAAGATTCAACACATTTGAGATTTTAAAACTTTTGAGAACCTTTTTTTCTTAAATTTTCATTTAATAAATATACATAATTATTTTTACATGTCAATATATAAAAACAAAACCAAAAAAGCAAATGCTTAATATACTTGGGAACGTTCTCATAATCTAAATACTAAACCCGCTACAACATTTTGTAGATGAAACAAACATGAGCACATTTTGTCCAAGCGCTACCCCCACAAGGGATTTACAGGCCGGGCAACCCTTTCTCCTCCCTACCACCCTATCCAGTGATAGATCAATAGCGATGACAAGGTCCATCACCGGCGGATCGAAATCACGTCAGTCAGTCATACAAATATAACACCATACTTATTTATGGTACGTACCTTTCAATTCAGCTATACTACGTTGCAAGATATGAACAATCCAATATAGCTATACTGCGTTACAATATATAAACCATCTAATACAATTTTATCATGGTGCAGGATATATACCATCCAATACAGCTATTCTATTTTGCAGGATATGAACCATCCAATACAGATATACTATGGTGCAGGATATGAACCAACAGATGCATATATATTATGGTGCATATACCATCCAATACAGCTATACTATGTTGCAAAATATGACCCGTCCAATTCAATTATTCTATTATGCAGTGCATATATAATTGGAAATGTGTGAAATCCAGGCGTATAAAGTGCCTAAGCTTTCTAATGCCAGAATGGTTTTGGAAAAGTATGAAATAAACGAGTTTTTCTGTTGCAATTCATAGTTATTTTCAAGTTCTTTGTCTTTTGAAGTCCCGGGATATGTTATCAATTGTTTTATCCAATTCTATGTAGGTCTTGCGGCATTTTCTTGCAGGTTCACCTAGTTCCTAGGATTTAAGTTGGTCAGGTTAGGCTATTTTAGAATAGGGTAGTTAGGTAAGGTAAGGTTAGGTTAGGTTCGCTATTTTTCTCGGTAATATATAATGACTGGTTATTTTATAAACTTCCTACGAAAAATATGAAATACAACAGAAAAACTAATTTATTTCATAATTTGCTAAAACCACCTAGGAATTATATAGAAAGCCTAGGCATTTTATAGAATGCCTGGCTGACACACATTGCCATTAACACATATACTGTTAAAATCAGCTATATTATAATGCAGGATATTATTCCTCCATTACTGCTATAATATGCAGTATGTGAAGCATTTAATATATAACCACACTGTGGTGAAATGTGTTAAAGATTTAACTTAGCTACTCTCCTATTCAGGATATTTTCTATCTAATACACCTCTATTATGAAAGTTATGTATCATTAAATGCATCTATACTGCGATGCAATGTATGTGTCATCCAATATAGCTACACTACGATGCAGGATACGAACCATTCAACACAGTTGTTATACTACGGTGCAGGATGTGAAACGTTAAATACATATATACTATGGTGGTTGGTTTAAACGTCCAAGGTTATACTACGATGCAGGAAGTTAATAGTCTAAACTCTAAGGAATATGTATTGTCAATTGCAGCTAAAGATAAATGTGAAAGATATGAGCAGGATAAGGCAGCTATGCTCTGACAACGGATGTTGACTTCCAAAAACAGCTATTCCACGTTTTGTGTTTACACCACTTATAGCGGGCGAAAAAAAATGTAAGAAGTGTCTTTTCACACTGGAAAAACGGATGAATCATCGGTGCTTGACACTTCATTGCCAACAAATTGGGTATCATTTTTAGTTGTTTAAAAAAAATTGAATCAAGCAGTAAGAAACTTTTGATACTAATGCTTCTAAACAGAATGAGGACGATTGTGGGCGTGAGGGGGGGGGGCTTATTTAAAAGCTAGTATACACTGGGCGATAATTGCCAAATATAAATATCAAGTGACTCGGCAATATCACCCGCACATACACCAACCTCTATACGGACATTAAGTCTCCACCGATGCAATGCGTCCACATCGAGCAACAGTTGCTCATTTGTACCCTCTTCGTTTGCGTTGGAAAAGCAAATCGCTGCTGGTGCTGCAGTGGCTTTTATAGTAACTAAATGACGCCATAAGCTAAAAATATGTTGGTGGAAAAGGAGAACCTTAAAGACAAAGAGAGAATTATGTTGTCAGTTTCTTGTCATAGCTATTGTTGGGTGCTCATTAATATTTTTTTTGTAAGGATGATGATATCGAATTTTGAGGAGCTACTTTGTTTGGTTGCATCCAAAATTACCACCACAACACCACCAATATACTACTAAATGAATAAAACCTTTTTATTAGGACGATTAATAAACATTAACTGAATTATATTTAAAAGTTTCCCGCCGATGCTTGCGCGTGGACCACACCAAGAGATGTTCCTCATTGGAGGTGGAACACAATACACTGGCGGCTTTCTTTGATGTTTTACTGCCAGATACTCGGGCGATATTCCTGTGTATCCGGAAACGTGGTAAACAACACCGGGAAACATCAGTGGGTGACTTTTATCTGGCGATTATCGTACAGTGTGTACTAAGCTTCAAACTCACATCCTGTGCTACGCAATTGGCTGTAGAAAGGCCTTGTTCTACACGGTATTTGACAATCTGAATCATCCCAAATGACAGAACAATCTTATACAGTCAACCTCGGTGGTCTTGGGGTAAAGTGATCGCCTTAGGACCCGTTGTTCGTGGGTTCAAACCCAGCTGGTGTCAACGGATTTTTTCACTTCACTTCCATTTCCACTTCAGATTGGAAGTAAATCCATCTGTCCCATGTCAATTATGGCATGTAAGATAACTATGGAAGGTAAGCGAAGATACCTTTCTCGGCAAAATTGGTAATCCGTTTCGCTCTCACTCATAGAAACTATCGTGTGCTGATATAATCAGTCGTTTCAGAAAGTGCACGTTAAATACAATAGATAAATAATTAGTTTTCTACATCCCCTGTAAAATCTTCTATGTCATTCAAATCTAAATCATGGCTAAAACAAGAAAAACACATTGTGCTTGACGTTGAAGAATCAGCTGACTACTTCCTGACAGTTGTCAGAACTACATGCAATGTTCGTCACTGATGCCCCAGTGTGAGTGAATGCTCTTATTGACAATTATGTAGCATGTCTAAAGTGGTGACTCACGTGGGAACAGTGGCCTTGTCCGTAGCATGTGACGGAGCTCAGACACTGCGGAGTCACTGTGACTAGGTCAGACACTGTGGGGTCACTGTGACTAGGTCAGACACTGTGGAGTCACTGTGACTAGGTCAGACACTGTGGAGTCACTATGACTAGGTCAGACACTGTGGAGTCACTGTGACTAGCTCAGGCACTGTGGGGTCACTGTGACTAGCTCAGGCACTGTGGAGTCACTGTGACTAGTTCAGACACTGTTGAGTCACTATGACTAGTTCAGACACTGTGGAGTCACTGTTACTAGCTCAGACACTGTGGAGTCACTGTTACTAGCTCAGACACTGTGGAGTCACTGTTACTAGGTCAGACACTGTGGAGTCACTGTTACTAGGTCAGACACTGTGGAGTCACTGTGACTAGGTCAGACACTGTGGAGTCACTGTGACTAGGTCAGTCACTGTGGAGTCACTGTGACTAGGTTCAGACACTGTGGAGTCACTGTGACTAGGTCAGTCACTGTGGGGTCACTGTGACTAGGTCAGACACTGTGGAGTCACTGTGACTAGTTCAGACACTGTGGAGTCACTGTGACTAGTTCAGACACTGTGGAGTCACTGTGACTAGGTCAGACACTGTGGAGTCACTATGACTAGGTCAGACACTGCAGTGTCCCAGTGTGAAAAAAACCCAGAAATTTAAGACTAAAGTATTTTGAGAACAGGTCCTAAAAGTAGTCAAGAGTCATTTAGCATGATGTAGTTTTTTTCAACCGGGTGGTAATAATTGTAGCAAGAAATAAATATCTGGAAACTCGGGTGTGTTCACTTGTGATAAAGCCGTGGTGACACCACGATACGAGTACGTTCGGACCGATCACATTCTAGTGTTCGTTCGGTCACTACTCGTATCGTCTAAATATGCGATCCGATCCCATTCGGATGGCGTCATCCGATCGGTGTGGAGTCGGGACGTGCTTCATATGTGAGACAGCTCGGATACGAGTAGCATTCCGAAATGGCGGCGGAACGGTGAAAGAATCTCGTGCTAGAAAGTGGATTGAGCGGGAAAATTAGTAGGTGTTCCTAATTCCTGGGGCTGAGAATCCAATTCATCATCAACTGTTTCCAGCCTGTGGACGGATCAGTTTATTAAAATGCCTCCATCTTCCTCTATCCTTCCACCATTCTTCCTTCTTTAATTACTCCCATGCTTCTACTCTCACTTGAACACTTTCTGTTAACTGCTCCTCCCATCTCTTTGGTAATATCTCCCTGGTAATATTCTTCTTAAGTGCTTCATCTTTATAGTTTTATTTGTCATACTCTCTTTTTCCATACTCATTACATGCTCATATCATCTCAGTCTTGCTTCCTCTACTATCTCATGTACTCCCTGTACCGCCGCTCTTTCCAGGATTTCTTAATTCATAATCTCGGATCTCCTCATGACAGCTAACATGCTCCTCACACACTTTATTCCCATGACCTCTACTTTCCTAGTCCCTCTTACACTCACTGTCCATGTTTCTGCTGTATATGTGACAATGGGTACAAAGTAAGCTCTATACAACACTTCCTTACACTTCAAGGAGAGTTTTTTTTCTCTATGTCGGGCCTCTTACACACCTATAGAACGATAATTACGGGTCCTAATTTTCTTCTTCACTTCATGCGAGAGAGTTTGATTACTTTCTAGCTTATTTATCAACATATCCGTGACAGCTCCGATACCTTTAAACACGAGATTGGCCATCTTTATAACTCCCCGAGCAGCAAGATGTGAAAACCATCCCTCGTAGATGCTCTACGAGCTTGGCTCGTTACGATTGTGCTCGGTCCTAGTTAGCTCGTGGCGTGTCACCGCGGCTCTAGGGACTCGTGGCCCATGAAAAGATAATGTGGGTTGCGGTGATAATAGATAGATGCTCTCCAAGGCTTAGTTACAATCACGTGTGCTCACTACTTCGCGGCCAGATTATTGATGTGATATGGTGAACCATGGTAGCCAAGTGACATTTAACATTCTCGTAGAAACATATGACGTCAAGCCCTGGTTCGGCGCTCAACTACGCCAGATGGTGAAAAGTCAAGATAGGATTTCTCGTGTGGATGCATTTAGACTTAATTGGAATTATTATTATTATTATTATTATTCTTATTAGCACCGCATCTTACTACCCGTTCGGGTTATACGCACTTACGCTAATGTGCAATGATAGGGTGATTGTGAGATGAAATGGAGGACCTACAGTTTAACGTGGGATCCGAACCACGGTGGAGGCCTGGCACTCCACAGATTCACAAGTTGTGATTAATACACGTCTTGTCAGAGGTGAAGGAAGGGTTTGGCAATCAAATAAATATGTGCTTAATTGGAATTAGTACTCCAGCTATCACGATCAAACAAAATGCACAAAAAAAATAAATTGTGACGCAATTACAGAGATATTAAATAATAACTAAAGACCAATGAAACGTTTGACACATTGGTTCAGTCGGTATCGTTTTTGTATACTTACCCAAGGGCCCCGGGTTTGATTCTAGGCGTTGCCGAAATATTTAACATTTGTGAAATGTTGATTTCTCCTTTTACAGTGATAAATTAACGACTGGGGTATAAATGTTGTGTCTGTTTTTGATTTAGTTAGTTTATAAGTCATGTTCTGATATAATTAATCGATCCAGAAAGTGCACGCTAAAGATATCAATCAATAATCATTTAAAATAGACCATATGACTATTTAACGTTTTATTATTTTGTTTGGAAAATTTTTGTGCTCTCTTGATTAATACATTTGTTATAAAATAAAAATATTTTAGGCACCTTCCTTGACGTTTTCGTTTCTATAAAATCTGCTATCAGCTATTTATTGAGGTTTTTACTGTTAGATAAACAAAACCTTAAAAATATGTTATTATTTTATATGTAACGACGAAAATATCTTAGAAGATCTTAGATAATTTTATCTTAAAATGTGGGTTGATCCATAGTTAAGCTAATGATTAAGCAAAAGAATAAACCAAAACTTGTTATAATACCCTTAAAGTAGTTTAATCCTGTTCATAGAGATAAATATATTTATATCACCCTCTGTAGCTTAGGGTTAAAGTGCCTGCATCAGGAGCCGATGTTCGTGGGTTCAATCCCAACCGGAATTGATGGATTTTCTTGTGCGGTATAAATCCGTATCACAACTTTTTTTGGAGGGGAAGTAAAGCTGATGGTCTCATGTCGATTCTGACATGTAGCACTCGAGAAGATATACGAAAATACCTTTCCTGTCAAAATTGGGAGACCCCTTCACTCTCGTTCATAGATATCCCTGTGTGTTGATATAATCAGTCGGTTCAGAAGGCGCGCGTTAAATACTTCAGATAAATAAAATAAATATCTATTTAGGTCATTAATTTAAATATATCATTAACTTCTATAAAGGTGTGAACAAGTATATAGACAGTATATATAGGTCCTAAGTAGTTTAAGAAATTATGTCCACTCGTACATTTAGAAATGTTTATTAATTCATAATGTGGTCAAGTTTATCTAGCCAATTGTTAACACATTACTAGAGTTTGTATGTTACAGGTGACCTAGTGGTCTAGGGGGTAAGGTGTCAGACTTCTGTGCTGAGGGTCCGGGGTTCAATCCTCAGTTCCAGCAAAGATTTATCTGATTGCCAACCCCTTCCTTCACCTCTGACAAGACGTGTATTAATCACAACTTTGTGAATGTGAGGAATGCCAGGCCTCTACCGTGGTTCGGATCCCACGTTAAACTGTAGGTCCTCCATTTCATCTCACAATCACCCTACCATTACACATTAGCGTAAGTGCGTATAACCAGAACGGGTAGTAAGACGCGGTGCTAATAATAATGTATGTTACAGTACTTTACACATTACTATCGCTTTTGTGTTTAGACTTTTACCCGCTCTGGTGGCACAGAACGTTACCCAGGGTACACCACAGGAGGTTGTCCACACGTCATACCCGCAATGAGATGATGTGGTGATGGTTATCATGGAGGTGTGGAGCCAGGAGTGATCTTAAACCTAAATTAGGCTTAACTAACCAAACCCTGGTTACCGTCGATATAGTTCCTCTTTTGGGAATAATACCCATGGTTCCAGCCGGAAATTGAGCGCGGGACCTCCAGGTTCGTAGCCAGGAGCACTGACCACCATCCCAGAGGGCCAGTTTACTCATTACTGTCATACACATGAAGGGAACGAGGGAACAGGGGGTGGGGTAAGTACAATATTAACTCAAATTGATTTAGTGCTCCCATCTGTTAGACCATCATGACACCTTTCCAATGCACTTTAGATTATGGTTAAAAAAAGGTTTCGGTCATATTAAAATTAATTTATTTTTAAAAGTATTTGCTGGGGTATTTATGGGGTTTGAGATATAAAAGTTGTCTTCGAAAATGTGTGTAATGTGAATTGCCCTCTTTTTACTTTCCCTCGACACTTCGGAGAGAAAGTATTGTGATAGTCAAAAAAATCGAACTCGAGATTTTGATAAATGTTGACGTTTCATGACCCCCTGAAACAAAACAAAAAAGTTGTTTCTCGCAATGCCGTCTATCTGTACCTTGGGCTGGAGCCAAAAATATTTTATAGATTGGGCTATAGCTTAGTATATGTGGATTTCACAAGGTACCCCAGAGTGTTTTTTGTAATTAGACAACTAACCCTAAAATGAAGGGTAGTTTACTGAAGGGCAAAATAAGAATAAATGTTCTTGAAATTTGATCTAACGATTTTGATTAAATGTTATATCTAGACACTTTATTATTATACACCAGATGTTATTTCTCATTTTCTCATGAAAATTACTTTAAGGGTACTTTACATGAGGGAAATTTTTCAATTTTGATCATTTCTCAGCAACTATTTGAGATACTAAATAACTTACCACTGTAAAGTTGTAGTACAATGAAAGATAAATATATTTTTATAAAACCAACATTTTCTAAGCTATAATCAAATATATATACTTTTTAATTCAGGTCTTTGAAAATGAGTTTGATTCTAATGCTAATGATTCTAGTGGACAAAGATGTTTCTCTTTTCTCAATGTTTCTACAACAGTGATCCTAGTTCTTAATGTATCGTGGCTACAAACAAAAAAGCTCCCAACCCCCACCACCTTAAAATATCTAACAGCACTTACCCCACTTTACCGGGAAGTCGGCGCCCTAACTAAGGACTAGTGAACGGTTGACTAATGTCCTAGAATAGGTAAATAACAGTGTATATTATTTCATTTATGATCTTTGATGCAGTATTTCTATAACAATGTATAGACCTATTATTTCCTTTCACAAATCTTACTAGTTTTTAGTAAATGTATATTTTAATATAGAAGCGAGAGAAAGTCTGTGCGGTGCACCGTACCATTTCTATTCTAAGATAAAAGCGAGAGAAAGTATATTCGGTGCACCGTACAATTTCTATTCTAAGATAAAAGCGAGAGAAAGTATATTCGGTGCACCGTACAATTTCTATTCTAAGACAAAAGCGAGAGAAAGTATATACGGTGCACCGTACAATTTCTATTCTAAGACAAAAGCGAGAGAAAGTATATGCGGTGCACCGTACAATTTCTATTCTAAGATAAAAGCGAGAGAAAGTATATGCGGTGCACCGTACAATTTCTATTCTAAGATAAAAGCGAGAGAAAGTATATACGGTGCACCGTAAAATTTCTATTCTAAGATAAAAGTGAGAGAAAGTATATACGGTGCACCGTACAATTTCTATTCTAAGATAAAAGCGAGAGAAAGTATATACGGTGCACCGTAAAATTTCTATTTTAAGATAAAAGTTAGAGAAAGTCTGTGTGATCCACCGTACCATTTATTCTCTCCAAACCTCCATCCGAAAAAAATAAATACTCTTTACCCTACATCTAATTTCACACCACTTTGTATATCGATCAGTGGCGTGGCGTGTAGTGTTTCCAGGGTAAACAGCGTTTTCTGTGAAACGCTCTCACACACTCACTTCCCCATTTGACAGTTCATACATAAGCTCTGCTTCACACACCTCCCACGGGAAATATATTTACGTTGATACCTGGCCAGTGAGTGTTCTACTGAGTGATTAGAATCTTTCCACAGGGACAGTCTAAGCTAACTCCAGTTAGAGTTTACATCTACGAGTCGTGGTAACACATCGTGTTTCATCACCTAACGACTTCCATGATTATGGTACGTAAAAATCAAGTACCGAAACATGTCGGATAACTAAGGTTCCAGTAATCCCCATCATACACTGGAACACTGAAAGGAGTAATGGGAACAGAAATCTCAGATAAGACTTAGATAGTTAAAAAAAAATAGTGTTAAAATATTTTATAAAGCAATTTAGATACTGCAATTTTTACAATTCAAGCAATCACCAACTTTTGAATAGTTATGTTTTAACTTGTTGATTTAATATGTTTTATTTTATTTTCGTTAAAAACTTGTTTGTCAACTATTTGTGTATTATGTCATGTTTGTTAATTTGACCAATTTGACTCATACTAACATAAATGTAGGCAAGGTAAATATTTTGAATATAAAAGTGTGTTAAGGAAAAACAGAAAATATTGAGTATAAACAACTTGTAAAAGTGTTAATCATAACGATATTTATCCTCAATATTCAATCTATTAATTAAATTTATTTAAACTCATTCCTTTATAATTTATTAACGACAATATCTAAGTTTTGGCTTATAGTATAACTCCACTTACCCTGACAACCACAGATCAATATTCATACCAAGGGTTAGAAAATCCATCAGATCTATTTTCAGGTATTCATACATCAAGTCACGTTGATGTACAGCTCTTAGTTTTGTTTAATATGATCAATGCTTATGAAATAACACTAATACAATAGTAAAATGCTATCAATGTTGGCTGCCAAGAAAGGGTTTCATTTCCTTTAAAACTATTCCTATGAAAATTATACTTTAATTACTGTCTAGCTATTAATTGGAGGAGACCGTTATAGGAAGGGTAAAGAACGCCAAGGCCCAATAAATAAAGGGTAGGTGCCAAAAGGAGGTGAACAGACAGCCTGAAAAGATGAACTAATAACTCCCGAGCCATTATAGTAAGGGGAAGTAGCGCTCAGCTACAAAGAGTTGTACGTACAATCTCAGGAGAAAGTAAACTATCCGTTCCCAAGCTGTCCAAGTGAGGGTAGTTTGGTACCTAGGAGGGGGTGAGACGGATACCTAAAAGCGGCGCGCCCCCCTCCCTTAAACGCCTCAGATAGACAACACCATTAACACAATGGCCCATAGTATAGCATTATCCTCCCATCCATCCCCCTTTTCCCTCCTGCCCAACGTGCAGAGTTGAGTTGTTACCTGTTTTCACATTAAAGTCTATGTTTGTCCTGACAGGCCTGTGGTGTAAGGGCTGCGGAGGCCGGAAGTTGTTCCCCAAGGGTGCTTTGGGGTGTTTACCATCCCCTTGCATCAGTCTCCGCAACGCGTGCAACTGCAAACACACACACATACACCAAAACTAGTTCAAACAAACGTGTATATGATGAGTTGGTGTGTCCCCCCTTTCCATAACCCCATCACTATACGGGGGGAGGGGGGCAGGGGTTGATTTATGTGCATTGATATTCTATGGCAAGTGATTGGACAAAGGTATTAGCTTATGTTAACTTGTAATATTGTTCTTCCATGCACGGGCGTCGTTAACAGGCGGGTACAGGGGGGTGACATCACCCCCACCCCCAAATCTTTCTTTTATTCAGAATTTTTGAAATCTTCTTGGAGAGAAATGCATTAATGATTATGGCAATCTTATTTTATTTGACTTAGAATTATTTTTGTTAACATATTATTTGCCTTAATCATTTGGTACTAAACTATTTTCATTTTCTAATTTAAAGTGAAAATTGGTTCTTTGTGCCCCCTTACTTCGCTTGCCCGCCCACCCCAATAATTAATAAGTAGCGACGCATATGCTTTCATCAGCAGTGGCGTAACTAAGGTGAGGCCGGCGGAAAAATTGCACTGGGTGCCAAAATTATATAAAATATTATCAACAAATCTCTTTAAAAAATTTTTTTTGAAGAGTTATTAGTTTTAGTATCAATATATGAACTATGCCAAACATTAAAAAAGAGTTTTCAAGGGGCATTAATGTTTATTTATTTGCCCTTGTCACCACAAATCACGGTTGCCCTTCTGCTTCCGTGTAATGAGTTATTTGTCTTGTGCATTTTAAACACGGGGCTGCATTAGTGCCTGACTTAACAATACTTAACCTAGCACATCAATACCAACCATTTAACAAGCAATTGTTTCGGAAAAAATCATGGTATCTGTGTAGTACGTAGAAGTGATACACAAATGTTAATTTAATCAAGGTGTCACCTAGTATCGAACATGATCCATTAGACCTGGGGCCAGTATCCTATTGGTCATTCAATGACGTGGACGGGCATTATTGCTCGTACTTAGACTATAATGTTCTTTAATGAGGGATAAGATGATATTTGTATTCTTAGTTTTAATTGATGACCTATACCATTCTTAATTTTACCATACTTTTGTGTTTTACATATTATTAAATTAAACATAAAATTAATTATATGAAGTGAAATACACTTCTTTGGAGCTTTACCGCTAAATGATTTATGATATAATTTTTAAAAGTCAAATATTATAAATAACATATAAAAACATTTTAATAATACACTCATCTATAAATTAGTGCTATATTAAAAATCAGAAATAGTTTATTTCTCTACGTGTAAGTGGATTTTTTAAACATACCCGAAATATACACTTCTTATAAAAATGAAATTTGTTACACTTAAAATAAACTACAAAGAACAACCTATTATCTTTAAATTAGAGCTTTATCAAAATTGTTAATAGCCTAACATTATTAATCTAGTTTAGTTTCTCTCGTGAAACTCTGCTGAGAATATAGCAACGTCCTTACAAGATAGCATTGATTAATTTTATCGTTTGTAATCTTCAGAATAAAACTGGAAGAGTTGGCAAATTTCAAAGCACCCGAAGACAATGCAAAGATAGCGACGAATCGCATGGGGGCTCCTGAGATTTTCCAAGAACATTGAAACATTTCTTTTAGGAAAGTGGTGGCGTCCATTAACTACTGATTACAATGAAGCGTTGGCGTAGATCAGCTGTTACAAGGGCCCCGGCTAATAATTACATCAGAGTTGGATTTAACATGGGTACTTATTACTCTATTGCTATCAGAATTTCATGGGCACAGCCATTTTCCTCAAAACAGGGGTCTATTTCACTGTCTATTCTTTTTTACGTGAACCGCATTTCATTATCAAATCTGGAACATCCTCCTAATTGCCCTAGTATTATAAGGATAAGGATGTTAGAATGTACAATAAAAGGAGTCCGCATTTGCGTGAAGGAAGAGTGGTAGATCAATTAGGAACAAACCACTATCAGCACACTCATGGGTATCTACCCAGGATAGCACCGGATACTTCTGATAGTCAATTCATAAATTTCTTTTTAAATTATTTTTACATTTTATAGACTTAAATAGTCGGTATTTGCGATCATCTGCATTTTCATGTAAATGTATACATTCTTTATCTTTGGAAAATAGAACTAAACTAAAACCGAAATCTTGTTTGTTTAAGATTACATCATGTGATGCTGGAATCATTATCAGGACTCCCCCATGCTACAGGAATTGGTCCATTACGTCACAGAGCCCGGGCGCAAGGGGACTATGAAATAGACCCAGGAGAGAGCCATAGACATCCTGTTGGGAGATGCTCATCGTTAATGGATAACAGGAGTTTATCTCACAAAGTTCCACCTGTTATTCGCTAAGAAACCGGATTCGACTCCTAGGAATCCAGTCCTCGGTTCTTATTCACGATTATATGAGTTATTAAAAAACTATCTCTAAACATATATAAATATATATTCATATATATATATATATATAATCTATGTGGTGTCTGTCTTTCTAGGGCTCTTTCTCCCACTTCCCGATTACCTGGAGAGCTGATTATTTGGTAAGGATGCTTTGAAGCACTTCATTTTACAAGAAAAATACTAGATTTGAATAATCCAAGTTGGCTGATCAAATATAGTGGACGTAACTTAGAAATTGAGTTCCAGAGAGCTTAAATTTGATATTAACGTTAGAGCCTGCCTACTTTATGAAAAAATTTTGAAATAAAAAAATACAAGATGGTGGACGTAATATATTCTGATTATCTGGCAGTGTCATATACATAAATGGTGCTACTACACGTGTTATAAAAAATAAAAAATTATATTTAAAAATAACAACGATCACAGTTCGCGTGAAATCCGGAACTACATCATGTATATGCATGAAAAATAAATTAATATATTTTATATATAAAATTAGAATATAAATTTTATTTTAAAATAACTCGCATCTTTTAATTTCTGCTAACCGGCTAAATGACGAAGTTTGTAACTACCCAAATTAGGCTACAGAGGCGGTAAAGAAATTGTGACTGAAATGGCTTTGGGTTTGTGTGTTTGACCAAGGGCAGAAGCTATCAAGCCCTTTCGAATAGTAGCAGTTCACTCCATACTTATGCATCTAAGAACTTAAGAACTGTTATTATTCAAACGAACTACATAGTCTTGGTCCTTAGTGGGATTTGGAATCAAGAACCGGGAACTTAAAAATGAAATAAAAGAAATATAACCGATAAATTTTAAAAGCAATTGAAATTAATTAGAAAGATTGAAATAAATTTGAAATCAAATAATAATATTCGTTGAAAAGATACATTAAATAATAAAAGGATACCTTTGCTGCTAGCATGATTAAATTATGTTTTAAATGTAAGAGGTTTTAATTTTAATTATTTAAAATAATCATTGCTTGGTAAAAAATAATGTAATTCGGTTCTAACGTATTTTTTTAGATTTTACAAATTATATTTGTTTTGATTTTATAATAATATTTATAGATCTAAGAATAGTTAAAGTGTTCATTAAAATTAAGCATTAAATATTTCGACAAAAAAGGAAGAGCAAATAAAAATAAAAATTGGAAACTAGGAATTGGAAAGCATCGAACATTTAAAGTAACTGGGAACTATGCTGAAAAAAGATAACTACTGCAACAAAGAAAAATAGGTCGAGAATCACCATGACCAAGGAATCTTTCAACAAGAAGAGGTTACTGCCGACAAACGATATGTACCGGTCATAAGAAATAGCACACTATTATAATAGTAATAATAGATCTTTATATTTGCCATTTAAACCTAATATTTGAAGATATTTTATCTAAATAGAACAAAAGCGCATTAAATATGTGTAGTGATAAAATGTTATATTAATTCAAAGCTGTCTTTGGTAGATAAATAGTTAATTTAATATATTGATTAACGTTGCTTAGCACAAACCATTCAAATAATTACTACTCAAATAAAAGGAATATTAATATTACAAAGAACCACAACTGTTCCAAATTATATCAAAGGAATGCGTATTTAATTATTATCGTTCCTACAATTATTCTTAAAAATAATAAATGTAGCCAAACCGAGAGAACTATAATTTATTATTATCACTGTGATTAAGGAATAACATAAAATGTCTCAAGATATCATATATATAATTACGTTAGTAGTTTTAGCGATTAGGAAGGCTTTATTTTGAGGAAGTGTACCCGCATTTACGTGGGGGTAGAATGTAAAACCATTTTGGAAAGTATATCATTACATCCGACCGAGATTCGAACCTCGATTTACCTGTCATCGGTAGTCTAGTCTACTGTGAGTTGCACGTTAGACCATGTGGCCACCGAAATGTGTGAAATAATATAATTATATAATAAATAAAAAACAGATGCTAGAAAAGTTAACATTATTTCACACATTTCGGTGGCCACATGGTCTAACGTGCAACTCACAGTAGACTAGACTACCGATGACAGGTAAATCGAGGTTCGAATCTCGGTCAGATGTAATGATATACTTTCCAAAATGGTTTTACATTCTACCCCACGAAAATGCGGGTACACTTCCTCAAAATAAAGCCTTCCTAATCGCTAAAACTACTAGCGTAATTAGTAAATAAGTTTATAACCTGAGCAGGTACGACGTGGTGCTAAAAAAAGGCCCTTTATTTCGGATAATACTTTACTAGTATATTAGGTAATTAAAATGAAATCGTTTTATGATAATTACATTCAACAACATTTCAAAGTAAACTATACTATTTTTAATTTTTAAAAGCCATACATTCTGAAATAGCTTTTGGTACGCCGTAGGAATAAAAACAACATCATATGAACAAATAATTAAAAATAAAAACGAGATAAAGTCCATTCTCTGTTTACGACATAAGCAATATCCTTCATTACGGATGTATTGTTACGTCATTAGCACACGCTGACGTCCGACAAATACAGATGCGCCTGAATCCGGCATTCACCGAAGTAGGATCCTTGGAAAAGTTCGTACAAAACATCTCTTAGGTATAGTCCAATTTTTATAGGAAGGATTATTTAAATATACAAACAGATTTTATTGCGGTCAACACTACAAATGTTTCACTGTATTATCAGTATTATTTTAGAGGTATTGATGATATCTATCAAAAGTGACAGATGAAGATCACATGACTTGACGTATGAATATGTAAAAGTAAATCTAGTAACTTTTCTATTTGTCAGAGAAGGTCTTTCTATGAAAATTGGACTGCATATGAGCGCTGTCAAAGTTTAAAGCTGTTTTGTTTTTGCTGTCGAATGTATGAAGCGAATAGCGATGTGAAAACAGGGATTAAAACAACGAATACTTAAAAGATATAAACTATTTATCTGGCCAGTTCATTTACAAGTATTTTTCAATACTACTTTTATTTTTAATATTATTTTAGAATCCCTTAATTCCTATTAGTGACTTATTTATTCAAACTTAATGAAAAAGATAAATAAAAGTTGAAGTTAACCTAAGAAAAGAAAAGAAAAGTAAATTCACACACTGGTAGATACTCAGGTTAAGGCGTTACCACATTATGGTCTAGTTTTACGGTGAGGAAGAGGTTTAGGTTCGAATCCCCGCCACAAAAATAAGGATAGTTTATTACAAATCGTCTGGTCCGCTTGTGATGGAGAAGTTGAGCTTCAAAGCCAACCAGGGGGTTCCAAAGGTGTTCTTTTCCTAAATGGTCACTCATTCTTCCTTTCCGAAAAAATGAGTATATCTTCTAAAAACAGCGGTTCACAAACTTTTTAAATGACGTACCATCCCAACAAATTCTGTGATTTGGAGTAACAACAAGATAATGCTGAATATTTACAATATTTGTACGTTTTTTATGGTTTCCAAGGATATAAAAATACAGACTACGCAGCTGCACCGGCTGTCTGAATTTGAATCAGTGATGCCAACCCTCCAACCACTGTTTAGATCTCTTTTACTTTTGGGTAGTCTTGGTTGTAATATATTTAGGAGATTTTTTTTATGAGGCCTTCTATCTTTTTCTGATTTTAATTTTCTTGTTTTGTTTGGCTTCTCACAGAGTATCACAGGGAATAACTGTACGCACCATTCGTGATACGCGTACCACAATTTAAGAACCGCTGTTCTAAACTATCACTTCCTCATC
The DNA here is from genome assembly GCA_902155825.1 of Timema genevievae. Taxonomy (NCBI): domain Eukaryota; kingdom Metazoa; phylum Arthropoda; class Insecta; order Phasmatodea; family Timematidae; genus Timema; species Timema genevievae. The sequence goes on along the minus strand of CABFWO010000642.1, from coordinate 132,600 downwards.
TCTACCCAATTAATGCGATTAAATGTCACCCGCTTCGGTGGCCGCATGTCCTAAGCCGCTACTCTCACAGTACACTAGACTGCCGATGACGAGGAGATTGAGGTTTGAATCTCGGTCGGGTATGGAGGGTGGGTTTTTTTCTCCAAAATGTGTTTCTACTTTACCTCCAATCAAATGCGGGTATACTTCCTATAAAGATAACCTTCCTGATCCCTAGAGCATTAGTGTAGTTAGTACATAAGCGTATAACCCAGACGGGTAGTAATACACGTTGCTAAAAAAAATAATTAAATGCTGAGAGACCGGACGTTAATTAGACGTGATGTACACTCCGTTTACCAAAAAAGTAGCAGTCTTACATTCCACCTTCCAACAAAAACACAAAACTTACACAATTCTTTTACTTTAATTACAGGGTGACCTGGCGGTCTAGGGTTAAGGTGTCGGACTTCTGTGCTGAGGGTCCGGGGTTCAAACCTCGGTCCCGGCACAGATTTATTTGATTGCCAAACCCTTCCTTCACCTCTGACAAGACGTGTATTAATCACAACTTGTGAATGTGAGGAATGCCAGGCCTCCACCGTGGTTCGGATTCCACGTTAAACTGTAGGTCCTCCATTTCATCTCACAATCACCCTACCATTGCACATTAGCGTAAGTGCGTATAACCCGAACGGGTAGTAAGACGCGGTGCTAATAATAATAATAATAATAATAATAATAATAATAATAATAATAATAATACTTTAATTACAGGGGAAAAGGGGGAGTTCCAATATTAACTCAAGAGGGTTAGTGCGGCCATATGTTAGACAGTTATCATAGGCTTACCTTTATAACTCATGACTATGGTTAAAAGAGTTATCAGTCATATACCCTTCAGTCTTTCAAAAGCGTATAGTGACTATGTTTAAATGAACAAAAAATAAATGTCACTATGCATGGTAAAATATAAAATAATTATTCTTAAGACATGACAATCAGAAGCTAGCCTTAGTAAATTATTTTGTTACATCGCCATTTGCGTGACCTGGGTCCATCAACTTCATTTAAAGTCAATTAGTGATATGAAACGAGTTGTGAGGTAAAGTTTGAATTAGTACGAAAAACTGTTACATACAAAACTTTTCAGGTACGTCTAAGAGTGTATTTTAGTGAAATTATAGAGCATATTTGGAAAGTTTATGATTGGAATTACAACACCTTTAATGTATTTTTTTTAGAAAAGGGGAAGTTTTTTAAAATGTTTTAGCGTAGGTAGTATTGTGATGTGTTGGCACCTTAGATATTATTCTGATAAACTTAGAAACTATATTTTTCTACTAAAAGCATTGTTTTCAAATATGTTGTCGGTTTGTAAGGACACATATTTTGTTGTCGCTTTTAGTACTACTCGTAGATTAATTTTCGCAGTTCCTTTGAACTTCAGAAAGTTTGTATCTTCTATGGAATTGTTTAGAATGAGACATTAAAACAAACTTTATATACTTCTGCTATTCACTAATATTCACCCATTAATTCATGAAGTAATAAGGAAAATTCATGGAGTGTTTCATATTGAAAAAGAGTTCAAAACCAGTTTTTTGACTAAATCCTAAACTTCTGCTTACTAAAATATAAAACACGTACTGTAAAACTTAATATGAAAAATTAAAAATTTTAAAATAAAAATAGTAGAAAAAAATACTCTCGGTTGATGTGTTTTTTCCTACTCATTTTACTGCCCATACTGTGTATCCACATTTAATTACATTAACTGTTTAATAATTTAGAGGGTAACATTTAGATAAAAAGTTCCTGTGTTTGCGTAAAGATAAAGTGGGAAACTATTAAGAAGAAAATATCTATAATGCACCTGGACTTGAATCCAACCCGGGCCTCCCCGTTACCAGATTATGAATCTTACACTTATTTAGCGTGCTCACCGGTGTGAGAATCTATTATTCTAACATCTCAAAGTAAGATTTCTAAACCTAAATTGGCGGCCACGTGGTCTAACGCGCAACTCGCGTATTAGAAAAGACTGCAGAAGACAGGGAGATCGGGGTTCGAGCCCGGTTGGGTGCACTGAGGTTTCCTAAATTATTTCCCCCTATACTTCCAAGCAAGTGCGGGTGCACTTTCTCTCAAGTAAACCTTCCTAATCCCTAAAACATTAGTATGATTATTACATAAGCGTATAACCCGAACGGCTGATGGTGGTGCTAAGATTATATATAAATATATATCTAAGTGTATTATATGAAGGGCACAGGGGAAATAGGAGGAAAGTCAAATTTTAACTAAAATCTAGTGAATACTATCATCTATTATCTAATCATGAGGCATTATTAATGCACCTTAATTAGGATAAAAGAGATATAAAAGTTACTGTCAGGGAAAGTGTTGCGTGTGTTCCCCCTTCCCCCTTTTCCCCTTTACTCTTCAAATATGTGCTTAGCTTGCATGAGAATACACTATTATACAAGATATTAATTTAATATAGTAATTACTCCTTAAAAGTCGCCTTGAACGAGGGATAAGGCGTACATTTTGTCAGATCTAGCTTTCAATGAGTGGAAGGTCAAGGTATTCTAATTATGGGCGGGTGAACTTAGATGTTTTTTCCCTAAATAATTGTTTACTCTTCCTTAATCAAATTTGGATCGATTTTATTCAAAATTCTACTTGCCCCATCTTACCTGAGTGTTAAGTATAACTATGCGGATATAACCAAAAAAACGTGAAGGAGAAATGCACTTTAGTCTTCAATTTTTACTCGATTGATAATTTCATATGTTTAGACATAAATATAATCTGTAATAACATTACTTTTTAATAATCAAGATAAAAACCATAAAAATATGTTATTATAATTGATTAACCTGCACGAATAGTTTTTATAATAAGTACATTCTTTGGTTTATATTTGTTAGTGATTGAGTCACCGTGAATTGACCATCGAGTCCATTCCTTTGCCAATAGATGGCATACACGTAGATTTTTTTCCTAAGAATCATTTTCTGGTTTATAAGAGCTGCCAAATACGTCTTTCCATCCCTTGAGAGGAACCTAAAGTTTAACTATCTAAATATACTTCAACGTATTCTTATGTTTATTCATGTGATCTGCAGTTATAGCATTCTGTGGATCAATACTTAAAAAATAACACCAACAATTTAGTAAAATTTCTTCAATGTTGATTGAAAAATATGTTTGAATTTTAAATATTCTTCATTTTGTCAAACAGGTATTGAAAGTGTATAACGATTTATTAATATTTTATGCATAAGGTTTTACTAAAGCTTAAGTGTTTTCAACAAATAAAAAGGCTTAATATTCTAAATACTAGATCCAAAACTATAGTTTTAAGCTAGTAACATAAATATGAGCGTTTTTCATTTCATTTATTATTTATATTCCAAAAAAGTTAAATTCCGGGGAAGGTATATAACGCAACCCCCTTATTTTGTGTGATCCATGAGACGCCATTTTTGTGCCACTAATTTTCTGGTAAGAATAGAGAATATTCTTTTAAAACTTGAATACCATTTTATTACTGTGATTTTGTTCTATTATTATTAATAGTTTTCAAAAGTGACTTACGAATACGTGAAAGAATATCTAATAACTTTTATAACGGTCTAATAACTTTTATAACGGCCTGACAATGTTTATAAGAACTTTTTAAGTCATTGTGTTGAATTGTATAGGTTGGTAGTGGTGTTTATTATTTTTATTGGGTTGGAGGTTAAGTGCGGGCAGTGTGGAAGAATGGTCGTGTGTTCGTTATATCGAGTGTTATTAAAATAATTATCCTTAGACATCCACCATTGTAAAGTACATTTTTATTAAATTCTTTGTAATGCACAAAGATAAATTCAGTGTTAACTCAAAATACACTTCTTAAGAATGTTTTGGAACCATCATCGGGTTATTTATTTTATTAGAAAGCATTTATTTTTCACAGTTGAATGGTTTCATTGTGCTTCGAAACGACACAAGATTTCTTGGTACACTCCTGTGCACGTGATTGAATTCAGATGATATCTCGCCGCTTTATGAGGACTGGTAAGTGACATTTCACTATTAAGAATGTTAGATAGGATTTATTTTATATATTAGATCGAGAAACCATGATCTTACCGACTCCGCGTTCCACCGAACCGATCAAATAGGACAAGCGGCGGGCTTGTTATTATTAGTTTTTTATTTTAGCACCGCGTCTTACTATTCGTTCGGATTATACGCTTATGTATTAATTACACTAATGGGCTATGGATTATGAAGGCTTAGGGCCAGTTTCATAGTCAGATTTAGTACGCCTAAAGTGCGAGTCGATTCTAAATACAGGACGACACCTACCTAGACCAAAATGGAATGGGCCAGTTTCGCATATGAAACTGGCCTATTCCATTCAATTCCAGGTAGGTGACGTCTTGTATTTAGTATAGCGCCGCACTTGAGGCGTACTAAATCTGACTATGAAACTGGCCTTTAATCTAGAGGAAATGCATCTGCATTAGCGTGGAGGGAGAGTGGAAAACTATTTTGAAGGGAAAAAACCACCCGATTGGTATTAAACAGTCCTGATATCTTCGTCATTGGCAGTCTAGTCTACTGCAAGAGTAACGCCTTAGACCATGCGGTTGCCGAGGCGGGTAAATAATTACTTCATAAAAAAATTGTATAAGAAATTACGACGGTGAAACTAATTAATAGGAGCTGTGATACCTTCATCGGTGGTTGAATGGTTTTAGGCGTCCCTCCTGCTATAAATGGGATTGTAGGTGATGGACAGGTTGGGTGGGGTTTGAATCTCGATCGAATGTAAGGAAGGTTTTTTTCGTAAATTTTTTTTCTCCATCCCTCCACTCAAACGAAGGCACACTTTCTCTAAATTAGGCTTTCAACAATTACCCTATTTAGTTTGAACTACCCACTTCGGTGGACACGTGGTCTATGGCGTCACTCTCACAGTAGACAGGACTGCCAATGACGGGGATCCTGGGATTTGAATCCCGGTCGAGTGTACTGAGGGTGGTTTTTCCAAAATTGTTTTCCACTCTTCCTCCGCGCAAATGCGGATACATTTTCTCTAAATCCCACCTTCATCCCTAACACATTAGCTTAATTATTAAGTTTGCCTAAAAGCTGAACAAGTAGTAAGATGTGCTAAAAAAAACTAAAAAAAGTTTAAATTGGCGGACAGTACAGACGAGTCGTAAGACACTGAAATAAAAACTAATTCTTCATCATTACATCGACGTAGTCCCATGGGTGAAGTTTCTCGAGACCAATAATTCATTCAAAAACTCTTGGAGAGGGTAAATTCTCGAGAATTAAAAAAGAAAATGGGCTGTAAGACCTACACTTTGGTTCATAATTAACATGTAAGTGGTTGATGCGGGGTAGTGGGGGGAGGGGTTAGCTACCCGGTAGGTAGGTGGGTATCTTATCTTTGCTGACGTAATAATAGGAATACCTGCGGGGAGCGGGATTATACAAGGAGATATGAGCCCCTTCTCGGTTTTGTTATATAGAACCTGGTCACGCCACTGCTGAGCTCCTTAAGACATTTTCAATCCAGTACAAAGTCCATGCGAGCTGAGAAAAAGACTCGTACGCCCACATAAGGTGTCTTACGGACTAGATCAGGCCCAACAGTGTCGTGTGGCCAGGGTAAGCATAGCGTATTTTAAGCACCACTACCCCTTCAGGCTATGCGCATATGTACTGGGTAGTTACGCTAATGTTTCAGGGATGAGTGAGGTTAAATTTAAAGGAGGTGTACTTGAATTTGCGTGTAATAAGAGTGTAAAACCACCCTTAGAACACCCAACTAGTATTTGAATCCATATCGCTCTGCTATCGGCAGTCCGGTCTATTTCGAGAGGGACGTCATAGACCATGCGGCCACCGAAGTGGGGCTATTAGATTGTTTGGTCTGTATACGGTCATTAATTTTTTTTTTGCTCACGTTAACCTTCAACTTGATGTGTTTTCACTTATGCCGGGATCACGATCAACTTAACGTAACGTTCATTTAAAGTTAACTTGACGTATGTGTGATCACGATTCACGTAACTTAACGTAACTACTCGAGCCAAACCTCTTCATTCTAGAGTATAATCTGTGATTTGTACTACTTTTACACTGATGATCTGTGAATGTTTATAGTTTTCAATCGATATGATAAATATCTATTACAAAACTTTTTTGATAAATTTAGCTTTCCTATTTTAGTTTAATTATTTTGTTTCAATGTCTGATCACTATAACTTACGCTAAAGAGTAAACATTGGTCATAATACCAACAAATGAGTTACTAAATAGCCCTGTTGATGTCATTCGCATAATGATTGGCTGGATAGATCACGTGATACCCTTCAAGTAACGTTCACTTAAAGTAAAAGACCTCCCAGGACATCTCTTACGTTAAGTCAACTGCATCGTGATCGCCTCCATTTAAACACACGAGGAGGTCCTTTACGTTAAGTTACGTTAAGTTAACTTTAAGTTTATCGTGATCCCGGCATTAACCAGTGGAAATAAAGACACCGTGCTTACAATCTAAGTCAGACTCAGTTAGTAATGAATAATACGCTATAATTTTTTTTTTAACTAGAGCTAATACCTATAAAATAATAAAATGCTACAATTGTATACCATGAAGGTATAATATTTTTAATACCCTGATTATTGCAATATTAGTTGAACTTAACGTATCATGAAATATGTAATATAGCGCCATGGAATAAGCAAGTTTATGGATTTAAAAACTAACAAACCCTCAAATGGGATGATTGAAGATTAATTCAAGAGTTTACTCTCTAGTAAGGCTGGTGCATTAAATAATCGCAGGCACTGGATGTGATACAGCCCAATTCTCATAGAAAGAGACTGTTAGAAAATACAATATTAGGTTTTTTTAGTCAAAATTGATAACATCTTAAAATGTATTGGTGTTATTTTTGTTAGGCTTAAATATATATATATAAAGTTACAGCTGCATATTAGATGTCTTTACGTATAAATACATGAAAGTTGATTTCATTTTTTTTATATGTCAGATAAATCTCTTATTAATATTGAACTGTGGATAGAAATTTGTGGCTCGGGCTTCTGTCAGAGATAGATTTAAATCCCGGTTGAGTCGAAATGTAATCCTTACTTTATGCCAAAGCACGCCAGATAGAAATGATTTCTAGCTCACCATAAATACGATGCCGGTTGTTAATAAAAACACATTTTCCCCTAAGCGTCTGTAAAAAAAATTAAAGCTAATCCTAAACAAATATTGAAGAAAAAGTGCAAAAGGTTTTGAATGATGGGCTCATCTAACTGATCAAAAGCAGAAGGGGTTTAAATATTAATACGAGTCTTACCGAATCAAATTGATTCATTAAAATTGAAAAAAAAAAACACGTTATTTTTTTCACAAATGTTATTCATTACCTATCGAAATATCTTTGAATGAATGGCTTATATTTGTGACATTTCGTGATATTAAGTGATTATCTCCGGAAATTCTGTGATATTTGAATTTTCAACAGTTAATGGTTTCTACGTGAACACATACACATAAATCATAAGTGTACCAAATATATTATAAAAAATATCTATAAAATATCACTAATAATGTAGTAAAATAGTATCAATGAGAGCAAAAAAGTTCGTATTTTCGAAAAGTTTCTTTCTACCAAAATTCTACTATAACAGGAGACATGATCATATCTAGTCCTCAGTACGTGTGTGTGTGTGTGTGTGTGTGTGTGTGCGCGCGCGCGCGCGTGCGTGCGTGCGCGTGCCCCTTATAGTTGAAATATTATTAAAAAACGAAAATTGTTCAGATTTGGTGAGTTATATAGGCATACACCTTCAACATTTGAATCATATTATACATTTTATTGAATTGAAACCTAAATTTCGAGTCGTCTGAATAAAAAAACTTGTGTAGTAGTATGGGTATTTAAAAGGTTGATATAACTAAATATTTTTATTATTATTATTATTATTAGAGCTAACATGTTTATTAATATGGTAGTGAACTTTAAAAAAAGAATGGGTTTAATTAGTCTAGCTTATTTTGAGATAAAATAGATGCAATATTTAGTAATGGCTATGTTTGGAAACGGTTTATTTTTTGTCGTTCATTTATGAAACGCTTTGGGAACACAGTTATAGTTTGAATAGGAGAATATAATTGGATTTTATGAATGTACTGATATTTATTTAGGTTAGAGTAGCATATATTTATATACGTTTTTTGTTCATTTCGCTAGCAATTGAAAATTATTCCATTCCTAGCGCTTCAAATATAGACGATGGGAAATTTAGGATATAGAGATAACCGTGTTAGTTAGCTCCTCTAGACTGATTCGCTGGTGATATGGAGCTTCGGGTTTGAATCCAGTCGGTTCTACTGAAGGCTTTATTTTCTAAGTGATTTCCCAATCTCCCTCCACGCAGATGCAGGTAAATTTTCTCTATATTATACCTTAATCATCCCTTCCCCATTATTGAGGATAACCTATAAGTAGGGACACCGACTTTTCGCAAACAGTTTTTTCACGAAATGTTTGAAAAATCCATTTTGAAAGCTCTAAAACTTGTTTCAAGTTCAAAGAAATCATTATTACGTATTTTAGAGTTTACGAAATAAAACTATGAATGTATTTAAACGCGAAATTGAAGTCTTTTCACGAAATCTTTTATTATTCTTCTTTTAAAACGAAATTCATATATTCTAGTCAAAATTCCATTTGTTCGTTAACACGCGAACAACATTAGCAGCCATGCTGATTGCCGTAAAATTAATGCAGTAGTGGTCAAGGTCAAATCTACCCAGACTTTGCCATCGAAGTCAACAAATATAAAAAAACTAATCGATATACAAGTAGTGGACTCGCAAATATCGATCTTATTTTTATTCTCTTCTATGTAGACTTGAAAATAATATACCTAAAAACCCATGCACTTATTGTATTGCGTTTCAAATCGAATGATAAAATACTATGTATTTATTTGATAGTTTAAAATTAATCATTAACTATTTTATTCAGTGAATTATTAAATTAGACGTTATTTTTATTCCCTTTACGACAAAAAAATAAATATCGATGTACCGAATTAATATTTCTGGGTTTTCTTGCTATTCTTATCTTTGGTTGTTTGTGATTTATGTAAACCCTGGAATTTCTAGCTTCCTTTGTGATTTCATTTTATCTGTTTGTTATTGTGCGTTAGAATATTTTATCGGTCTTTATTTATAGTTTGATTTTATATTATATTCGTAAAAAATAGGCCTATAACGGTTAAAAAAAAGTATTTTTCGTGATTTTTCCAGGTGTTATAAAACAATTTTTACGACGGAATTTTTGTTTATTTGAAAATTTTTAGGAATAAATTCAAATTTTTTTATGACGAAATTTAAAATATTTATTTACCATAATATACGGCCTCTACCTATAAGCCTACAGGTAAAACTAGTAATAAGTTTTGCATTATATATACCGGTACATATATATGCATGTAAACATATATAGAGAGGGTGAGACTGAAAATTAGTCTGACTACGAACAACACTTTGATCTAAACACCACTACCGGCCGGAGTTTTTTCAGCACATCGTCTTACTACCCATTTTGGTTGTACGCTAATGTATTAAATACACTAGTGGTTTTGTGGATTAGAGAGATTAAATTTAGAGGAAGTGTACCCACATTTGCTTGGAGGAAGAGTGGAAAACCATTTTGGAAATACTCCTTTCAGTACGCCCGACATAGATTCGAACCTCGATCTCTCCATCATCGACAGTCTAGTCTACTGCAAGTGTAGCACCTTAGACAATGCGGCTGCCGAAGTTGGTCACATAATAATTAATTATAATAATTTTATAGTGAGGGGGAAGTTATAATATTTAAAAAAGGCATACCCCACGTTTGCGTGGACGGAGTATTTGAAACCAATCCAGGATAAAAACACTTCGAGTATACCCTGCCGGTTATTTGAACCAAAATATCTTTGTCTTCGGCGATTTAAACATATTCCTAAGAAATATCTTCTTCTCGTTAAGATGACCTGGCGGTCTAGGGGTAAAGTGTCGGACTTCTGTGCTGGGGGTCCAGGGTTTAATCCTTGGTCCCGGCACAGATTTATCTGATTGCCAAACCCTTCCTTCACCTCTGAAAATACGTGTATTAATCACAACTTGTGAATGTGTGGAATGCCAGGCCTCCACCGTGGTTCGGATCCCACGTTAAACTGTAGGTCCTCCAGTTCATCTCGCAATCACCCTACCATTACACATTAGCGTAAGTGCGTGTAACCCGAACGAGTAGTAAGACGCGGTGCTAATAATAATAATAATAATAATAATAATCTGGTAAGTCAGAAAGAGAAGTGACAAGATCTATTTCAGCAGAGCTTATCTCCTCCCTCCAACCCCATTTTACATTTCGGTCATTTCATTTGTTTTGTGCTCGACACAAATGTGACTCTCAGGGGAATAAGTGACTTAGAGAAGTGACTTGTCTGCCAAACAAAAAGTGTCACTCTTGATGTCCTCAGGTAAAATAAAATGACACAATTTTTAAGAAACAAAGTAGCATCTAGATGTGTATCAGTGGCGTACAGTGGAGTGTTTCCAGGGTAGGCAGAGGTAGTTGTAAAAGTACTTGTCAGCTGTTATCGACATTCAATAAGACGTTCATTGGATAGATGTAAACGGAATACATTATAAGGTGAGGTGTGTAGAGCAGAGCATGTGTATGGTAGGTCAAATGGGGAGCTCAAGGGTGAGAACATATTTCAGGTTGGTCAAATAGGGAGTTAAAGGGTGAGAACATATTTCAGGTTGGTCAAATGAGGAGTTAAAGGGTGAGAACATGTTTCAGGTTGGTCAAATGGGGAGTTAAAGGGCGAGAACATATTTCAGGTTGGTCAAATGGGGAGCTAAAGGGCGAGAACATATTTCAGGTTGGTCAAATGGGGAGCTAAAGGGCGAGAACATATTTCAGGTTGGTCAAATGGGGAGCTAAAGGGCGAGAACATATTTCAGGTTGGTCAGATGGGGAGCTAAATGGTGAGAACATATTTCAGGTTGAAGCGCATCAAAAGCGCAGATTAGGGAGATACCTCATATCAAAAACTCACAAAGGGAAAAAAAAAGAACAATGTGGCAACATAGCAAACATGTATTTAAAAAAACTTAAATCTGTAAAATAATTAGGTTGAGCTAGTTTAAATTAGGTTAGGCAAGTCAAGATTAAATTAATTTAGGCTAATCTAGCTTAGGCTAGTCAAGCGTGCATGCGCCTACAAAGCGATATGCTAGTAGACAGATAGCTGCAGTTAATGTTACAAAATGGTTTGAAATAGCTCGTTAAATGAAAAACGTATGTGTCGTACTCGATCAGTGTTGATTTGTTTCAATACACAACACAGAGTTGATGAAAACTCGCATCGTGACAATAAAATAAAAGTTCAGTCTATCCACAAGAAAATTAAGTATATTGATATTCGACTGTTTAAAGTTTTTATTGCAGAGCATTATGGATTAACATTATTTTAGCGTGTGAATTTCTGTCCCACTGAAACAAAGCCTGCTCTCAATTTTCTTTGAACATATGAATCAAGCTTGACGTGATTTTTCGCCCGGGAACATTGACTAAATCCTAATGGCCGAATGGTCTAAAGCGCCAATCTCGTGTTAGACTGGCCTGATGATGATGGGGAGATCGGGGTTCAATCCCCGAATCGGGTAGAGAGAGGTTTTACCTAAAATGTTTTCTCACTCTTCTTCTATGAAAATGTGGGTAGATTATCTCTAAAATTGCTTCTTTTCTCATCCCTACCCCATTAAACTAATTTTCATATGTTTGACCTGAGCAGGTAGTAATACACGGTGATAAAATAAAACTAAATAGCTGTTAGTGTTTCATTTCTTAATGGCCACACTATCTGTCCGCATATTTACACAAATGGGGTAGGAATTATTAGTATTAGGTGTTCTGTCCTACGACAGGTCAATTACTTTTGTCAGTGAACTTAGACCACCATTGCGCCCTGTCTTCTGCCTCTTCTTTCAGCTCCCAAAAATTTCTTCTTTCCTTCAAGTCATCTGGTCTTTGAATCCTCCTTCTTCCTTAGCTCCTCACTCCTTTCTCTAGGAATAAAAGTTTGATGGGAGAAGTAGCCGCATTTTCTTAAAATATTAGTCGACTACTATTTGGGGAAAACCTATCTAAGTACCTCTGGATGGGATTTTATCCCCAATCTCACCATCACTGGAGAACCAGACATGACTAATCTACTAAATGAACCAAGTGAATTGTAACCAGACATGACTAAACTACTAAATGAACCAAGTGAATTGTTAAACTGTCAAATTGTAATATTGTTATTGCCTAGCGCGTGTGCTTGTATTTGAAATAGTAAAAGGAATGTGAATAAAAATCGAATACAAACGTGGATTGTTGCTAAAACCAGGAATTGAATTACGAATTACCGGATGAGTGTAAAATGTAAATTTACATCGAGAAGTTAAAGGTAACTAGGATATCTCAGAGAGAAGAAAAAATAAAATTTGCGGTGGGAAATCATCATTGAGTGAATGTGTAATATTTCATATATCTGGGAGGATTAGTTGCGACATACGTGCAATGCATACATGGGAAATAAAGTCATAATTAGTATTAGCCAAGGTTGTTTTCAAACAGAAGAATATGCTACCGACTTGCAAACTGAACATGGAGATGAGGAAGAAACTGAATAACGTAGCTGAATATGAACCTTTTGGAAAAATGAGAATACATTTTTGGAGAACTTAGAGAAGTGGTGCTTTGATGTCGGGGCTTGAATCTTGGTCAGCTGTATTAAAAGCGTGACCTTAACCATACGTAGCTTATAGGTAAACTTCGGATATCTTGGGTGGCTTGTAAGACGTGAAGCAAATTTTTTTTAAATGAGAATTATATGGATTTAATTTAAGAGCGTGCATCACAGCAGGCCCAACTCAGCTCCAGGCTCACTCGAGGTATGGGAGTAAAAGGAAAAAGAAAAGACCTATGATATGCCAGAAATGTGTACAGTGCATTCGTATTTAAATGACTACTCGAAATTTTCTGCGGTGATGATGGGGGACAAAGCGACAAAGTTTCTTGTTAATAATTACAGTATGTCGCCATTATGACAGAATGAAGATTTGTGCACCATGCTTATCTGGGAAGCCATTTAAAAATGGACAAAAACTGCCTTTTCAATGCAGTGTCTATCCAAACATCATTTATTATTTTAACAATGTTCTGTATTAGGAACGTCTATCAACTCTTTATCTCCATTAATGTTTAATCGGAAAGGATCCACGTGCAATAGTGTTAGTGTAAATCTACGATTTCGAACCGACTGTATCACAGAGATGACTGGCATGCCAATGTGTAGTGAGTTAAATCAACAACCCTCAAGGTTGGTTTGATGTGTTTTTTATCCACCCGCAGCTGGGCATGCACTCATCCCTTCAGCTGGTTAGTGCTGCCTGCACTAGCTAGTAGAAATACCATGCACTAGAGGACTTAAAATAATGTGTGGTTGTTCCCCCTTATCCTCCACACTGAATTTCAATGAGCGAGAGTGAAAGGGCCTAACAATTTTTTCTGGGAAATGTATTTTGACATACCTTGCAGGTTTATTTTACATGCCTCAATTGTAATGGGACCGATTGTTTTACTTCCACTCAGAAGGAAGTTGTGCTACGGACTTATATCGCCCAAGAAAAATCCTTCGACCTTGGCTGGGTTTGGAGCCACAAACATCGGGTCCGCAATAGATTGGACTACCGATGATTGGGGGATAGGGGTTTGAGCCAGGTCGATTGTACTGTCGGTAGTTTTTCCTATATAGTTTTCCACTCTTTCTATGAAAATGAGGGTAACCTTACTCTAAATTCAACCTTCCTAATCCTTATCATAGTAGAGTAATTAATACTAATACATAGGAACGTAAATCCCACATCTTATCTGAGTCAATATCATGTTTGTTCAGTGAGCTATGGGTCCCTGGTTTGATTCCCGACATGGCCGAAAATGTATCATTGGTGAAATGTGCGCTTAGCCTTTCATATTGATAAATTAATAGCCTGGGACTAGATGTTGTGCCTGTCCTAGTCTTAAGTTAGATTATAAGGCCTAGTCAGCTTGCAGTGGAAAAATATACGACTTGAATAAAAAAAAATAATAAAAAAAAGGCCCTGACCATAGGCTGGAAATAGTAATGGATATAAATTAAAGTACAAGGTAATATAACCCGACCCGCCTCGGTGGCGTAGTTGGCTAACGCGCCAGTCGTGTTGAGCTCGACCGCCGAGGACGGGGAGATCGAGGTTCGAATCTCGGTCGGGTGAACTGGGGGTGGTTTTTCCTAAATGGTTTTCCACTCTCCCTCCACGCAAATGCGGGTTCACTTCCTCTAAATTCAACCCTCCCAATTCCTAATCTATTAGAGTAATTAGTACTTAAGCGTATAACCCGAACGGGTAGTAAGACGCGGTGCTAAATATTATTAAAATATAACCCGAACGGATAATAAGACGCGGTGCTTAAAAAAAATTTGTGTTTTGAGGCGAGCACTGTATCCCAAGACCGAGGTCAAAAGTATTGGGCTATAAATTAACTAATATTCTGGTTGCAACTGTTCACTGATATAGATGCGGACACGGATTTTATTTCGGTCATCCGCGCAGGGATCTAAACATAGATGATTAATGCTTATTTTTAATTTTATCTAGTTATAACCAGTAAGTAAAGCGAATGGCAAATGAATGTCATTAGATTTCTCTTTATCCTACATTTTGTTCCTTAAGAACAATTTGCTAAATCACATTTTTCGAAACACTATTACTGACGAAAATTGGAAGAAGTGTGTATAAAAATAAAAAAGATACACGAAAGTAAATTTACTTCTTTCTACCTTAACCCACGACGGGAAGAAGGAATAAATTTCAAGGCATTCTCCATGTAATAAGTAATAAGTAATTATTATAGAACTGTTCCTCTGCGCTTCTTTCAATTCAGTATGAGAGAGAAAGAGTTTTACTAGTCTCGTCCTTGTGTTAGATAACAAAGTAAAGGAAGACATATTTCACCATTTTTATACTACTTCCTGCTTTTTACTTCTTTCCGTTTTTCCTTTAGGAATAAACCCCTCTAGACATCGCTTTAACAAACCTTACCGACTCATCTTTATCATCTACTTTCTTTTCCGTTTCCTTTACGTAAGTTACGTTAAGAAGAAGGAAAAAAAAATTAAGGGTAAGACTAAAATACTAGGGAATAATATATATTTTTTAAAAGATTTATATGAGGAGTGTTTTGCCTTAAGGGTTGTTTTCTTTGGAATCTTTCTTTAGTCTTGAAATGTTACTTAAATAGGTTTTTTTTTATACTAGGTTTAATTAAAATACACCGCGTTGTGATTTGTTCTATCTTTCTCTGTTTTTTTAAATTGGATAAAGTGGTGAGTAAGAAAAGAAATTGCAAATCTTTTATGTGGTGAAGTTTAAATAAATAAATAAACATGCCGCTGTTGAAGTAAGGTAGTGTAAATTATGACTGGCGAAAATTAAGGTCTAGATTAATGCTGTAATTTTTGACATACGGACACTCACTTTGTAAAGGTATTTTTACATCCTTTCAGAGTCTTTATTTTGGCATCTGGCTTTGTGGGAAATCTTTAACTTGCACTAATTTAAGTGAAAATTGCAAGTAATTTATGTTTGCGCCCTTGTGGGATATCCGTAACTTCCACTAATTTGAGTGAACATAGTGAGAAGTTTATTTTGGTACTATAAATATTGCTGCCCTCTTAGAATATTCGTAACTTACGCTAATATAAGTGCACATATAGAGGCATTTATTTTGATCCAATGAATATAGATGCACTTGTGGAATATATGTAATTACACTAATTAATCTAGGTGCACACATAGTGAATAATTTATTTTGGTGCTACGAATTTTGTTGCTCTTGTGGGATTTCCGTAACCTAAACTAATATAACTTTTACCAATTTAGCTCTCTTCTTTCAAAATAATTTTTAAAGAACATCTACACATATGGCAATAAGTTTAACTATTTAATTTGTTTTCACAGTGAAATATTGACTTGAATATTGAATTTTACAATGGTTAAGTTTGTTCATTTTAAATCTTGAAATATATTATATTATTTTACATAAAATATAGACTTAAGTGTTTCAATTATATACATATTATTAAAATGATATTATTTTATCAATTTAAATTCATTATTTTATATATTTTAGCAGTACGCCCTAAAATAAATATTTATTTTTCTGCGACTTTTTATTAATTTTTTTAAATATATCAATATGCAATTGTTAATTGTCAAATTATTATATTAATGCCAATCAAACTAGAATATTGTTAAATTGCTTACCAAAGTAGACTACTTACTTAATCTATGTCATCAGGAACTCGAAAGTTCATTGCCGCAATTACGAAGATACGCCACCTATTCTTATCTTGAGCTAGCTCCATCCAGTCTACCTCATTACACCCTATCTCTATCTTGATATAGTTATATCCAGTCCACCTCATTACACTTTATCTCTTTCAGATCCATTCTAATGATATCATTGCATCTGCATTTAAGTTTTACCAATGATCTCTTCCCATTTGATTTGCCTGTCAGTACCATGAAAAAGGTTCTAGATTCTCCCATTCACGCTGCATGTTCTGCCCACCATAATCTACAAGTCTTGATTATCCCAACAATGTTTTGTAATGAGTACAGGGTATGTAGCTCATCACTATGCAACCTCCATCACTCCTCAGTTTCCTCATCCCTTTTTGGACTAAATATTTTCCCAAGCACCTTGTTTTCAAACACCCTGTTTTTCGTCATGTAAGGTAAAGTACAATATCTATGGCTTTCTTAGCTTATTAATATTTCATTTGTCTCCAAAATCATACAAAAACTCAATCTCAATCAGACATAAAATATTTTATTTCTAAATATTTTTGTGATCCCTAGTGAAATATGTAACATTTAGTAAGTGCTTATTTATTCAAAAACTATTCTAGCAATTTATTTGGCAAACATAGGTTTTACTGGAATATCATAGATGTCACTAATTGTATTTATTTTTTGAAATTCGGATTAAGAGGTAATTTCGATTATTCTTGTTTTTCTGGGACATAAATATTTTTACAAAGCCGCTACTATCGCGGTAGAGTAGACTAACGATGATGGGGAGCTTGAGGTTCAAGTCTCGGGCGTGCGTGCACATTGGGGGGTGGTTTTACCAAAATGGTTTTCTACTTAAACGGATACACCACCTCTAAATATAACCTTTATAATCCCTAAAAACATCAGCATAATTCGTACATAAGAATATAACTCTAACGGGTAGTAAGATGTGGTGATAGCTAAAATATATATAACTCAGGTGTATATTTTTACAATCATGTGAAGAATTAGAAACACTCCCACCTCCTTAAGCAATTTATAAATTACCCAACAATTTCAAGATAAACCTTTTTATAGTTTTTATAAACACTTAGTATATGGGTATATATTATTAACTCGCTTTGCTCGTTGGGGGCTCCGCCTCCAAACCCCCAGTGAGTTTTCTTTGCAGGTGGATGTAAACTAATGTAATTCCAGCGTTGTTTTGAAATAAAAAATATATGTGGTAAATGTGCAAAATTTACCTAAAATAAAAAAATCTAGCTCTAACTAAGGTATAACCAACGAAGATACGACAAAAAAAAAAGGATCAATTTTGTGGATCTCGCCAAATCCGTAGCTGCTCGTGCAATCAGTTTTTTTGATAGGTCTTACCGTTTAGCCACAAGATACCTCCAAAGAAAGGACCCCACCGACTTCAAAGTTGCTCCACTATTTTGAATTTTTTTCGGGGGTTAAATTTTTTTTTTAACTCTTTGGAACTTACCTGTCGGTTACAGGCTAGAAGCTATAAGTTTACCAAATATCAAGTTTCTAGCTCATCTGGAAGTGGGTAAACATTAATGTCAGTGAGTGAGTGAGTGAGTCAGCCTTATGGCTTTATAGTAGTATAATTTGGCTTTTCAAAAACTTTTGATAAATATGTCCCTAGAGGTAGTAGAGTTGAAAATACAGTTGGAAGCGATACTCTAATTACAATTAAAACTTTGTTATCTCAATCGATTAAAAAAAATTCAACTCGAGATTTTGATAAATGTCGATATTTAATGACCACCTGGAACTGAAAGTGGTTTTGCAACGCCGTCTGTGTGTGTGTTTGTATCTTGACCTAGAGCCAAAACCATTTTACCAAGAAGGCTAAAACTTATTATCAAAGGTTTTCATAAGGTTCCCAATATTAGTTATTGGAATTAATTATCCAACCCTAAGACAAAGGGCAAAAAGAAATAAATGAATTTTCTCGAAAGTATCTTAAACAATTTTGATTAATTTTGGAGTATGGCCAATTTTTAACGTTACAAACAAAATAGCAACAATTATTTCCTAATGAAGATGATTAAGAAGGTATAAATTTACAAATTTGATCATATCGCCGCAACTATTTCAGATATAAAATAACTTATTATTATGTAAAGTTGTAATGACACTGTTAAAAACAAAAATATTTTTGTTGAAATATATTTTTATAAAACCAATATTTTCTCAGCTATAAGCATATAAATATTTCTTTACGTAGCTCTTTGAAAATTGGGAGTTGGCTGCTATACTCTATACACCCGACTGGGATTTGAACCTCGATACTATCCCGTCATTATTAGTCTAGTCCCGGGGTGAGCAACCTTGTCGCCAATTCGCCACATGTGGCGAATTGGCCATAGAAGTGTGGCGAATTTGAGTTACATTAACTTTTTGTAAATAAATAAAAGGAAAATAAACTTTTTCATGACAACGTGTTTTGGTGGTAGCTTGATATTTTCCGCATATCATTGGAAACATTCTGCTTTTTGAATGAGTAGATAACGCAACACTGCTATCAAATACTCCACCCCACTGCCTTTATCAACAATTAGTTTCATCTCTGCATTCATATAAAAGGATTGTCAAATTTTACGATACATTTTCTTTCATTTTCAATACAAACAATTCTCATAATTTACGTCTTAGGCAGTTGTAACTGAGTAGTCAAAGTGTACATGTCTTGAATAAACGTGTTTTAACAGAGTGTACTTATTTAAATGTTCGTTTGAGCATTATATTTTCTCAATTTTTAAATTGTGTGGTGAATTTAGCTTCTTATTCGCCACACCTGTGTCTACATTGAAAAATGCGTTGACCACCTCTGTCTAGTCTGCTGCAAGGGTGGCGACGCCTTGGATCATTCGACCATCGAAGCGAGCTATTTAAAAAAAATGTTATTTGAGTATGTCTCTCTTTATATTATTTTTCTAAAGCTATGATTTTTAAACGTTTAAAAGTGTAGCAAGAGGATGGATACAAAAAGTACAAGACAAAATGTAGACTCCATCCCGCAATGACAAACCCGGATTACTCATTTCTATAGAAGAAAGGAGTGGGAAGAAAAAAATTAATCCCGGATCAGAAACAAGTGTAAAATTAATTAATCTTGAATTCAAATTCAAATTAAATTCATGCGAGTCCTGCGGGTCTGATGGTGAACAATGGACCAAAGTTTCTCGGCGTGTTTGCATAGTTTCAATCATCTTGTCAACCAACCCATGCCTCTCGTCCATCCCTTGTCACAAATAAAGGGGTGAGGGGCGGGGGGTAGAGGACGAGGGTGTTTTCGGCCCTCTAGGACGAAAGAGGGTTAGAAAACAAGGTGGTAGACATATGGCGGTCTAGAAGGTTTTTTGGCGTTGGGTCGTGGGAGAAGTGAAAAAGAAAAAAAAAAGTTGGAAGAGAAGACAGATTCGAACCAAAAAAAACTCTGCAGAAGGGTTGGATAAAGAGTTAAAAAAAAAGGAGGCCTACATGGTAGGACAAATCATCGCCAACAGCAATTAATTAAACTCGTCCGTGTAGAGAGGTTCAAAAGCACAAGAGAAGGAAATTGAGGAGGAAGAAGGTGTGAGGGGGGTTGTAAAGGGGGTAGGGTGGTTTACACCATGAGTATGAGAAAGCGGATGCAAAGAGCTGGAAATCCGGGCTCCATTTTTTAAAAATTTTATACCCCTCTTAAACTCATCCTCCTCTCCCCTCCATGCAGCGTCAACCTTAGTTGTAATCGGCTTAGCTGTCAGGCCTATCATCCTTAACAGTTACTGAGGGTCTTCCTCCCCTTCCCCCTCCACCTACCCATCAAACTATACTCCCTCCCTCGAACCCTTACACGATGCCGGCGATTACAGTCCGCGAGAAACACTTCAGGCTTTTGCTGGCCACCCGACCGCATCCGTTCTCGATCCTTCTACTCGCATTCTAACCCGATAAGATTGTCTCGGGTCTTTTCGATATTAAGCTTTACGAAGAAGCTTTTGATGAAGTCTGTGAGTCGCTTGGAATGTAGCCTACTACTGACTGCGTTCCTTTACAGTTCCTTTTCTAACTGATACGAATTCCCAATCTTGGAAAAGATAGCGTTGCATGGATTTCGATTACGTTCTCTTTTTTTTTTTAACTCTCTCTTGCCTTTAAAAATAAGAACGAACGTGAATATATTTTAAATTGGATTTAAGATTTAAAGGCGTGGGAATCTTCAAAAACAAACAAGATTGGATGTCATATTAAATAGTTCAAATAAAAGTTGGCCTGCTTTTTTTAAAAATTTATTTTATGTGTTCAAAATCCATGCTACTGACGATTAATTATAAGAGATACGAATTGGAAAAGGGACTAGGAGGAAATGAATCAGCGTTAGCTGTAGAGAAAATGATAAAATATCGCCTGTAGAAGAATCACGTTGGGACCGTAAATGCCAACGGGCGCATCTGAGATTCTAAACTTGACTCCCCTATCACCATAAATCGAGTCTACTGCGAGCTTGACGCCTTATACCATGTGACTACTGGGGCGGAGACCATATAATATATATTATTATATCTAATTAGTACTTTGATGACCTATACATTATCAAAAATGAACCATAAAATACATAATATTTCTAAAAAATTACATAAAATTACCAAAATATGACGAAGGAATATAAAAAAACTTGTAATGAATGCGTGCAATTAAATCAAACGCACACTTTACAAATGGAAACTAAAATATCCATTCAATAAAAAGCCTTTCACCTGAACTGGGGCCTATCGTATTCTGCCAAATAAAATATTTAAACACAAATAAAAAGTAATAGCTCTCCCCTCCCAACACACCTCTTTCTAGTTTGATTGCAGAGTGTCAATGTGAATGTGTATTTTTCAACCAGACAAGCAAAGAGGATACAAAGTTTAATGGCTACAGCAACTTCTTAATCCAACAATTGTGTGACTAAAAATATTTATTTTAAATATGTCTAAGAATTTATAAAATTTTGGTCATATTAAAAACATCTATCCAACAGAAATGCTTAAAATTGTTTCAAAAATGGGTAAAAATACTCAAACCAATATAAAATGACATAAAAGTTAAAAATTATATAAAATTACAAAATAACGAAATATAAAATAAACATTTGCACAAGTAAGGGACTATGAACAAAATGTATCTGAACAAGAACATTGTTTGTGATATACAAAAAAAAAGTTTACAATTCATCAAATTCCGGGTCTTGTTAATAATTAAATAAAAATAATGTAGCTCAATGTTTATAGGATAATAAATTTGGAGTGCTTATCATCTCATAGAACCAGAAATATCGGCCCATGAAGTGCACCAATTGTTTGATAAATTAATATAGCTATTATCTTGCAGATCTCTGTATCTGATCTTTTAAAATCATTGGAAACAGTCTATGAATAAAATGGAGAGTATTCAATTGATCGATTTGTACAATATGTTTGCATATGTTGGAAATATTGATATAATTTTGAACAATTAGTCTTTTGCTGAATTTGACATATTTCACTACATACCCCCAAAATAGTTTAAAATAAAATATTAGTTCGGATTGATTTTTTTTAACAGATGTTAATTAAATAAAATTTAGATAAATGAATTATACCACCGATAAACAGTAGCCAAATTAAGGTTTAATAATAATTTTGTAACCTATTTAATAATGTTTTAGCTCGGTTATCATTATAAAAAATAAATTGATGAAGCTGTAATATTTATGTATTGACACAAAATATAGAGTTAAGGATTGCTTTCCTGAAGGATAAATATACAATCGAGTTGCTTAAGTCCTTTCTCTTGGCTATCTTAGCTTAATTTTCTCTAGCTATTCGTTAGTTTAACTATTAGTACAGGGCTGTTAATTTTATTGATGTTGATAAGCTTAGGATAAACTATTTCGTGTAGGTACCCATAAAATTTTGAGCAGCAATGTAGAAAATTAATATTTATTATGATTACTAATTATTATAACGTCATAAAAGTTTTAATTTATTTTAATATATGATAGTTGTATTTTGTTATATTAAATAATAATATTGAAGAGATATAGCTCATAATATTGGAAAGCGTTTACGAAAGCCTAGAAGAGCGATGTTTTTGAATTGTTATGAATTATTATTATCATTATTATCACTGCTTCTTACTACCCGTTCGGGTTGTACGCACTTACGCTAATGTGCAATGGTAGGGTGATTGTGAGATGAAATGGAGGGCCTACAGTTTAACGTGGGATCCGAAACACGGTGGAGGCCTGGTATTCCACACATTCACAAGTTAATAATAATTTAAACACAAAATACTAGAACTTGGTAAAATAAACATACCAAAATTAGACGTAATTCAGTCAGAAATTTACGTGATTACATTATCACACAAAAGTGGTAAAAGCTGAGTAAACACATCCCCTATTTTAGGAAACCCGCTCGCCACCGATGTAGAGTCCGGCCCTTTACCTTTTACTTTGCGTCAATAACTCTAACTTTATGTGCAATTCTTGGCATACAAGTGTGATTTATTGAATGGAGTTTAGTTAGGTTTTGAACTGAGTACAAACTTTAAAAAAAAATTAATAGGCTTTAAATTATCCAAATAATTCCTTCTAATATTTGAACAAAATATTTTTTAAGCATTGATTCAAATAGGAATTTCATGGGGAATCATGTCGGTTTTGAATTATTCAATTTTTCGAAATAATCAATGTAGAATCATCCGGACCCTATTATAAATGGATGTTGAAGTTTCTAACCCCGTTTATTGGTAGATGATTTTTAACATTTAATGTTTTATAACCTAGTCTTGGAACAGATTTATATATTTATAATATATACATAGGCATATATTTAAAAATATAAATTTCATAAGTCTTATTTCGTTTTGTTTATATGATACAATATGTGTGTGTGTGTGTTTTGGTTTGTGGCTCTGATCTTCTTTCTTTTGTCCCCCCTTAAAAAAGTACTTCAGTTAAAATTATTTATGCAATTCAAGAAACAAATGATAAGGCACAGTCCTATATACTTAATGTTTTATACTATGTATTAGGTACAACATTAAAAAAAATTGTTTGGAAAAATAATCGTCAATTTTTATTTATATTATATGAAATACTCCACATATAGAGTATACTCGCGATTAACTGAGGTAATTGGGACCGAGCCTACCTCAGATACGAAATAACTCTGATGTTACAGAGCGTGTATGTATTTATAGGTTATAATAGGAGCTATAGGCTATAAATCACTAGAACGTACTGGATTTGTGTACATCGTTTGTTAATACCAAATTATTAAGTTAGTAAAACACATTTCATTACATATGATTACTATTACTGTATTATAAAGTAAGGCTTAATTTAAAAAAATATATTTAACAGACATTTATTTTATTGCACTGTATTTGGAAAAAAGGATTTTATTCAATTTTATTTGAAAAAAAATTAAAACATATTACATTACCAATTTTTACATTTATTATAAAGTTAAGATTTTTTTTTTAAATTAACAAATTTAACACTTTGGCAGAAGGACTGCCTCGGTTAACACGGATCCTCGAATAATCGCCCATACTGAACAGAATTTGTGTCGAGTGAAAGGGGAAATCCGTTTAGGAAAAAACACCCACTATACACAGAACTGGGATTCGAACCCAGATATACCAATCTCCAGTTTATTGTCATCACTGCTCCTCAAACAATTTGACCACAGAAGCAGGTAGCATAATTTTTTTTTAGCGCCGCGTATTAATACCCGTTCAGGTTATACGTTTATGTAATAATTATGCTAATGGTATTTTGTGGAAGGTTATATTTATAAGAAGTATACCCGTATTTGCGTGGAGACAGAGTGGAAAACAATTTTCGTAAAACCACTCTTCAGTACATCCGACTAGGATTCGAACATCGATCTCCGCTTCATCTGTAGTCAAGTCTACTGGGAGGATAGTGCGTTAGACCATTCAGCCACCGATGGGGGAAGCATCACTATATCGTCAGGTTGAGAAAACCGTCGTCCCAGATGGGTGAGAGTCAGTAGCGCTGACCGCTCGCCCAGTTGGTACGGGCCGCGTGGCCTATAGAGCGCGGTAGAAGTGGTGGCAGTCCGTCTCTCCACCCCTCACCAGGCGATTCCTCGACGGCCGAGCCAACAGACATGCAAAGGATGTCCGGTGCGAGGTAGCAAAAGTATCCGCCCTTCGCCCGGCTGCCAACCCTCGTTATAAATGACGCCAGATGACCTGGGGAGGTCATTCAACCCGACATGAGAAAGAGGGGTCGGGGGATCCGGAACAAGTGGTTGCCGTCATCGTCATCAAAAGGGGTATAAAAAAATGTCTTAACCTAATTTTAGTGTCTCTATTAATTGCTAATTACAGATCTTAATGTGGGATGGAAGAGGAGACGCGAGAAAAGGTAAGTGTTTTTGCAGTTTTCATAGAAAACAATTTATTTCGGCAAAATTAATCAAATAATGCTCCAGTAGAATTTAATTTTCTATACATAGTATTCTCATCAGTTATTTATAGAGATAGGGTAAAATAGCATTAATTTTCAGTTTTTTAGCATTAATTATTGGAAATTTAGCGTTTTGTGGCATAATTTAGCATTTTGTACCAAAATAGGTAAAAATGTCTTTCGTCGATGATTTTAGGGCCTATACAAAGGATTTATGATAAAAGCAACGACTGAAGGAATGTGGCGATTAGCCGGATGGGCTGTGGAAGGCACAGGATGCAAGTAAAACCAGAGCTGAAGCACAACAGACGAGTGAAACTCAATGATTTTTTAATCACTTATTTCTGCTGAAAAACATCGTTTTATAGAAATACTCAGCATTTTATTTAAATGCACAGCATTTTCAGGGAATACGCGTCTATTTCGCTTAATAGAATAATTTAGCTAAAATACTCTCAAAATCACGTTTTTCTCGTTAATTCGCGAAATAAAAATCTCTTTAAACACTTTCAAATGCCATGAAACACAAAGAAAACTTATAAATACCCTATTTTCGACCCTTTTTTTTTTCCTTTTAGCGTTTTTCGCAAAAGCGAATTTACTCTATCTCTAGTTATTTAATATGTCATAGGCATATTGGTTTTTTAGTTGAGAACGCCTATAAATGAAGAGAAAAATGCTATTACATTCTAGGACATACTAATGACAAATATTCAACAGCTGTTGAGATACTTATGTGAAGATAATTTAACTTTTGTTTCTATTGGAGAAATATTTGATTTATTTGCCTAACAAATTAACTGCAAAAATACTGCCCTGAATCTCACAATCCCTACTATCTAACCATCCTTAAGACGTCTGGTTGAAGCGGTATTACGGAGTTAATGTTATCCGTGGGGTGAAACTGTCTCTTTTCGACTATGACCCTGTTTCTATTTCTAAAACATTAGAATGGTTTTGAAAACACATTATTAGTTAACTTCAAGAAGTCAAAATTGTTTAAAAAATTAACTTTGGCTTAACAAAGTTTAACATAATATCGTAAGTGATAAAACTCAAAACCATATATTTTTTTCTAAATAATTTACGTAAGACTTTGAAATAAACCCTAAAGTTATGGTATACTCATGACTTTTCAGACGTGACAAAAAGTAGATTCAAATTAAAGTTTTGTGTGCCGACATATTTTATGTTTCACTCTAAATTATGGCATGATACCATTAGACTTTTAATTCTAAGTTTAGATCACTCTTCTGGTTTGCATTGAAGCGGAGCTGCTAATGATATTTAAATTTATTTTTATGGCCTCCAACCGTTTAATTACACAAAAAAAACCAACTGGTTATTAGTACATCGGGATTTAGTTAATAATGACGTTTATAAAAGCAGTAGATGGAGGAAAGAAGAAAGCAAAAGGGAAATCTTTAAAATAAAAAAAACAACTTAACAATGCTTTGGAAACTATATCACAAGGCCCAAGATATTGCCTATGCGGTACTTAAAACTTTACAAGTGTTTTCATATTGGCCAAGTGAAAAAAAAATATAAAGGGGGTGAAAGCCAGTAAACGTCGTTATTTTATTACTTTTTGTAATTTATTCCCGTCGACTTGGAGATTTTTTTATTCCCTTTCTCTCTTTCGACGTTCTTGTGCAAAGTGTACATACCATCGCAAGGGCCATAAAGATGGTATGGATAATCACAGACTTTCGTTTCTTGTAATTTATGACACCCATAAAATTGTATGATAAGCTTCTTGTTAATCTGTTGGTTTTTTTTGGGTGTATGTATGTGTGTTTATTTAAGCTGTATTAGTGCATAAACTACCTTTTGGAAATAAGTTTCACATTATGAAATGTAGCGTTTCAGATTATAAATATTAAAGTTCTGACATTATATCTTAAGGGTGGGAGGGTAGGGATAGCGATTTAAGGCCTGTATGTTTTCAGTTTTAATAGCAATTTTTTTTTCAAAATAAATCTAATATTTCGCTAGTAGAAACATAGTTTAATTTTCTTCAAGTCTCAACAGTACTTGAATATCTGTCAAGGATGTCCTAGAATTTGATAACTTTTTGTTTACATTTAAAAAGTTCATCATCAAATTCCGCTATGCCCATAATAGATATTCAACAACTCTTTATATCAACAAGGGAAGAAACTTAAACTTTATGGTTATACTGGAAAGATACTTTATTTATTTTGCCAAAAAAGAAAAGAATAATATGAAAATTGCATAAACACTGACCTCTTTTCACTTCCCCTTAAATCTCACCTTAAGGATGGACTTTTCAACAACTAAATGAATTATATACTGTAAGCTTAAGTATATACCTACCTTTTATAGTTTAATTTTATCGTTAACAATTTATTTGATGGATGAGTAGACCATGAAACGTAACATATATTCCATGTTCACTTTAGAAGTATTTAGTTATGCCTTTTAGTGAAGTAAATGCTGGAACGTAACTTGGTCTGATTTTCTAAAATAAAGATATAATACATATTAGTGTTTTTAAAAAAAAATATTTACAGTACTTAAAACACTATGTACTGTACCATCACTTTAGAAAGTGACACCAAGTGACACTCCGGCTCGACCCTCACTAAAACTAATACATCCTTCTAAAGTTGTAAGTAGTGTGATGATTTAGGCTGTGTGTACACAGTCAAAAAATTGTCTAAACACAATGTGTTCAATAAGTTTGAAAGTGTTTACACAGACAACGACACGATAAAATTGTTTCAGCGGTTGAAAAGAGTTGTGGAGCGCCACAACATTGCGACGACTTCTTTGTCTTAAGGTGCGTTTAGAGGGGCAATTAAAATTGCACATTATCGGAAATATTTTCCCAAATATTTGGCCCTACAATATTGCCGTCAATACACGTTTAGCTTGTGGCTGTGCCGTATGATATCATGTTTACACGATGAGACAGACTGGCCAAGATGAATAATACTGTAATTGATTCTGCAGCGTTTATCCTGCTTCATAACCATGCAAATAAAACTAAAAAAAAAGAGATATGTTGATGCGTATTTTTTTGAACAAACGTGAAACAACAAATAATCCAACCCTGGATATATCTGATAGTCGGGCATTGCCCAAGTCTCGAGCGATACCGATTTATTTAACCCTAGAATTAATACTAGACAACTGTTGTTTGTTCAGAAATTTTACAAGAATGTCAAAAAGTGATTTTGAACTTATATTGAATATCATTGTCATAAATCATTGTTATAATCACAATAATACCCGCCTCGGTGGCGTAGTTGGCTAACGCGGCAGTCGTGTTGAGCTAGACCACCGAGGACGGGGAGATCGAGGTTCGAATCTCGGTTGGGTGAACTAGTGGGGTCTTTCCTAAATGGTTTTCCACTCTCCCTCCACGCAAATGCGGGTTCATTTCCTCTAAATTCAATCTTCCAAATTCCTAATCCATTAGTGTAATTAGTACTTAAGCGTATAACCCGAACGGGTAGTAAGACGCGGTGCTAAATAATAACAATAATAATCCCAATAACAGATAAAATCACGACACAAACCAAAGCACGTGTAGTAGCTCTGTGAACTGCGCATTGAATGGAGGGTCGAGCAGCGCTGAGTGAGTAAGAGAGATACTTGTTAGAGAGGGAGACAGACATAGGCATGGCTGAGCCATTCAAAATGTTTTCCAATGGAGGTGGACAACACCGGCAACACACGAGCAACTAACTGCAATAGTCAACAAATACCGGCTACAATGCCGGGCCGTACGGCGATATTTCGATACAAGGCCGCAATATTGTCAGCCACATACCGGTTAAATAATCGCAGCAACATATTGCAGTAAATATGGCCCGTCTAAATGAAACGTAGTTAAATTTTCTTCACGTAGTGATATCAACAGTAATTTTTGAATATTTTCAACGCGCATAGTGGCATTAGATGAAGAAAATGAAGAGAAAATGTTATCATTAAATTCCAGAAAATACTTGACGAGTATTAAACTGTCTTTACTGGAGTGTTATTTGATTTATTTTGACCAAAATAATGTTTTAATAGACAAACTGCAAAAATTCTGCCCTTAACTCGTATTTCCTACATTCTCTCTTTGAGGCATCGTGTTAAATACAACCTCCTTAATTCCTTAAAACCATCAGTGTAATTATTAGTACATAAGCGAATAACCCGAACGGGTAGTAAGAAGCGATGCTAATAAAAATAATCGAGATCTTATGAGTCCCTAATATATCCTTACGTCAACAGCTGACATCTGTCACTTTGGATAAATGTAATGAAAGCATATGGTAATATATGAATGCGATAGCTAGCCACAGTAATTTAGGCCAATATTAACACTATTTATTTGAAGTTGGACACAAAGCTTATTTATCGTTTTATTCCACTTAAAAAAAATTAATTTTCCCATTACTTTCACAAAAGGTCTAACGAAAATAGCTTCAAATGGCGACCTATGATTTTAAACCATATGATTGAACATGAATGAAACAAACTCTTTAGAATGATGCATCCACGCAGTGGATAAACATATTTTATTCAGTTAAATATTTCGAAATACAAAAAAAAATCATAAAATAATTAATTATATAAACAAAATAAGACAAGTATTTTCTCTTTTCCAAGTAAATACGATGCCTGTATTAAAAGGTATTAATATATGCACTGATTACACAACATAGATAACGTTCAAAAATGAATAAATATTTTTAATTATGTTTAAAATATTGTTTTGGTTTAGGTAAAAATAAATTATTATAAATAATGAAATAGTGTGAGAAATCTTAAGTTTACTTTATTTTAAATGTAAAATATAACATATAATTAAAAAAATTTAAAGGTGCGACAGAAGGGGGCGCAAATAATTTTACAGTTTTTATAGCATTAAATTTTTTTGGCCAAAATAAATCAAATATTTATCCAGTAGCAACATAGAATTTAGTTTTCTGCACATGCTAATATCAACAGATCGTGAAAATATGTCAAAAGTGTCCTGGAATTTTGTCAAAACTTTTTTAAATAAAGAGCAAATGTTTTTACACAATTACAGGACACCCTTGATAGATATTCAAGATCTGTTGATATTAGCATGTGCAGAAAACTAAACTCTATGTTGCTACTGGAAAAATATTTGATTTATTTTGACCAAAAAATTTCAATCCGATAAAAACTGTAAAAATAATTGCGCTCCCTTTAGCCGCATGTAAACATTAATAACAAAACGGTGATCTTTTACAAGTGTTGGCAGCCCAAAAAAAAAAATTTTTTTTTGAACTGTAATACAGGTGAAAACCTATCATGAACAGACTTTACCTGTTGCTTAGTGATGTAGATGGGTTTGTTGAGAATGATCCACGTGACAGTCTCGTGACACGCAGGCATCGTCGTGGACCCATCGTACGTCATGTAGCTCTCTGTTTCTGGCAGGAGACCCCGGATAGACAGTCTTTTCACCTCCACCTCTTGGCCTGAAGATAAACAAAAACCCTCAAAATCGTACACTATCAAGTTTACCTTAAAAGGTAGCAGCAGTCTTAAGGGTAGTGATGTAGGGAACGCGAGAAAAGACTGGTGTCTTTTTGCAATTTTTAAAGCAAAAAAATATTTTTGGTAAAAAAATAAATCAAATATTTCTCCAGTAAAAATATGTGTTTAATTTTCTTCACATGGTGATATCAACATTTGTTGAGCATAGTGGCATTAGATGAGAGACTTTTTAAATTAAGAGAAAAAGTTGTCATTAAATTTGAGGACGCCCGTGACAGAAATTAAACAATTACCATGTGAAGAAAATTAAGTTATTACTGAAGCAATATTTGATTTATTTTGACAACAAATTTTTTTTTATAAAAACTGTAAAAACAGTGAACATATCTAGAGTCACTCCAAGTTTTATCTACTAACCACTCAAGAAAAGTATTTAGGGATATTTGGCGTGCTATTGTAAGTGTGGCAATGAACCTTCGAGTTCCTAATGCCATAGAGTAAGAGAGCTAGAAGATACTGAATTTGTCAGCCCTACATTTATTTAATCATGTGAAAAGGAACGGGATTATATCAGTGTATTATCTGATTGCTGTGGAGCAGGAAATTATCATTTCACATTAATATTATATGATCGAATGCAAATTTCTACCAGAGTATATTATTATACTACTAAAATTGAAGTACCTGCCGTTGCCCAGGAGAAATATTTTAGGGTAAGAAAGTTAAAAAAGTGTAAAAAGTTCAAAATGGCTAAAAAGTAAATCTTATAAGTTTAAAAAAAAAAGGGATAGAAAGAATAAGTGGAAAGTTTAAACAGTATAAAATATTTAAAGGGGTAAAATTGGTAACAAGGAAAAAAATTGCTAAAATGACGGAGTGAGAAAGAGGAAAAAATAGTAAAAAGGGCAAAAAGGAACAAAAAGGATAAAAAAAATGGTAGGTAGGTAGGGAAAAAAATAAAACAACTAAAATTAAAAAGCATATAAAGGTGAAAAGGATATAAAGTAAAAGGAATAAAAAGGATTAAAGGCCAAAAAGGTACAAATGGTGAAAAGGATAAAAATAATTAAAAGGTTAAAAAGTAGGTCTAGTCCAAATTTTAAATTCCGGCCTCCGGGTGCATAATATGTTCCTACACAGGGGCTACCATGACCCGCATGGCACACCTGTATGGAGTTTAGTAGTAAATCTATCTCACGGCGTTATATATATTCATTTGTTAGGTTTTGATTAATTTTTAAAAACAAAATTAAAATATTAAAATTCTGGCGTCTAGGTGTGTGTGTTTTCGTGAACACGGGTTTCTCATTTTTAAATTTCAGGCCTCTATGTGCGGTAGATATCATTCAAAGCTCATGACAGATATACAAACTCTTCGTTTTATTATTGATGAGTTTTTTAACATTCCAAAGAAGTTTTTTACCATTTTCCATAGGCCTAAGTAAATACTATGTGTATCCATATACAGGGTGTACCATATCATTCGGGACCCACTTCATCCGTGGATCGGAAACACAAACATAATTAAAGTTGATATGTGTGTTCCGTTTGACCTTGTTTCCGAGTTGGTCATTTTTGTACTCCAGTAATATGGAGCTGCTTAAAATTAGAGGAAGTGTTCAAAATCGTTACCATCGGCCTGAATGCAAGCCTGCAGCCGTCTTGTTGTAGAATACCGCTCGCTTTCAAAAATACCAGGTGTAAGTCGGATTCGTTGGCAGCCGTAGTGCTTACGTTGACAATTCAATTTTTGCTATGGGTGTTTGGTTAATAATTGGTCTCAAGTGGCCCCACAGTAAATATCTAATGGATTTTAGTATGAGTTGCACTCAGACCAACCAATAGGCCCTACACGACCTATCCATTTGTTAGGAAATGTTTCATTCAAGAAATTTCTGTGTACAAACAGTTTAGTGGAATAAATTGGTTGTAGCTCTGAAACAAATTCAAATGGGACACAAGTTTGAAGAATAAAAAATAAAATAAAAAATTGAGTTTCCTGTCCACCACTGAAGTGGGTCTAACATGTTACGGTATACGATATGTCTATAGGCTTTCATACATTATAGATACATATACCTTGGTTATACAGGGGGGGCATAAACTATTAAACGATTAGTAAATTGAAAATTAACACACTAGCTAAATAAAAGCAAACTACATACAATACTGCTTTGATGTTTGTAGATAATGTCTCTCAGTTGAGCTCCATCGGATGTCAGACAAACCTCAGAAAGTTGTCCTTCACTTTCCTCAGCATAGTAGGTCTAATTGTTTCCGCCCCACCCTGTATATTGTCTCACACCTTAAGTTATGAATATTATATATTTTGTTCAAATTCATTAATATAGAGTACTAATTTTTCTTAGCACCGTGTATTCCCCAATCTGGTTATACGCTTGTGTAATAATTACTCTAATGAGTTAGAAATGAGGAAGGTTAATTTAAAAGAAGTGTACCTGCATTTATGAGGATAGAGAGTGGGAAACCATTTAGGAAAAATAACCCTCAGT
Organism: Timema genevievae; assembly: GCA_902155825.1. Classification (NCBI taxonomy): domain Eukaryota; kingdom Metazoa; phylum Arthropoda; class Insecta; order Phasmatodea; family Timematidae; genus Timema; species Timema genevievae. The sequence continues at coordinate 99,668 of CABFWO010000642.1, read as the reverse complement.
AATACCGACCGGGATTGAATCATAATCTCACTGGTCATCGGCAGTCTAGTTTATTGCGAGTGTAGCGCCTTAGACCAGGTGGCCATCAAAGTGGTTGAGTTATAATTGCTTATAAAACACAAGGGATGTATATTTTTTTAATAATCTTTGGAAGGCCCATTTATATAAAATTAGTAAACTGGTTACTAAAATATTTGTATAAGATCAATAGCTAATTAATACTGTCGGGCATTTGTAAAAAAATATTATTTTTTATCGTTATTTTCATCCGGGGTCTGGATGACTCTTGATTATAATCTAAATAAGTAGCTAATTTTAGTTTTTTTATAAAATAAGACTGTACTCACCCCCGTGTCTGATTTTATCCAACTGATCTGTCAGTATCCTCAGCTCTGGATTAGACAGATCCCCGAGCTGGAGGGGAAAAAAACACATCAAACAAATGTTTTACTTTAGCAATTTTATCAAACAACCACAAAGAAAAGTAATTCATTTTACCATACATCCAAAACAAATGAATTTTAATTAGAAAGGAATTTAATACGCCAGATACAGATGTGTGCCCTGGGTATTAATACGTTATGTCTACGTGTGTTCTGTGTTCTTAAAAACAGATTCAAGACATTTACATTATTTTACCAATCTACCGTAGATATTTTGAAAGCATTCTATATTTCAAATGAACAGTATAGAGATGAATGGCTGGATTATAGATGCATACACATGAATGGATATTTGTTCTAGATTAATAGATCTATAGACGAGGGATGGAAGAAGAATGTGTGGATAGAATTAAAGGTATATAAAAATAAAAATAAAAATGTCTCTGTATATATATTTATATTCTATATATCTATATCTTCTTCCAATTATATAATGTGTGTTTTTATCTAACTGTATTTTAATCCACCTGATGCTCTATTATATATATAGTTTTATATATGTAAATAAACTATATATATAATGTCATATATGTATACAATACGGCCTTAAATATATAAATTTAAATTGCTATATAAATAATATATAAAAATAAATTTAAATTAATTGTCTAAGGTGGATGGATATGGATATATATGGAGATACATATGCGGAGATACATATGCGGAGATACATATGCGGAGATACATATGCGGAGATACATATGCGGAGATACATATGCGGAGATACATATACGGAGATATATAAATACATAATATTAAATCAATTATACACTAAATGCATGTATACGTGTTTGTCCCACTAAGAAGACATTGAGATAAATTCCATTCAATGTGATTTGGTGTTTTACATTAAATATTTTTTTTCGTTGGGCAATAGGCCTATTTCTCCGCATTTAAAAATGCACTTTTGAGTACACAAAAATAAAACTTTGTTTTTATTCCTAGCTCCAAATTATTAGTTGATAAGAAATAACACTTGAACTGACTTCGAACCAGGAGATCTTTTTCTTAACCCTTTTCACCCCCATAACTCGGGTAAGGGTTTTAGAAGGGTGAAAGGGGCACAGTAGGTTAGGGGGGAAATAAGGGTGGGTACTGTGGTATCAACGGGGGCCTTAAGACGGATATCAGAGAGGGTGAAGGGTGGAGGGGGTAAAGGAAACAATCCTGACCACGGCAAGTCCTCTCTAAGTACGTTAGCCGCTACATCAATCGCGAGCAAATCCTACCCCGAGCTTATGAGTCCGGCTTGGGGAGAGTTCCTCTGCTGAGTGGTCACTTTCCTAACTCGATCCTCTCCTTAAACTCCTTTCCCTTCACCCCTTCTCCTTCTACCACTTCACAGACACATACCAACCACCTACATCCCTTTCACGAAGTTATCAGTTTACAACTTCGTGAACAAGAATTCAGTTAATTGAACTAGAGTAGGTTTCTCTTTGTAACTTCGATATAGACTGCCGCTCACCATCCTAAAGTTTGTATTGTAAGCCGGATGGTTACTAATTTATTTACACCGTGTCTTACTACACGTGTGCTATAGACTGGTGTGTTAGGGATAAGGAAGGTTGAATTTAGAGGAAGTGTACCCAAATTTGTGGGGAGGGAAAGTATAAAACCATTTTGATAAAAAATGCCGTCCTAATTTCACACGAGTGGTATTCGAACACCTGCCTCACCGTCATCGGCAGTCTAGTCTATTGTGGCCTTTTAAGCCATTCGATCATCGAAGCGAATGTAAAGCCACGATTGAAGTAAAATTTTCAGGAAATGTACCCACATTTGCATGCAGATAGACGAGCGAAACTTTTTGAGAAAATCCAATGTCGGCACATCAATACGGGATTTAAGAACCAACACACCCCTTCCCTATCTCCCCCCCCTCCCCCCGTCTTTGCCACCAGAAAACAAGAATAGATGAGTTTGACGTTTAGTACGTGTGTCAACCCAATGTGTGTACTGGTTGGTGTACTTTTATACACGCTTTAAAGAGTGTGTGAATCCACATTAGTATGAAAAGATGCTGTGAAAGCCCACAGTAACTATCGTTACGATTGGTTACGGAAAACCAATCATGGGTGGCTAAATAAATGAACATCGATATATAAATCTAATTGAATATATCAGTGAAGGTAAAGGAAACAGTAGCCATTTTCTAAACGTGATATATTTTAATATATCCACCTTTAAATAGCAATTTGTAGAAGGATCTAATATATTGGGGCTATCGTTATTTTAATTTAAAGAATTGATTGAATTAGTACAATATAGTTAAAATTATTTTATTTCAACGTATTTTATTGGATGTAGTATTATATTTTCCAATTATTTGATATAATATCATTTTAAAAAAGGATGCGCCTTGTTTGCAGAAAAATAAATTAGAAGGACTACTTAGTTCGTTAGGGACTACAGGGATCAGTGGACGTGAATTTACGCCATACTGCTCTGGTTAAACGTAGTGGCCAGATGTCTTGTGTTTTTATACAATGAAGTCCTACGTTGAATACACGTTTTAAAAATGTATATATATATATATATTTTTTTTGACAAACCCTTCCTTCACCTCTGACAAGACGTGTATTAATCACAACTTGTGAATGTGAGGAATGGCAGGCCTCCACCGTGGTTCGGATCCCACGTTAAACTGTAGGTCCTCCATTTCATCTCACAATCACCCTACCATTACACATTAGCCTGAGTGCGTATAACCCGAACGGCTTGTAAGACGCGGTGCTAATAATAATAATAATAATAATAATAATATATTTAAAATTAACTAATATAGGCTATATCTGTGACACCCTATATATACATTACAAATGACAAAAGCTTCACTTTCGAACATGTTGCAGACACTCCTTTCTGAACGTCGCAAGTAATAATCAGAACTGTTACTCCCGGTTGCTCATCCGGTACCGACATTAACTTTTCACATTCTCTTTCCGATTCGTTCCTTTTGAGATTGAAGGGGCGGGAATTGGAAAGTACCACGTGTGCATGAAAGGCATAAGTTGACTTGACCTAGTATGGAGCATGTATTTATCTAACTTAGAAGAGAGCACAAAAGTTATACGTTTGTTAAATAGAATTAATTATTTGTTTCTTTGATACGTTAATTAGTGAGAAACAAAATATTAGTTTGTTTTTAGAATTTCACTGAATGAAATACCTGTTCTTCTTTTAGCCTCCAATGGGCCTCCAATCTTAATTTATAGGATAGTTTTAAACACAATGCCCGTTTTTAAACTAATTAGGATATCTAACCCTCACTTTATTAATTGATTGATTACATCAGCACACGACTTATAAACTAACTTTTTTTTTACCCGCCTCGGTGGCGTAGTTGGCTAACGCGCTAGTCGTGTTGAGCTCGACTGCCAAGGACGGGGAGATTGAGGTTCGAATCTCAGTCGGGTGAACTGGGGGTGGTTTTTCCTAGAAGGTTTTCCACTCTCCATCCACGCAAATGCGGGTTCACTTCCTCTAAATTCAACCTTCCTCAATTCCTAATCCATTAGCGTAATTAGTACTTAAGCGTATAACCCGAACGGGTAGTAAGACATGGTGCTAAATAATAATAATAATAATAATATGGTGCAGCCTATTTAATAGGGTCATAGTCTGATTATTCATGATAAGACAGTGACCTTGAATATTTAAACTATTGCTCTAACATATAAGTTGTAAACCGTAAAGACAAACGTACCACCTTTTAGGGTATATCGTTTAGAACCCGTCCTTAAATTACGTTTGGGTTTTTTTGGGGGGGAGGAAGTTTCAGTTATTTCTTACGTTTTCTTAAGAGGGGGCTGGGGACCGGGGGCAGAATCCATCCTACGTATGGCTATTTTTTTTATCAATGTAAGAAATCTAAAAAATAAGTCAAATTTTAAAATTCTGAAATGTTTCATTTTCCATAATGGACTAACCTCAATTTAATCCTTAATTTTCACTGTATTATAGACTTAATTTAAATATATAAATCATATTTTGTACAAAGATAGTTGATTACAATACATTACACATGCCAACTGAGTTTTCGTTTCAGTAATAATCTAATTTACTAAATCGTAAACACTTAAGATATAAGGGAAAGAGGGTGATGAAAAAATCTTACGATCCCTTGCTTGAGGAGAGAAAGGAGGATTGAAGATATTAAAAAAAAAGCCTTACGTAATTCAAGGACGAACCCCCACCACGCTGATCAACTTCACTACTTCACCTGCCCACTCACGCCCTTGAAGACTGAAATACACCCTTACGTTCATCACCAGAAATACCTCCTGCAATTTTTTTCTTTTTTTTCTTTTCTTTAGTTGAGAACGAAGATGATAAAAGTTGAAAAGAAAGAAGGTGGGTGATATTATTCCCTTCTTCCTTGCATGGAGGGGAAAACCGTTCCCTTTTGACGTGGGCCCTGTGTACGCCGTTTGAGTGGCCATTAGGCGTCATCTGCGACACCTGGTGCTCGTCCGACCCTTTACTAGGAAGATGAGGAGGGTAAAAGGGGTTGAAAAGGGTTGCCTAGAGTGTAAGATAGGAAAAGAGGGGGTGGGGGGACGGGGGCGTAAAAGGAACTAGTGGCAAGGTGTACCTTCACATTTACATTATTGCCACACGAGCTAAAGTGAGGGAACACATATATTTCCCTGACACTTCCCAACATATGTGTGAGAGTGGTTGCTTGATTCAGTGATGGTTCAACGGAAGGGGGGGGGGTGGGAGTTGAGGGTTAAGGCTAGTGCGCAAGATTTTTGTTGTTGTATATCTGAGGTAAAAATGTTTTGAATAAAAACTTGCACCGCTTCTTATCACCCATCAGGGATACACGCGTTTAAACACCCACCTCGTTTGTCGAATCGTCTAAAGCGTAACTCTCGCGATAGACTGATCTTGAGATGACGGGGAGATTGGGGTGCGAATCCTGGTCAGGTTTACTGTGTGATTTTTTTTACTAAGTGGCTTTTCCACTCTAATTCCACGCAAACGTGGATACATTTACTCTAAATTCAGTTCCTCATATTTAACCTACTGTCGTAGTTAGTAAATACAGGTAATAGCTCAAAAAGGTTGTAAGACATAGAGATAAAAAACAAAGCCTTCACCAATTGAGTATAAATGAGAAAGGTTGAGTTTAAAGGAAATGTACACACACTTGCGTGGAAAGAGAGTAGGGGAAAAAATATTTGATATATTCAGCCGGGATTCGTATCTTGACTTTTCTACCGCCATAAGAGCGTATCATTTAATCCACAGGCCCACCAATGCGGGTTTGTGTGTATACAATTGATACGTTTCACACAACACTCATTGACGGCTTAGTTTAAGGGTTGGGGGCTGATAAGGGTTGTTTATAGTAGTGTAACTGAATTGCTTTGTAGAGGGGGTGAGAAAACCACAGAACTTCAAGCTCACACATCTGAGATTTGAACCCTCGTCACTGGCAATCAAGACTATTACGAGCCTGATGCCGTGGACGATGTGTCCACTGAATGCCAGTGTGTATATACACTGTAGTAAAATAGGGTAGGATATTAAGGCGAGGGTGTAGAGAACGTTAGTTAAGGGCATTGTTTTTGCAGTTTTTATCGTAAAAACTATTTTTGGCCAAAATAAATAAAATATTACTTCAGTTGAAACATATAATTTAATTTTATTCATAAGCTGATATCTGAATCTATATCAAGAGCATAGCAGCATTAGATGAGAAACTTTTTAAATGAAGAGGAAACTTGAAAAATAAAACAAAGCGAACATTCTTGTACCGACTGTTATTTGTTCCAAAAGGATATTTTTATATTATTAGCCTACAATAGTAAGTTTATGATTAAATTATGGTATATTTGTAGTGGCTATAATATTTTAAAAATATAAGTTTCGTAGGTATCCAATGTATCATGCTTTTTTTTAAAGAGTTGTTTCTATTTAATTTGAGAGGGTGCAGATTTGATTAGATTATATTAGTTCCAAATAGCAAATAAATAAATTTTCATAAATATGCCCTATGTTATTTTAGTTTTACCAAAAATTCTAGCCTATATTAAAAAAATATATTTTAGAACACCACTGACACCTATAAATATGAATAAGATGGGACACTTAATAAAATTGTTCAACAGACATATTTTACCATAAATCATAGCGCTATTTTTTAAGTGTTATCAACTTTTGGGGTACCCGGATATTTACACTTTAGTAGGTACAAGGGAGGTTTACTGTAGAGGAAATATACCCACATTTTCATGGATAAAGAGTGGTGAACCGATTAAAAAAAATTACATGACAGATTCGAAACCCGATCTCCCCATCACAGATGGTCAAGTTTATTGTGAGAGTGACGACGTAGGCCACGGGATCAATGCCACGGTTTTTGTAGCACTACTCGCTTTACGTGGAAGGAGAGTGTAAAACCATTTATTTCGATCCACACTCAATACAGCTAACCGGGATTCGGGAAATCTCTCCGTCATCTGCAGTTCATTCTATTGCAAGATTGATGCCTTTGACTATTCGACAACCTTAGTGGGTCTGGAAAAGTAACTATATAGCTATTTCATTTATTCATACGTCAAGTCGTATGATCTGGATCTGTAGTTTTGGATATATACTCGCTTTGCTCGTTGCAAACCCTCAGTGAGTTTTCTTTGGAAGTGGATGTAAACTAATGTAATTCCAGCGTTGTTTTGAACGTAACAACTTAGTTACCGGTAATGTATTTTTCACACATTATTTTAGTTTATCCATACTTATATGGAGGCTAGAATCATCAAATTTGGCACGATTATGGCAACTGGATGCGCCAATATGCCTGCCAAATTTTATTATTCTAGCTGTCCCATAAGTGTGTCAAGAAAATTAAGAAACTGCATGGAAAATGTGCAAAATTTATATAAAATAAAAAAATATGGCTCTATCTAAGGTATAATCGATGGGGATATGACAAAAAGTAACAGGACCAAACTTGTGGATGTCACCAAATCCGTAGCTGCTGGTGCAATCCATTCTTTGGTAGGTTTTACCGTTTAACCACAAGATACCTCCAAATAAAGGTCCGCACTGACTTTAAAGTTGATCCGTCATTTGGAATTTTTTTGAGGGTTAAAAATTTTTTTTTTACTTTTTGGAATGTCCTCATCGTTTACTGGCTAAAAGCTATACTTTTGCCAAATTTCAAGTTTCTAGCTCCTCTGGAAGTGGGTAAACATTAATGTCAGTGAGTGAGTGAGTCAGCCACGTGGCTTTATAGTATATGGAATGTCGCTACTTGACCGAAATTAACACACAAAATTTTGAGATATAAATAAAATGTTCCTGAAGTACTATTGTAATTCTCTGGCTAAAACTTTGTTTATGTATATATTTTGTCAAGTAGCTATATATTTACGAAGCACACTCTATTACCGCCCGAAATATTTTAATATCGTGATTAAGTGTTCTTCAGGTTACCTTGATAAAGCCCGTCAACCCCTCTCAACCCCTTTGCAATAGCTTTCAATCAGTTGATTGATTGGCGTGTATGTAAAAAACGTCAACACTACAAAAACGACTCTTCTGTCATGAACAATTTATATGTTGACGTGAAGTGCTAGCACCGAAAGTAATTAATTTGTTTCTAATTTGTTAAAATTTATATGGAGAGAAATATATTTTTTTATCACCGCGTCTTACTACCTGTTCAGGCTATGTGCATATGATAATTACTCTAATGGGGTAGAGATGAGGAGGGAATCATTTTAGAGGTACTCTACACGCATTTGTATAGAAGGAAAGTGGGAAACAATTTAGGAATAACCACCCTCAATAGACCTGGCCGGGATTCAAAGTCCTGATTTTCCCCATCATCAGCAGGCCAGCCCAACACAGCAGTTATGCCTAATTTTATCAATGTTGAAAACAAACAAATTTTGTTTTGAATTTATAAAAGGCTTTTTATATGATAATTGAACTGTAGTTCGTCTGAATTAAACTGAATACACATGAACTGTATGTAAATAGCTTATTTATTTGAGCTCCCCCCCTACCCCACCAAACTTAAAAAAAAAAATCGAGCTTGTCCATGGCTGCACTAGACAAACAGTGTGAGAACACTAAGTATGATGTAACTGGCCAGTCCAATGTTTTCATTCCACTCGCTGGCTCTGTTCTGTTAGATGCTAGGTGATAGCGTCCTCCC
>CABFWO010000642.1:68654-90876 GCA_902155825.1 Timema genevievae | reverse complement strand
CCCCCCCCCCTTGATGGTGAATTACCACACGCACGGTAGATGAAAAGATCGGCCTGATAGAGCCCCATTTTCATCATCAGGGGTCGAACAAACTTGTGGGATCAGTATTTTGAAATACATCAGGAAATGAGTAGGGGATGCCTTTTCCTGTCTTCCTCGTTAGCTACAAATTATATAATCCCGGGTCTATGAGCTATAATTGGGGGCCATTCAATGTTGAGGATTGAGGGGGGGCAGGAAACAAAGGGGGTGTTTGTCCCAGGCCCCCCCCTGTTGACCCCGATGTAAATATTTTTAAGTTGGGATGGAATGGAACGCGAGATAAGATAAGCTTTTTAATATTTTTTATTTGCAATTTTTACTACACATTTGAAAGATACAAGGGAAAAGGGGGAAAGCCCAATTTTAATTGAGTTATGTTATGTGAAAAAAGTATTGATACCTTACTGATATCGATATTTTTCCTTTCGATACTGGTAATTTTTTTACTCCACACTTTTTTCCGATACTTTTACTGATATTAGTACTCACACTCCAGTATCGGATCAGTATCGAAAGAAACAATCTTTTTTTGGTTATTTTCACTCATGCTGGGAGTCTTGGACTAAATGTTTACTGGACTGTGGAGGAACAGTAAGAACAAATGACGGTGCGATTGGCGACCAGTCTTACAACCCCTTCCTTTATCAATGACCACTGTCAACACACACACAAAAAAAAAAAGAAGCTTTTGTAGGGCTCAATGAACTGTCACCTCAAGGGTGTTCCAAGCAGATGAAGCATAAAAGGGCGTCCATTATTTTATTGTCTGTCAATAGTTAATAATCTATCTTGATAGAGAATACGTGTATAAACGAAGAGTGTAGTTAATTAATGGCACCTCCTAGAAATGAATTATGGAAGTTTATTTAAGAAGTTGGATATCGAAAAAGCGTCTTGTAAAATTTGTTTTTTAAAATATTAAAAACCATTATAAACTTTCAGTGTTTAACTAAATATGAAAATACAGCTATGATGTAAAAGTTGAAATTATTATTACTAGATAAAAAAACCTTTTTTCAGATTAAATTTTGATGGGTGACCTGGCAGTCTAGGGGTAAGGTGTCAGACTTCTGTGCTGAGGGTCCGGGTTTCAATCGTCGGTCACGGCACAAATTTATCTGATTGCCAAACCCTTACTTCACCTCTGACAAGACGTGTATTTAATCACAACTTGTGAATGTGAGGAATGCCAGGCCTCCACCGTGGTTCGGATTCCACGTTAAACTGTAGGTCCTCCATTTCATCTCCTAATCACCCTACTATTGCACATTAGCGTAAGTGCGTATAACCCGAATGGGTAGTAAGACGCGGTGCTAATAATAATAATAATAATAATAATAAATTTTGATGTTGATACTTACTGCTATCGATACTTTTCTTTTGATACTAGAATGGTATCGATATTTTTCTTCCGATAATTTTAATGAGTACTGTATTGACACGTTTCTTTCGATACCACATCCCTAGTCGAGAGTTATACCTTTTTAATAACCTTTAGATTATGGTTATAAGCGGTATTTTATCGTGTTAAAATTAATTAAAGTATTTTCTGGGGTCCTAATGGGGTTTGAGTATCGTGTTGAAATAGACTACTGAGGACGGGGATATCTAGGTTCGAATCTCACTTGGGTGATCTGTTTTTTTTTCCTACATGGTTTTCCACTCTCGCTACATACAAATGTATGTTCACTCCTTCTGTATTCAACCTTCCAAATTCCTAACTCATTAGCGTAATCAGTACTTAAGCGTAAAAACCGAACGGGTAGTAAGCCACGGTGCTAAATAAAAACAGCTATATTTTAAGAAAATTGACACCATTATGTGATTAAGGTAAAGGGTATGTAAAACTAGTTCTATCTTTTTTTAAAACAAATGCAGTTATGTATTATTATGTACGTAACATTTTTTTTTTGAAGCGTCAGAATTGCTGTTTCAATAAAATAAATTACTTAGCTTGAGGGACTTAAGTCTTAAGTGACTGTTTGAATACCAATGCTCCATTTTCAATATTTCTTGATATTTAAAATAAAATTTATTTTGACAGAAGTGTTTGATTAATGTTATCTGGAAATACCATGAAAAGCCAACTAAATTTCTTTTTAATTAAATTACAAATATTCTTTTTTTAAAAGAATATGTTTGAGTTATGTAATATTTTAATATTTTAAAGATTTGTAAAATATGTTTTATAGTAATTTGAAAACCAATTTCATATACTATTGATGCATGTTAACGGTTTTTAAATTCCATTCTTTATTAATTTTTCATAAAATGCCCTCTAAATTGGGATTGATTCTATCGCTAGTTAATGTATGAATTTTAAAAGGTTTTTAAATCACCTCAATCGTAACATCTGCATACATTTTATTTCTTTTTCAAATGTTAAATATATTTAGGTTTAATATAACAATAGCTGCAGCTGCTATCAACATGATTGTTGACCGTCAAAATATTGTTTTTAATCAGTAAAAAGTGTTCCTTTTAATTTTTTTTATCTTAAAAAAATCCCTACAATTAAGATTATAAATAACTCATTGTAGAGATTCATAATTAGAATACTTTTGAAGAACACAAAAGAGGGTTTGAATGAATTTTTAAAGGTCTTACGGTCCATTTTGAGAATGTATGTTATCTATAGACTTCACAGAGTAAAATTAAAAATGTAATTGAATTACACAATAAACAAAGTATAGTACTTATTACAATCAAATAAATTTCAAACCATTAATGAATCAAGTATGTTTATTTAATAATCATTAAATTTAACTAATTAACTACATATTATATGTGAATAAATTCCATTTATTTACCTTTTGAATTTAACATAACATGCCATGAAGTGTTTAATGTTAAGTATAATTGTAGTAAATTAGAAATATATCTTATCACTAGCCTACACATAATATTCCGGAATGGCTGATAAATCTATCATTGTTGAATTGTAGATTCCCTCTTTCACAGTAATTAATTATTAACAGATGGGGGCTGGATGCTGTCTGCTTCAGATTTAAGTTCAAAAGTCGTGCGCTGATATAATAGTTAGCTTCAAAGGGTGCATGTTAAATACCTTGAATAAATAAAAAAAAATGCTATGGTTCTGCAACTATATTATTATTATTATTATTATTATTATTATTATTGGAACCACGTCTTACTACCCGTTCGGGCTGTACACACTTATGCCAATGTGTAATGGCAGGGTGATTGTGAGATGAAATGGAGGACCTACAGTTTAACGTGAAATCCGAACCACAATGGGGGCCTAGCGTTCCACATATTCACAAGTTGTGATTAATACACGTCTTGTCAGAGGTGAAGGAAGGGTTTGGCAATCAGATAAATCTGTGCTGGGACTGAGAATTGATCCACGGATCCCCAGCATGGAAGTCTGACACCTTAACCCTAGACCGTCAGGTCACCCTTTAATTATATAATTAGTAATAATAATATTTTAACCCTCCTCGGTGGCGTAGTTGGCTAACTCGCTAGTCGTGTTGAGCTCGACCGCCGAGGACGGGGAGATCGAGGTTCGAATCTCGGTCGGGTGAACTGGGGGGGAGAGGGGTGTTCCTAAATGGTTTTACACTCTCCCTCCACGAAAATGCGGGTTCACTTCCTCTAAATTCAACCCTCCCAATTCCAAATCCATTAGCGTAATTAGTACTTAAGCGTATAACCCGAACGGGTAGTAAGACGCGGTGCTAAATATTGACATTTTAAAAACAAACTGGATTTGACTATCCATAATTTATTAGATACAAACAGCCCTGAAACCAGGCATTTAATTATATTTAAATTTAGAAACCCTTTGCACCCTTGAGAAGCTTTATCGTCTAGCCTCAAACTAGCCAGTTTCGGCAGCAGCGATGTTCCTCACCCCTGAAATGTAGTCCACACCACCAACACATTCATACTATCAAGTCGTTTCTCTACAACCTAAAGTACTTCAGGAATACCAACGCCGATTCACCAAATACCGCCTTCCCCTCACACCCTTAAAACTCCCTTCTCACAAAGAATCACATTCAAATTTAAACCTTTCCGTGTTTAAACCCAATCACTCATGGAAAGGAACCTCGGCACTATTGTTGGCGATCCAAGAGAGAAGCTTGGAGGCGCGGTTTCTTTTGAAAGTCTGAGAGAGAGTTGGAGGAGGGGGATGAGGGTGGTGAAACTTTTTTTTCTTCCAAGGGCCAATAAATCAAACCTTCACGGTTTTCACTAATAATTTGTTTTTCCTAGTTGGTCTATCAATCATTAGAACCGTCAGTCAAACCCTTCATACCTTTCCAAATTCTCATTCTCAATTTTTTTTAAAAAAAATAATATTTTGCCTTTGTCACGATACTTCAGCCGTTCATTTAGAAGTGGGTAAAATTTACTTAAGATATGATTTTTACAAAGTTTAACTTTACATTTGTTTAAAACCTAGATTAATACAAGTCATTGTTCACTAAACTTGCGGGATTTTTGATAAAACTCTTACTAAAATTTCATAAATATTCTATTGTTTTAAGAAAATTTTATAATCAGGATGAAGCAGGGGATACGTCATTGTCTCATAATGTACCTTTAGTTATATTCAAAAGACTTGTATTAATCACAACTTGTGAATGTATGGAATGCCAGGTCTCCACCGTGGTTCGGATCCCACGTTAAACTGTAGGCCCTCCATTTCATCTCACAATCACCCTACCATCACACATTGGCGTAAGTGCGTATAACCCGAACGGATAGTAAGACGCGGTGATAATAATAATAATAATAATAATAATAATAATAATAATAATAATAATTATTATTATTATTATATTCAAAACAAAAATTACTCCCATGAATTTGTATCAAATACATATTAAATTGGTATCCAAACGGAATTCGAACTAAACGCTCTTAGACCGAAATGTTCACTCTCTATATCACAACGTCTCGAATATATTGATGATGTCAAAGGCATTTTATAAATTTAACATTATCAATCGTCTTTAAATAATTTTAAAATAATGTTACGTTTATTTATATAAGAATTTCAACGATATACAAATAGTCGACCTCGTTGGTCTTTTGAGTAATGTGCTCCCCTCGAGAGCCGATGTTCGTGGGTTCAAACTCAGCTGAGGTCGACGGATTTTTCTTGAGCTACAAAAATCGGAGGGGAAGTAAAGCCGTTGTTCCTATTTTGATTGTGGTATATAAAATAACCCAGGGAGGTATAGACAAAATACCTTTCCTTGCAAAGTTAGTAGGCCCTTTCACCCTCGCTCATAGAAATTCTCATGTGCTGATAAAATAATTAGTCTGTTCAGAAAGTGTATGTTAAATACTTTAGATAAATACAAAAATTAAATAAATATTTTGAATAATACTAATAATAATTAACACCTCGTCTTACTACCCGTTCGGGTTATACGCTTAAGTACTAATTACTCTATTGGGTTAGGAATTTTAAAGGTTGAATATAGAGGAAGTGAACTCGCATTTGAGTGGAGGGAGAGTGGATAGTCATTTAGGATAAACCACCCCAATTCACCTGAGCGAGATTCGAACCTCAAGCTCCCCGTCCTCGGCAGTCTAGATCAACATGAAACTTGTGCGCTAGCAAACCATGCCACCAAGGCGGGTAAAAATTTAATTATTTTTTTTCTTTTTGTGCCTTAGATCCTTGGTGCATTTATTTTGAACATTTTGTCACGTGAGCGACCATATCATGAGCGATGGCCACACATTGTTCACTTGGTGGACTGTTTGTTGGTTCTAAACATGTCATTCTGTTTAGCCAACTGCCACCAAGCAGAATCAATCTTATGCCACCTTTTGACCCTAAGCTTTTAATACACAACATGTATTGGCAACAAATAGAATACCAGAACGTGACCCTTAAATATAAATTTTCATAGCAAGGATCTTACGTCTATAAAAGTTTTATTATATTTTTTTAGCAGCGCCATTTACTACCCGGTTGGGTAGTACGCATGTGTACTAATTACTCAAATGTGTTAGGGCTGAGTATGCTTTAATTTAGAGGAAGTGTACCTACATTTGTGGGGAGTAAGAGTAGAGAATAATTAAGTAAAAACCACCCTCAGTACACCCGACATGGATTCGAGCCCGGTTCTCCCAGCCATCAGAAGTAAAGTCTACTGCGAGATTGATGCCTTAGACCATGCAGTCATCGAGGCGGGTGTTTAAATTTTTGTTCTAGGATATAATGTTAACACTGTGTATTAGTGATTTATTTTAAGGAAATGCACCTGCATTCATATGGAAAGAAAACAAAAAATCACCGGTTTTAGAAATTGATTTTTTGCCTCCATAATTTGAATCATTTTTCTTTTTAAGTTCAAAATTTTAATAAAAGGACTATTTAACGACCTGTTCTATGTTGTATAGATTAGAAGTATATGTGAGAAAATGTGAAAAGTGGTTAATGAGAGTCTTGAATGTTGACAAACAACCTCGGCGCACTCGGTCAAGATTTAAAACCCGACCTCCCCGGAACCCTGCATTAGAGTTGATTACGAGCCTGACGCCATATATTACGTGATCATTGGTTCGGGCTGTATAGGGAGTAACAACGTATGTTCTACGTGACCGACCATATGGTGGTGTGGTTTGATATTAAATAAACGAAAAGAAATTTTTTTACATTCTCTCTATTTTAGGTACACAGAAAGTAGGGCCTTTGTGTTTTGAAACACGAAGAAAGTTTTCTCTGAAAAACAAAACAAAAAAACAAATAGAAAAAAACGTAAGGATATGAAAGGAATATTTGTCTTGGTGACATATTACAAAGAATGTCCTTGAAATAATGTTCAAAACTCTATTTTATTACGAATCATAATTCAATATTTTGTCAGTGATTAATGGAATATTTTTTTTACCCCTTTCTCCTCCCCCCTCCCCTTACCTTTCTCCTAGGACTGTCGTGGCAAACATGTCAACTAGTCCTTCGCTTGTCACTTATAATGTAGACCACGTGCTCTATTCAACTAATAAATAATATATTTGTCACATTGGTGTCCGTTCAATAATAAACGACGTCTTCACTGTTTCATTAACGCCTCCGTGTGTTTTGTGTGTGTGTGTGTGTGTGTGTAACCGACACAAATAGAATATCACATTAGATTATATAGTTTTTTTTAAAATAATTCTTAAAGTTGTCTATTTCTGGGTGGGTGCTGAGTGAATGACACCTCTAGTCTGAAAGTTTTGAGGATCTTTATTCTCCTCTCTACAAAATTATGATGTCTGAGCGCCCCATCCTCTACCTATAAAAATGATTAATTCAATGAGTAGTTTAACTCTATAGGCTGTTGGTTTAACTCTATAGGCTGTTGGTTTATTTCATTTTGAATCTCCTCACTAGAACTTCTCGGCAATAAAAAGTTGAATCTGTCGGACGGTTTGATTCTTTTTTTAGCACCCCGAATTAATACCTGTTCAGGCTGTACGCATTTGCACTAATTATCATAATGAGTTAGTGATGAGGAAGATTTAGTGTAGATGATTTTTACCCGCATTTGTGTGAAGGGAGAGTGTAAAACCAACCTCAGGACACCAGACCGAGATTTGAACTCCGATCTCCCTGTTACCAGCAGTCCAGTCAAACACCATAGTTTCGCCTTAGACCATGCAGCCACTGAAGCAGGTGGCTTGATTTTATCTGAGTAATTATTCATCCTACCTCAAAAATTCGACTTCCTTAGGACGTTTGGCATATTTCCCCCGTAAGGCGACCCGTTTGGACCAATCAAAACTACCAGCTCATAAAGGTCAGGCTTCAATCTCGTCTTGTCCGGTTCGTAGGTGATGGGAGGTTGAGGTTTGGACATTGCTTGGGTGTGTTGAGCGAGGTTTTTTTTCCCTAAGTGGATTCCTATTTTACCTTCACGCAAATATGGGTACATTTTCTCTAAATTATATCTTACTCTTCCTTAACCCATTATTGTGTACATATGTGTGTTTTCCGGACGAATAGTAAGATAAGAATCACATAGATAAACAAAATAACTATTATTTTTGATGATATTCTTTCTTCCTAATGAGTAACAGCACACAGGTTTAACAATATTTTAATTATGGCACTGTCCGTACAGAGGAGAACAAAATTTCAATTAATTTGAGTTAGTTGAAAAATTACACCTGGAAACCGGAATTTCTCTTCCTAAATAATCACCATTTCTTACTTTCTCCTTTTCCCTTAGGGAGGTATTGATTGCTAACGTAAAAAAATAAAAATAAAATTGAGCTTGAGATTTTGATCTAAGTCAACGTTTCATGACCACCTAAAACTGAAAATATATATATTCACGATTTTGTTTGTATCACTGCCCAAAGCCGAAAACATTTAAACGATAGGGCTAGAACTTGGTATCTAGGATTTTCATAAGGTTACCCCGAAGAGTTTTTTTAGCCCTAAAATTAAGGGTAGTTAATTTAAAGGCAAAACGAGAAATAGTGGATTTTTTCCCTTCAATATCCGCTCTAACAATTAATTTTTATTAAATTTTGTAGCTAGACCTAGTTTAACATAATAAACAAATTGCCATCCTCATTTTCACATGAAAATAACTTGGAAGGTAATTTACAGCATAAGAAATTTCCAATTTTGATAATATATCCACAATTATTTGCGATACAAAACAACTTATACTTAATTGAAAAGTGTTTTTTTATTGTATGGCATATATGACCAGGAGGGACATGGCATCCATTTCAGTCCCCTGTATGTAGAATATTAGCCTCTCTGGTGGCTCAGAACGTTACCCAGGGTACACTTAAGGAGGTAGTCTACACGTCGTACCCGCAATAAGATGAGCGTGATTCTGAAGTCGTATATTCTGTGTGAGCCTTTCCCTAACTAACGCAAACCCTGATGAACTTTGGGCTAATTCCCCTCAAAGGGAAAATAGCCAAGGTACCAACCGGGAATCGAAATCGGGACCCATGGGCTTTTTGCCAGATGCACTACACCATTAGGGCTGGTTATTGTAAAGTTATAGTAGTGTTAAAATAAATGTATTATACTTGAGAAATATTTTTATAAAACCAATGATGACTGAGCTATGAGTAAATATATTATATAAAAACTATTTTGTTGAGGTCTTTGAAATATACAAAATTTTACACTCTACTCAATGTTTCGGTAGCGTTGTATATTATTAAATATATACTATTTGGTAGTGTTTCTGCAACAATATATATTATTTAGTTTCACAAATCTTACGAGCTCTGAGTAAATGCCTCTATTTTAAGATAAAAGCGATATAAATTATGAGTCGTTTTTAAATGTAAGCTATAAAAATTGTTCCCGACCCTTTTAATGCTCCTGATAAAGTTACATGCGGAGGGACAGTTGTAATGGGCCTAAGTCCCTTTCCCTTTTTCACTCTCACTATAAAATTAATTTCTCTACAACCAAAGCTAATAAAATATACCAATAATTTTATCTTCAGGCTAAAACAATTTGAATCCCAAGTACAGAATCGTAAATATTTATTTTAAGCAATATAGCCAAGCTTGAGAATACTTCTCCAATCATAACTTTTATTTGTTTTATCCGTAGTTAATTCTAAAACTACTCAGACCTAAATAATGTAACAATCTTTCAAACAACTTCTAGTACAACTTTCGAGCGTTACATTATTAAAGTGAACGTTAATTTAAGAGCAACATGTATGCGAAGCAAAGAACTTGAACTGCAGTAAACTCATTTCATTTTCCTTAACCTCTCCCCGACTTTCAACACCCACTTTCCACCAATCCATTTGGGTACAAACTTGGTTATTAATTATTTTCACGAAGATATTTAATATTTGTTTGCTACGTAACGCTTTGATGGCTGCTAAGAGTTTCTCTGAAAGAGAGATACGACCCAGCTGTTGCCGATACTCGAGGAAAAACAGAAATGAAATTGTCTGGAACATTTTTGTTTACTTTTCGTCCAAACTGAATGTTTAGGAAATTACACAAGGAGTCAAAGATCATAATTCTCAACACTCCATTTTAAAATAATTTTATAGCTAAAAAAAATCGATTTAATCAAATTCAAATTAGTTTGGATAAACAAAAGTACAATACGGTTATGCTGTGTACATTCCGTTTACCCTTAAAAGTAGCAGTTCTATCTTAAGGGCATTGCCTACCTGTGACGTCACAGCCAGTCAAGATAGGATTTCCAATGTTAACGAATTTACGTTTTTTCCAGCAAGTTTTAAAGATATAACGTTGAAACAAAAATCAATAAACTCTTATATAATTCTAAAACTAGTCATACAGTGTCACAAGGTTTTTTTTATCTTAAAGTAGTTTTATGTAAACTTATTTTTTTTATAAATATTCTACAATTCCGGCTATTTGCTTGGTCATGAAAATGGCCTCTATGAGTCTTCCTGCCAGGATGTAGATTAAAAGAGTCCATGGCAGTATTTGTCTATCTAGAATAAGAAACAAGGAAAAGGTAAAATTAAAAAAGAGTCAATGTTTTCAAGGCGCAAGTATTAAAGTGACTGTGTAAACTCGTCAGAGGAAGAGGGAAAGAGTTATCAGCACGTAGGCAAGGGCACTCTCGGGGTGAAATTCTCATTTTCTTCCCTTTCGTTCTAGTTTGTACATTGGCATCTAAGTGTGATAGTGCTTAGACTGCTTAGGTACGTCAAATAAATATGGCAACCCGCTTCACAAAATGGCTTAAAAATCTCCAAATAATTAACGTCGATGGCCCTATCTTATAAGCTGCATTATAGTGTCATTATCAAAATATACTTGCTATCTTTAAGGGTAAATGGATTGTAAATTATGATATATGGTGGGTAAGAGGGGGGGTTAATATATCCAGATGCTAATCCAGAAACATATTTTAAGAAGGCATACAATCATAGTCGTCTAAACACTTTTGGTTGTCTTTATTTTGGTGAGGGGTGTAAGAGGGAGTGGTCAGGTCCAAATTTTAAACTATCACTAAACTGGTGTTTTGTGAAGCTTTGCAAGACAATTTGGATATGAGGCTTTAATTTTCGTATATCGCTAGAGTCTCTGGCCACAGCCAATCTACTTAGTTAAAATAAACCTAAATTTTAATAATCCTCACGATACATTTATACGTCAAATTTAAAGAAATAATACCTCGACAAGCTATGTGTAGAAATTTCTTCCGAGAATTTGGCTGGCTACCAACCCAAATATGTGTGGGTACCATGTACCCATTATTTACTCATGTTCCATGTTCTGAAAATTGAAAAATGAAGGTCCTGGGTTCGATTCCCGTGTCTAGGTTTAATTTTTCATTTTTCAATTTTCAGAATATGATATCTAGATGGAGTAATCCTC
Organism: Timema genevievae; assembly: GCA_902155825.1. NCBI lineage: Eukaryota > Metazoa > Arthropoda > Insecta > Phasmatodea > Timematidae > Timema > Timema genevievae. The sequence continues at coordinate 79,506 of CABFWO010000642.1, read as the reverse complement.
ACTAAAAGCATAAATAATAGCTTTGGCTATTTTATTCTTACTCTTGTTCCATCTTCACTGCCTACATTGTATGGAAAATATTATTTCTGCACATTTTTACCAATTGGGAATGTTAGGGGAACTTTTTAATATTTGGGCGTGAAAGTGATCGTAAAATATAGCCTTTTTCACATCCTCTGTACTCTAGATTATAGTTGGGGGGCCCACTTACATTTTGAGTTTTCATTAAATTTTTTGCACAATAAAGAGTGCCAATATTCTGCTTCAATCTTTCCGCAAGGTTTTTTCCAATGAATATTTCACATGCATCAATATTTAGTTACTACAATCTTTAGACATTAGTATGTTAATAAACACACATACTGGCACATACACAATATTTAAAGTTAAAGTGGAATTCACTGTTTCTAAACGTTCTAGGAAATTTAACTGAAGTGCGACTCCTGAACTTGTTTGGTGAGTAATGTAAAACATATTCAATGGAAATTATCCAGAAACATAAGCAAATAGTGCTAAATGACATCAAGCCTACCCACTTCAGTGGACAAACGGTCTAAGGCATCATTCTCGTGTAAGACTGGCCTGCTGATGACTGGGAGATAGGGGTTCGGATCCTGATCGGGTCTACTGAGGGTGGTTTTTCCCAAAATGGTTTCCCATTTTTCTCCCACGCATATTCGGATCGATTACCTTCCTCATACCTACCGCATTAGAGTAATTATCATATATGCGCATAACCTGAACAGGTAGTAAAACGCGGTGATCAAAAAACACATCGTTTCTAAAAATCAAGTTTTTGACACAATGCCTCGTAAGCGTGTTATTGACACACGTGTTATGGACCAGGTTAGGTCAAAGATGTAACTTTTTTTTTTTGGACGGCTTTAAATCATTGAGGAAGTTATATAAACAAGCTCTATAGTTTACAAAAAAGGTTTTTCAATATAATGTGGCGGAGGCCAGATCTAACAATTTGACACAATTTCAATCAGTAACCACCCAAGTTTGGTAGAGACGAATTTCGTACTCGAAATGCCGGGTCGTGAACAAGAACAATCAAATATGAGTGGACTGACCGGGGAAAGATCGAGGTCCAGTTAGTATAACGCGGGCTGCCGATTCGATGGTTTCACTTTTACTTTTCTCCTAGTTACATAACTTCCATCACATTCGTCTATTCAATTGCCAGCCATTCTTTTTAGTATATTTCTAATAGAACCCTATTATAATCAGTTTCAATACTATTAATTTTTCCACCCCTAAACCCCTCACCGCACCTATACCGACAAGAGTAAGCACCTTTAGGAAGGGGGAAAAGGGGGTCACGATAAGCATAAAGAATTTACGACATGAATAGCCAGTTTCTATAAGCCGTTTTTATTTAATATATCTTTTTTTTGTTTGTGTAAAATATCAACAAAGTGAAGGTGAAACTTAATCAAATCAAACTTACCGACACATAAAAAATATTTTACCATATAAGCTTTCATTGTAACTAACTTTTGGGAAAAGACATTTACTAAGCTAGACATGTTTAAGTCCTTAATCCATATGTAAAAACTAAACTAAAATTTTAGAAAAAAATGTACACTAAAAAACCTTTTTATTTAAATATTCTTAGTGTTACACTAATATTAGGCCTACCTAATATACAACATAAGCTTGGACATGAATGCAATACTTATAAAAACAACCATGATTCTAGAATAAAATTCAATTTTGTTGGCCATTTAAGATAAGGGTAACCTGGCTGCCTAGGGGTAAGGTGTCAGACCTCTGTGCTTGGGGTCTGGGGTCAATCCTTGGTCCCGGCACAGATTTATATGATTGCCAAACCCTTATTTCACCTCTGACGTCAAGACGTGTATTAATCACAACTTGTGAATGTGTGGAATGCCAGGCCTCCACCGTGGTTCGGATCCCACGTTAAACTGTAGGTCCTCCATTTCATCTGACAATCACCCTATCGTTACACATTAGCGTAAGGGCGTATAACCCGAACGGGTAGTAAGGCGCGGTGATAATAATAATAATAATAATAATAATTTAAGACAAGGTAGATGAGTCCGGAAACTTTAATTTTGCCTGTCATTGTTTGACTACTGAAATATTCTGGAATGTTTCCTATCCAGATGGATATAGCTTACTTCTTGTACCCAGGCTATCGTTTTTCAACTAAATTGCATATTTTAAGGGTTAAATATTAAGGGGGAAAAAAATTTAAACCGAATTGTAACCTTATTTAATTTTATTTTAGGCACTGCGTCTTACTACCCTTTCAGGTCATTAGTCTTTGTACTAATTACACTGATGTGTTAGGGGTTAGGAAGGTTTTATTTAGAGGACGTGAACCCACATTTGCAACGAGGGATAGTGTAAAACAATTTAGGAACAAAAACTATTCAGTTCACCCGATTGGTATCGAACCCTGATCTCTCCATCTAGTCTAACACGAGAGTAGCGCGTTAGACTATGCGGCCACTGAAGCGGGTATTAATTAAAATCGACAAAATGACTTTATTTGCCAATTAATATTTAAGAAGATATGACTAAAATATAATGTGCACACTTCATAAACATCTATTTTAGTATTTTTTCCTAACTTATTTATAGTTTAAATGGTAGATCTACTAAATAAATGCTATTCTTAGAAAATAAATTTTAAATGTAAAAAGAAACAAGTTATTTTGTTTTCTGACTCACCTGTAACAATAACGATATCCCAACAATGCCTTGGGCTCTGTGAAGTGCTTCCGAAAAATTGGAATAGAGTTGGGAGTTGAAACCAAAAACCTGTATCTGGAAGAAAAAAAATTGAAATTATGCAAAAAATAACTTTCTTTTGACTTTTCAATACAAAACATATTGGATATAGAAGAGTGTGATGTTTGTATGATTTGACAACTTTCCAAAGTTTTAAATTTTTTCTTTTCGTGTTTGAATTGAGGGAATTCCCCCTTATTTGTGTCAGTCTATGCTAGTTGTAAGTTGACATGTGGGGGGGAGAGGGGGCTCGTAAATTACTTTTTTAACACGCGTCTTATTACCTGTTCAGGTTGTACGTGTATGTACTAATTATTACTCTACTGAGTTAGGGAGGAGGAAGGTTATATATAGAGGGAATGTATCCTCATTTGCGTGGAGAGCGAGTTGAAAACCATTTAGAAAAACACACCCTCAATACACCCGACAAGGATTCGAACCCATTCATTCCAGTCATTAGCAGTCTAGTTTATGTGAGAGTGACGCCTTAGACCATATGGCCACCTTGGCAGGTAAATTAAAATTAATTTATCTTAAGGCAACAGGTTAGTAAATTTTGTTTTGCTCCATTTTAGCCCATTAAAAATAAATATGTGTTTGAAGTATTTAACGTGTTATTTCTGAACTGAATGATTTTATCATCCCACAACTTATAAACTAACTTAAATATAGAGCAGACGAATCAACCATTCCTCCAGCCATTAATTAAACAATATTAATGTGGGAATCCCCTATTTTACCAATGATACATTCTACAACCATGCCAGGAATCGAGTCATTGTCTATGAAAAGTAACAAGTGGCTGGTGCAGAAATTTAGTCCAGAAAAAACATTCATTTGAGACTTGTGCAATCAAATAATTACATAATATATAAACATGTTTTTATTTATAGGCACTTAAATAGTGATACGACTACGTTATTTTAAGTGATAGATAATTTTTTAATACCTAGATGATCTTATTTTATCTCATTTTGAATCACAAAATGTCTTTGTCGAATTAAATGTGTGTGTAAATCTAACTTTAGTTGTTCATTTTATTAGTAATAATTAGTTTATTATTGTGAATATTGATTTAAGGCATGTAAATCATGAACATTACTGTTTTGACTGTACTGAATTTATAAATGGATGACTAGCCTTTTTACCTGCAAGCTTTCTTCCAAGTAACAAAACTATGTTTTCTAAACGGATAAAAATTTAGAAATAGTGGGAATATGAAATAAAATAAATATAGGTGGTAAACATGTGAAATAATACCAGTGTTAGTGAGGTGCGGACAAACTAAATATATCGAGTAAGTCGTCTGCACATCATAAATACATAAACAAACAAATGAGGTACTAAATATCGTTGTGGACGTTGATAGCAACATTATTGGCTGCCCGGAGCAAGTGGAATAGTTAATGGCATGAAACCAGAAAGTTATGTCCGTGGATAACTCTTACGTTAAGTGAAAGACACGTCAACGATATATCGTGATGGCTTCCATTTAAAAACACTAGAATAACCTTTACGTTACATTAAGTTAAGAGCGCGCATCACATGCCAATCAACTCGGTGATACAGTCAGCTTTATATAGTAAATTTACACTGACACTATTTCACGTGGATCATTTCTGATTAAACATTAATGGAGATAAAAGAGTTAAAAGAAGTTCCTAATACAGAACATTGTTAATATATTAAATTATATTTGAATGAAAGCTGCATTGAAAAGGCCGTTTGTGATCATTTTAGAATGGCTTCACAGTTAAGAATTGTTCACAAATCTTTATTCTGTCTCAATAGGGACATACATACTCTAGTTATTGACAAAACAAATTACGAGTGATTCCTTAGACAAGCGGTTCCTTAGACAAGCGGTTCTCAAACTTCTAGAAAAAAAGAGCCTTTATACCAGAAAAAAATACATGATGTAACCCTCATAAGAATCTTTACACAAATAATACTTAACACCACGTCTTACCACCCGTTCGGGTTCTACGCGTAAGTACTAATTATGCTAATGGGTTAGGCATTGGGAAGGTTGAATATAGATGAAGTGAGCCCACATTTGCGTGGAAGAAGAGTGGAAAACCATTTAGGAAAAAACCCTCAGTTTGCCCGAGCGAGATTTTAACCTCGATCTTCCCGTCTTCGGCAGTATAGCTCAACATGAAACTAGCGCGTTAGCTAACTACGCCACTGAGGTGGGTCTTTACATTAATATTATGAATATTCAATGGTGACAGCTACATTTTACAAGTATAAAAGTATAAAACAACAAACGGAAAATATCACTTGTTCTGGCTACGCCTTTGGAAAATGTCTTTTATTCATATTTGAAAAATTGGCAATCCTAATAACTGATACTATTTGTTGTTGTGAAAACCAATAAAAAACATCTAGGATTGCTTCACGGAGACTAAGATAACAATTGCGGAGCCTAAGGGCACAGTTTGAAAAACACTGGCTTTCCACCATTAGACCACCGAAGCGGGTCTTTGAGTCACCCTACGAAAAACAAACTCTGACGGAATACAATATTTCAATTAGCGTGGTCGTGAAGTGTTGCCAGTATAAACAGAGCATGTTAAAACTGCAACAGTGACATGTCCTCTCAGACTCTGTCCCCATTTGACCACTACATGTTCTCTCCATCTGTCACCATTTGACAAATCAATGTTCTCTCCAACTGCCCCATTTGACCAATACATGTTCTCTCCTACTGTCCCTATTTAACCAATCAATGCTTTCTCCTACTTGTCCCTATTTGACCGATCAATGTTTTATATGACTCTGTCCCTATTTGACCAATTCATGTTCTCTCCGACTGTCCCTATTTAACCAATCAATGCTTTCTCCGACTCTGTCCCTATTTGACCGATCAATGTTCTCTGATTCGGTCCCCATTTGACCATTCACGTGTAGAGTCTACTCTCACGGGAGTTGTATGTTCGTCGGTACATGACCAATAAGTGTTCAACTGAGTAATGAGTCATTCACAAGTACCATTTCAACTAACTCTACTTACCCTGGGAGCAAGCCATGACAAGTCAACGACTATTGCTAAAAAAAATACACAAAGGTATACTGTCTGATATTCATAAGTAGACAATTTTTTTAAAACTGGAAGCTCATGTAGCAACAATGGTGTGTGTGTGTGTGTGTGTGTGTGTGTGTGTGTGTGTGTGTGTGTGTGTGTGTGTGTGCGCGCGCGCGCGCGCGGGTGCGTGTCGAATTTAGCTTGGACCTTCCCTCTAGATTTATTTTCGGGACCCCTTTTCCAAGTCAACTAACACCTTAATAAATGTTATAAGAAATAATTAATAGTCCTAAATAATTACTAATTTAGTAATCACCCGCCTCGGTGGCGTAGTTGGCTAACGCGCTAGTCGTGTTGAGCTCGACCGCCGAGGACGGGGAGATCGAGGTTCGAATCTCGGTCGGGTGAACTGGGGGTGGTTTTTCCTAAATAGTTTTCCACTTTCCCTCCACGCAAATGCGGGTTCACTTCCTCTAAAATTCAATCCTCCCAATTCCTAATCCATAAGCGTAGTTAGTACTTAAGCGTATAACCCGAACGGGTAGTAAGACGCGGTGCTAAATATTATATAATAATTTAGTAATCGCACCTTGTAATGACTCTTTTAGCCTCGGGTTTTGTATTGGGAGCGTCATCAGTCAGTCAGATTGACTGCATGAAGATGAAAAAAAAATTGTGTGTTATTTAAAACAGAAAGAAATAATTGAAATAATGCTATAGATTGATTGTAACTTACAGCACTTTATGATAAACATATTAAACTACCTAAATCGTCAATAATCATGACATAAGTTAAATGATTACAATTATTTCCAACAAATTTACGGTAATTTAAAGTTCCCTTTCACACGCCCCCTTATGCCACTGCCTCCCCTCTCCCCCATTGCAGGCACCGTGGGTCTGGGTGTTACTGGGCGAATTAAAACAGTATTGTCATTCTTATCCCGTTTAATTAGTGGTATAGAGATAAATAATACAGTAATCCATAAGGAAGTATTATTAGAAGCTGATAATAACATTTAACTATAATTAATAAATCAAATAAAGCTTATGTCAGGGATGCAAAGTTTTAGTGACTTGCAATTATTTTTTTATCATATGATATATACGTCCAGGAGGGACATGACATCCAGTTCGGTTGCCTTATGTGTAGATTATTAGTAAGGTGACCAATCGTCCTCCTTTAGGGAGGATAGTCCTTCTTTTTGTAGGTTCTGTCCTTACTCGAAAAGTGTCCTCCTATCTGTCCTCCTTTTCGATATTTTAAAACTAATCTGTTAATCTCTGTATTCATAGAACTAATGCAGCAGTTGAAAGAGTTTTTTCAATTGGTAATTATTTTTGGACAAGTGAGAAATCAAGATTGAATGTTGATACTCTAGCTGCAGCAATTACCGTAAAATTCAATATGAAGGATATTTCTTGCTCCGAAATTTCCAATATATTGTTAGAAAATTATATATTGACAAAAATATTCATTCAATGGAAAAATACTCGTTTAATTAAATAATTAAAAGGGATGTATGCATAATTAGTGTATTTTTGTTTGAATTAATAAAATGTTTCATTTATTTACGTTGTACTTTTTTCTTAAATTTTTTCGTCCTCCTTTTCATTGTAAAAAAATTGATCATTTTATAATTTTAGCCACTCTGTTGGCACATAGATTTACCCAGGGTACACCATAGAGGGTTGTCCAGGACTGGTCTTAGGCAATTTGGGGCCCCCTGCGAACTTTAAAATGTGGGCCCCATTGATATTTTTTTTACATAAAAGATTACAGTAGTCAACATGCATACCGGTAGCAAGTTAGACTATTTTTATTTAGTCTGATTCATATTATCTAAGTCTAAGATCAAATCTCCTTCACTTTGACACTCTTAATAACCTTCGTATCTTCAAAACAATTTGAAAGAAGAAGAAGAAAATTTAAACATATAATAAATAAGATTTAATACATCTCACTAAATATAACATGTTTCAAAACATAATAATTTTCTGAACAGTTTTTAAAGAGTATTTTTTAAACTAAATATTTAAGGTGTGGCCAAAGGGAGCGCGAGTAATTTTACAGGTTTAATAGCATTTTTTTAAAAGAATAAATGATATATTTCTCCAGTAGCAACAGAGAGTTTAGTTTTCTGCACGTGTTAATATCAACAGATCTTGAATATCTATCAAGGGTGTCCTGGAATTTTTTCAAAACTTTTTAAATAGAGAGAAAAAGTTTTGACAAAATTCCATAACACCATTAAAAGATATTCAAGATCTGTTGATATTAGCATTTGCAGAAAACTAAACTCTATATTGCTAATGGAGAAATACTTGACTAATTTTGGTCAAAAAATTTCAATTCTATAAAAACTGTAAAAATACTTTCGCTCCCTTCGGCCACACCTTAATAAATGGCATAAAAAATGCAGGGCCTTCTTAGCAGCATTGTAGGAACCTGGGAAAAATGAATTTGAGACTACTAGGCCTACCCACCATAGGAATAAAAATATAAATGGTCAATATGGCAGCATCCCACTGCCCAGTTTGCCCACGACTGAAGTGTGTGATATAGGAGAGCTATTTTTCATTTAACAGGGTGGAGAATGATGGGTGTGGGAGTCTTGTAGCTGCTATATTTACTAACAGATAGGAGTGATGGGTGTGGGGAGTCTTGTAGCTGCTATATTTACCAACAGATAGGAGTGATGGGTGTGGGGAGTCTTGTAGCTGCTATATTTACCAACAGATAGGAGTGATGGGTGTGAGGAGTCTTGTAGCTGCTATATTTACCAACAGAAAGGAGTGATGGGTGTGAGGAGTCTTGTAGCTGCTATATTTACCAACAGAAAGGAGTGATGGGTGTGGAGAGTCTTGTATATGCTATATTTACCAAAATATAGGAGTGATGGGTGTGGGGAGTCTTGTAGCTGCTATATTTACTAACAGATAGGAGTGATGGGTGTGGGGAGTCTTGTAGCTGCTATATTTACCGACAGATAGGAGTGATGGGTGTGGGGAGTCTTGTAGCTGCTATATTTACCGACAGATAGGAGTGATGGGTGTGGGGAGTCTTGTATCTGCTATATTTACCGACAGATAGGAGTGATGGGTGTGGGGAGTCTTGTAGCTGCTATATTTACCAACAGATAGGAGTGATGGGTGTGGGGAGTCTTGTATCTGCTATATTTACCAACAGATAGGAGTGATGGGTGTGGGGAGTCTTGTATCTGCTATATTTACCAAGAGATAGGAGTGATGGGTGTGAGGAGTCTTGTAGCTGCTATATTTACCAAAATATAGGAGTGATGGGTGTGGGGAGTCTTGTAGCTGCTATATTTACCAACAGATAGGAGTGATGGGTGTGAGGAGTCTTGTAGCTGCTATATTTACCAACAGATAGGAGTGATGGGTGTAGGGAGTCTTGTAGCTGCTATATTTACCAACAGATAGGAGTGATGGGTGTAGGGAGTCTTGTAGCTGCTATATTTACCAACATATAGGAGTGATGGGTGTAGGGAGTCTTGTAGCTGCTATATTTACCAACAGATAGGAGTGATGGGTGTGAGGAGTCTTGTAACTGCTATATTTACCAACAGATAGGAGTGATGGGTGTGAGAGTCTTGTAGCTGCTATATTTACCAACAGATAGGAGTGATGGGTGTGGGGAGTCTTGTAGCTGCTATATTTACCAACAGATAGGATGTGTGAGGAGTCTTGTAACTGCTATATTTACCAACATATAGGAGTGATGGGTGTGAGGAGTCTTGTAACTGCTATATTTACCAACAGATATGCTTATTGATAGTTTTGGCAGCTAGTGGTCTTATTTCGAAATATTGCTTTCAAATAAAAGTGGATGGTAAAACGGGAGGGGGAGGGCTGTTTTGAATATTAAACTTCGAGCCAATATTTTGCGAAAAATATACATACATATAATTTTAAAACCTGCCAATGTTGTATATTTGAAATAACAAATATATTCTTAAAAAAATCTAATCCAAAATTTAGTGTAAAACTTGAAATTTTAATTTTAATTGATGAATAAAAATAAAACTTTTAGATAATTTTTTATGTAGATAGTTTGAAAAACCAAAATTGAAGAAAAATTTTAAAAAATCACAAGGGATTGGGACTAATTGTTACTTAAATACTAGGGTCCAGGGCCTTAGTTTTATTTCAAAAGGGTGGTTCGTCCTTTTAAGACGGCACTACCATCATGCAAGTTTGGATAAAGCGGATAATTAAAGGGAAATATCTCATTTTCAGTATCACCAACACTATATTGTTCAAAAGTAAAATACGTGCTATTATGTAGCACCATGAACTAACAGTCACTGAGATGAAGCACATAAAACATTCTACAAAGCTTTGTTGTTTTATCCTTGTGTGCATCCAATGGTTAGTCCTCGATATTCTCTATAGGGGGACCATTTCGGGTATCGATGAAGCCTAATAGAGCGATTATTATTTGTGCATCGGCAATGAATCATAATCGGTGATTATCGTGCTGTTAATCTGTGATTTTTCTTAGTATTCAAAATGTGTAGCACAGTAAATGTTTTGTCTTACTGAATTACAAAGCAACTGTAACTTATAACGAGACTAAAAATCTATTAGCACACACAAATAAAAGTAAACAAGTAATGTGCAGGACTGATTTTAATTGATGGTCATGGAAACATTACACTCCAACAATTAAGGGAAAGGAGACGAGTGACGTGGTCTCAGGAGGGGAAGGGAGACGAGCGACATGACCTCAGGAGGGGAGGAGAGACGAGCAACATGACCTCAGGAGGGGTGGAAATACGAGCAGCGTGGCCTCAGGAGGGGAGGAGAGACGAGCGACATGACCTCAGGAGGGGAGGAGAGACGAACGACATGACCTCAGGAGGGGAGGAGAGACGAGCGACATGACCTCAGGAGGGGAGGAGAGACGAGCGACATGACCTCAGGAGGGGTGGAGAGACGAGCAGCGTGGCCTCAGGAGGGGAGGAGAGACGAGCGACATGACCTCAGGAGGGGAGGAGAGACGAGCGACATGACCTCAGGAGGGGAGGAGAGACGAGC
>CABFWO010000642.1:40385-64345 GCA_902155825.1 Timema genevievae | reverse complement strand
CCCCCCCCTCTACACCCCTTATAACACCAACCTACCACTTCTTCATGACCCCTTAACTCCCCCTCCTAACCCCTTACAGTTGAAGAAGCTTAAATTTCAGCAGCTAATAATTTTACAAACAGGACAAAATGAGATTAGAAATAGATGAATGCGGTAAATTGGTGATTAAATCTAAATTTGTTGGAGGGTGAATTTAATTTTCAGTCTCCAAGGGGTAGGTATGTAAATGTTAACATTCCAAAGTTTACATATTATATTTTAAAGATATATAACGAAGGATTGCACAGATATTAATAAAAGGGGATAGAAGGGCAAATTGTTAGAGTACTTAGAGGGGCCATTTATATTTTAATTGATGACGACGTTGTTCATTGTTTTACTTTACAATTTTCTGTTTTGAGTTAAAAAAATGTTAACGTCAGGTTAAAATAGACATGTGTTTATAAATTACATGTGTGATATAAACATGTTTTTTTAAAGTATAGTAATTTAATCTAAAATTAAGTAGAATATTATGTATCTATTTTGCAGATAAGTAAATAATTCATAAGGTATTAATCTCTAACCCTTAAATATTAAAGAGGGCTTTTAAAAGTATATTAAAAATAATTAGGTTCATATTCAGTTGATTACTATTAATAAGCTTAACACCAAGTTTATATCGACTTATTTTAACAATTAGAGCTGGGAGAGTATCTTAGAAAAAATGCACCTACATTATTATTGACTGAGGACGATAAAACAACTCAAGTTACAGATCATAAATGAAATACCTCCCCAATTGCATCATACCAAGATATGAACCTTTGCATCTTACATTAGGTTAAAACATACGAACACAATTCACACAATATTGAGATAAAAGTTACATTCAAACTATATACATAAGTGGGTGTGCGGGATAGGGTGTCAGTCTCGTCTAGTCTGATTTGTTAGTGATAGAAAGGTTGGGGTAGACCGATAATGGTTCTAGATTCATTCAATCTTGTTCTCCATTTAACGGAGAGGTCAGGGTTCGAATACCAGCTGGGTTAGTTGCTAAATCCTTTCTTCCACGTCCCTAACACTCTCCCCTCTAATCTACTGCGCCTTAATAATTCTCTGGATATTTTTAATTATGCTAATGGAGCAAGTACGATGACATGATTTAGAAGAGATGTACTCCCATCTTCATGTAGAGAGAGTGGGAGACCTTTTAGTAAGATTCAACTTCGCTGAACCTCAGCAACGACTATATCGTCGAGCTTCCCGTCTTTAGAAAACAAGACCATATGGGCTTGACCTTTTAGTCTGTGTTCTCACCAATATGGGTATTTGAGTAGTTAAAAATGGGTGTAGACCGGATAAGTAGTAATACTANAAAAAGGCTCAGCAATTCCCAATTACATTGATAGAATTCCAAGTAGTCTTGGTGGGGGACCGCCTTCCAAAACGTTGAAACGCGTTAGTGACGTCCAGGGAATCCCTCGTTATTTAAGATTTTTTTAAATATAAAAATATGGTGCATGCCAAAATGAAAAATAAAGTTATCAATAACTCCCCCCCCCCCTTCTCACCCTGATAGGATTAAAATTCTAACATTTTGAATTTAGAGATTAAAATAAATTCAATAAGGGAAGCTAGAGGTAAAACTGAGGTAAAAAGTGCATGTTATATAATTAATATACATATTATAATTATGTATAATTTTAATAAGCCCCCAACAGAACAATTTAAGATAATTCTACTGGGTATGATTTTAATGGTTTTTAGAATTTATATGCCCTTAAGGGTGTCACATGATATAATACTGAGACTTTTTTTTGTTTTTGTATTTTAGCACCACGTCTTACTACCCGTTTGAGTTATACGCTTATCTAATAATTACTCTAATGGTTTTAGGGATTGGAGAGGCTATAGTCATAGGAAGTGTACCCGCATTTTCATGAAGGAAGAATGGTAAACCAATTAGGAAAAACCACCCCCAGTAAACCTGACCGAGATTCGAACCTTGATCTCCCCATCATCGGCAGTCTTGTCTATTGCGAGAGCAGCGCGTTAGACCACGTGGCCACCAAAGTGGGTTACTTAAAAAAGTTATAAATGTTTAGAAATCCCACATTATTTAAGTTGTATGATATTTTTTTTAAAATATCGTTTTCAACCAAATGTAGGTGAAAATAATATTAGCAGATCTCTGACCTGTTAAAAGGTTTAAAATTTAAGTTAAAATTTAAAAAATATATCAACGACGTTTTAGGCAAAAATTTGTATTCCTGAGATTAAATCAATGAGTTAGAAACCTAGATCTTGCCTTCCTTTATCAAATAAAGTCATGTTCTGACAGGGCCCAAAACAGAACATTTTAATTTATGGCGAGATTGTTTTAAAAACAATTCTAACTTGAAATTTAAACTTTCATCTAAATTTTTGTTAAAATGATATCTAAAAAAAATCAAACCTTTTCATAGATAATCCGGGATTTATAAACGTCTGCGACGCTTCTGGTTCCGTCTCCATGTGGCAGCCTTAAGAAATACAGCCATTGGAGTATATTCCCTTTCAAATAGGTGGCGCCCCCTTAACTTAGTTGAACCTTAAGATTCCAAGGAGAGGGAATATCCAAGTGAATGAAAATCACATACCCATTCTCAGCTCACAATTAACAATGATCCTAGGGAAATTAGCTAGTTCTCTAGTCGAACACGCGACGCGGCAAAAGGCAGCAAGTGGTCCGGGCGCTATAATTCTTGTTCTCTAGAGGTCTTAACCTAATATAAACTTGACTAAACGATAGGGGAGGGGAACTGGGGGGAGGAGGGGGAGAACGGTCTGAAGATGGAGAGAGAGGGGGTATAGAAGCTTCACTTGAGAGGCAATGTATGTTGCGAAGGGGGTGGTTTGTTTGCACAAAGTTTCAAGTCTACACTCCAGAGCACAGCTTCTACCAATGTACATTCTGAAGCAAATAAATATAGAACTTAAATATACATTTTGTAAAAAAAACTATATATATATATATATATATATATATATATATATATCCACGTTGGTCTGAGCACTGATGGGGTAGGAATGAGTAGGGTAGGATTTAGATCGGTGGTCTAAAACTTAAATTAGTCAAAGGGCTAAATTTACAAAATTGAGGCGTGTTTCCGGATAAATCCTATATAAACTTTTTTTTGGCAGTGCGGTGGACTATACTGCCGATAACGGGGAGATCGAGTTTTGAATCTCTATCGAGTGTACTGAGGGTGGTTTTTCCAAAATGGTTTTCTACTCTCCCTCCACGCAAATGCAGGTACACTTCCTTAAAATATAACCTTCCTTATCCCTAAAACCATAAACTTATAACCTTAAAGGGTAGTAAGACATGGATCTAAAAAATAAAGCTTATGTGTAAGAGATGATGGCTATTTGATTTAGAAGAAATGTGGCCACATTTGTGAGAAGGTAGTGTGGGAGACCAACTAGGGAAAACCACCCTCTGTACTGTAACTCGCACCCTGACCTCCCTGACACGGTAAAACTTGACCAGATGAGCCTGACTTTTAATTCACGTGCCCACCGATGTAGGTCAAGGAAGCTATTTGATGCCATGTATTTAAAATATTTAAAAAATTGTATTTATTTGAGCTATCGAAATACAAGAAGCTATATTAATTAGACCAAGTAATTACAATTTTCCTTAATTAAGTATTTAAAGTGATTTATTAAATGGTTTCTAAGCGTTTTATGTTATTCAAAATTATGTACGTATTAATATTAAATTATTATTATTTGTGTTCACATATGACTGGAGGCCGAATTGTAAAGCAGAATCTGTGATGGAACTAAAATTTGAGTGAAGAATTGCCCTGAGTGTGGGACGAATCCCGGTTAACTAAGTAGTATAGCATTGGCACGCTATGCTAAGGTTCACGGGTTCGATTTCCGTGTTAAAGTGTCATTTAAAAAAAGAATAGTTACATATTAGCTTTAATCCAAAATCTCCTTCAGGCAGCCTTCATAATAACAAACTTAATTTTAACATTAAATTAAATTAGATGCTACCCGCTTCGGGGGCCGCATGGTTTAAGGCGCTATTCTCGCAATACATTTGACTGTCGAAGACAGAGATCGGGGTTCAATCTCGGTCGGGTGGTTAACAATATTAATATAATTAGTCAAGAATAAAAACGATTCCAGTAGTAAATTTTAGTGAGAAAATATATTTGTAAGACTATTATTTAATACATTATATTCCCTGAAGTTTAGTGTACACCTTGGAGGAGCTATTGGTATCGATGCGTCATGAATGGTTGAGTGCTGCGAAAAATTATTTGTTTGTTTTTTTTGCTTACATTTTTTATCGACCCAAAAAATACAAATATTTAAATTATTTTTAATACTTAAAGAAACATCTCAATAATATTTTGTGTCGCCACATCTATATCAAATATTAGGGTATTGTATTGTTAACTAGTTAATTATACCTATTCATAAAAAAATTATTACTGACTCCACCCCTTACAAAAATCCTGCTTACGGCCTTGCTTATATATACTTCTTTTTAACACCGTGTCTTACTACCCATTCGGGTTATACGATTAAGTATGAATTACGCTACTGGGTTAGAAATTGGGAAGGTTGAATTTATAGGAAGTGAGTCCACACTTGCTTGGAGGGAGAGTGGAAAACCATTTAGGGAAAACCACCCCCCAGTTCACCTGACCGAAATTCGAAACTCGATCTTCCCGTCCTTGGCAGTCTTGCTCAACACGAAACTAGCGCGTTAGCTAACTACGCCACTGAGGTGGGTGCTTTGCTTATAAAATATTAAAATAATATCCATGCCGACTGCAAAAAATGTACACGTATATTTTTTATGGAACACAATTCTAGAAATTCTCAATAAATTAAACCATATATTTTTTTAATCTATAATATTTTTATTATAAACAGTATTCTGTTTCAAAGCCTTTTGAGTATCCAATTTCATATATGTTATTATAAATAATAAGTATTTTACTGTGAAATCTAATGGAAAGGTCATTTTGAAGTTGAAACTGGCAGTTAAAACAAGTACTCCACCCAAGAGCCTGGGATTTAAATTTCCTAGTAACAGTGAGTGGAAATAAATTTAGCTTATGTTTCATGTTTCTCCAGTAACTACATGGGGGTCCCTGGAACGGGAAGTTGGTTTCCCTGAACACTCAACAAACAATGGTAACAAACTTAATATAAAAAATATATATATTTAATATATTATTTGAGTTATTTAACGTGCACCTTCTGAACCGACTTATTTTTTCAGCACACACATTATAATTTAAACCAACTTAAATCTAGAGGAAACACAACATCTAGCTCCCGGTCGTTAATTTATCACTGAGGGAGGTGAAACACACAGTTCCTCAATTATGAGTATTTTAGCCATGATGGGAATTGAACTCGGACTCTTAACTCAAAGATGGACCGGCTACTGACTGAGGTAAGGTATTAGACACACAAAAAACTATTGTTATTGGAATTTAAATCATTATTTTCAGCCAAATAAATTGAATAAATTATGTTTTGGAGAAATTTTTTCAAACAATCTTTATTAATATCCATCCATACTGTCTACAAATTTTCACTAATAAGGTAGCAACAATGAATACACATTTAGTAAAACTGTGTAAGTTTTTTCTTAAAGGGATATTGGTAGACCATTTAAAAGAAAATTACCCTCACTACACTTAGCAAGGACTAGAACGCCTACCTCCATGTCACTGACATAGAACACAATATTAGGTTGCCACTGGTATCGGGATAGTATTATTAAGTTTAATATTAACTGATATTATAAGGCTTTTTTTATGCCAAACAATCGTATAGATTTATATATAATAACATTCTACACAAGGCGATTCACAGCTTAAGTTAAAAGATCCGCTAAGATAAGGGTTATTTGCAAAGAATGTACCATCATTAGTTTATATGTTACACCCCGTCCGTGAATTTTCCCAGTTCATGATCAGAGCAAATTTCTGCCCATTTGGTGAACTGGCATATCCTCCTGACCTGACCATTTCATGAACTGGGCTAATAACGATCCAGTTCACGAACTGGGCAAAAATGGTCAAGTTCATGAAATGTGAAGCACTTGTGCTGCCACCAATTTCATGAACTGGACAAATAATTATTCAGTTCATGAACTGAGCAAATAAGAAATGGTTCAGTCAATAAAATGTGAAGTACTTATGATACCCAGCTCAAAGAATAATCCAGTTAATGAACTGGGCTAATAATGGTCCAGTTTATGAATAGTGCAGCGCTTATACTGCCCAGTTCATGAACTGGCAATTTCATAAACTGGCCATTTCATGAACTGGATAGTTCTATTAATTACCCAATTCATGAACTGAATTAGTTCTTGCCCGATCTGTGAAATGGACAAACTAAGAATAGATTTGGAATCCATTTCGGTGGTCACGTGGTCTAGCGCGCTACTCTCGCAGTATACTAGACTACCGATAACGGGGAAATTGAAGTTTGAATCTGAGGCTGGTTTTTTCTTAATGATTTTCCACTCTCCCCCACGCAAATTCGGGTAAACTTACTTGAAGTATAACCTTCCTAATTCCTAAAAACATTAGCGTAGTTAGTACATAAACGTATAGCCCGAACGGGTAGTAAGACGCGGTGTTAATAAGAAACAGGTTTGATCTTTGAGTTAGCTTAACTTTTAATAGTTTTTGAATGGAAAGTTAGGTTACGTTAGGTTGGGTAGGTTTAATATATCATCTTAAAACGGATTTCAGTTAAGTTTGTAGTAGATACTACAGTAATTTTCAGTTTATGAAATGAGGCAAAAGTTAATGCAATTTATTCCTAGTTCGTGGAATGGGCCGTCTATTTATTGGGGGTGTAACATATATAAAGGTTGAAAAAAACCTCATTGATAGATCTCATAGGGGGTAACAATGTCCCTCTGTATCTAACCAAGGTTCGAACCTTGATATCCCGGTAAATAGCAATTCTTCATATAACAAGGCTTACGCCGTAAGCTACCAGTGCGCTTCCAATCTTCTAGTCTTAGTAAAACCTTAATCTACATTTTATTTACATAGGAAGAGCCATATCTGAACATCTAGCGAGAAATTACTAGATCTATTTTCACGTGCTAATACGCCATGGCATGTGATCTGAAACTGTCACATTTGATAGATATTATCAATACCTATAAAAACGCTAATAACGTAGTAAAATTTTATCAATACTAACCGTCAAGAAATAGATTTTTACTTAAAAAAAAAGCCCTCTTATGAAAATTCGGCTGTATATCTCTTACACATTTTATTCAATCTAGCTTACTCTCGGCTGATTGGAGTGTGTAGCAGACAGTCCCAAAGCACCCTTTGCATGTCGTTGTCCGTAATGTTTGTGTGTCTATGTATGTGTGTGTGTTTGTGAGGTCAGGTCAGGAAGGTCGGGGGATCGATACCCACGTGGGCATCGTGACCATCCAACATTTCCTCTTTATTCCTGTCGCATGCGGTGGGGGGTAAGTAGCCCCTAACGTCGTTGGGCAGAAAGAAACTTTAATTTCCGTTACCTTTGTGTCAGACTGTGTTGACACAATGCAAAGGCACATGGTAAAAAATTTTTATTCCATTATTATTTCTGGATAAGGAACTAGACTAATATTGAGAAGAAAGACGGATATATTTATTTATTTAGCACCGCGTCTTACTACCCGCTCGGGTTATACGCTTAAGTACTAATTAACTTTATGGTTTAGGAACTGAGAAGGTTTAATATAGAGGAAGTGAGCCCGCATTTGCGTGGAGGGATAGGGGCAATTTTTTTTTAGGAAAAACCACCCCCACTTACCCCAACCTAGATTCAAATCTCGATCTCCCCGTCCTCGACAGTCGAGCTCAACATGAAACTAGCGCGTTAAGTAACTACTCCATCGAGGTGGGTAAGACTGATATAAACATTAGCTTTTACTATATATGACTACAGTAGGGCCCCCGTATACACGGTCTAGCTCAGCCTAATTTTATTTATTTTTATTTAAAGAAAAAAAATTGACGATAGATTTCAAACCACGTGCCAAGCGAGAACCTGCCATGATATCAGCAGCAAAAACACGCCTACTATGCACATTACTTGACTCATCATCATAACCATCATCAGTGATCGTCACAACTAGAAGAATGTAGAATAGTAAGTACACTGTAGTGTACAGTACACGTTATTATTACTTTATCTAATGTTGGTAATGTCTTACTGTGAATAATTTATCAACTAAACACTACCGTATTGATGTATGTTACATGAATATCAAGTTATATAATAGTTCGGTACTATCCACGGTTTCACGTAACTGAGGTAGATCTAGGAAATTATTACCTGCAGATATGGGGGCCCTACTGTATTTTATTTTACGTAGTAGTAGAAATTTTATTTTTTAGCAAATTACATTAGATATAAAACAAAAGTTTTTAACGCAACCCTGGTATATCTACTTATACAAAATGTTCCCGGGTTAAACAGCTAAATTTTTGGAAGAGGTGGTAGGTAAAAAACTAACTCAAAATTCAATTAGGATATTTGATAGTTTTCACTTTATTTACGCGCAAAAAATTTTAAAAAAAATTGTAGGTGTAAATAAAATATTTTATTTATTTTGTTTAAACTGATGGTCTCCTACCCGGAGACAAGCATGGCACCTATCAATGTCAGAACGAGTGGCTGACCGACATTGTGCAACTGTTGTTTCTTCGCACGCTTTCGTTATCCTTTGTCGTAATGATTGAAGGTCATTAACAGGCACTTCAAACACTTTTTGCTTGAGAGCTCTCTAAACGAAAACAAAATCTAATGGCATTAAGTCAGGTGAACGCAGAGGCCAAGCCACAGGTCCAGCACAACCGATCCATCTTCCAGGAAAAATTAATATTAAGACATTGCCAAGGACATCTGCAGAAAAATGTTTTTTTTTGCTGTCTGCGCAAAAAGGAAGCGAAGACTAAAAAATCTCAAGTAGATTTTGAGTTTTTTTATCCACTACCACTCCCCAAAGTTTAGCCGTCTAACCCGGGTACATCCTGTATATAGTAGGGTGGGGGCCGAAACAATTTGACGATTATAATTAACACTCTAATTAAAAAGTAAATATTCACTAGCCAAATAAACGCAAATTTCATACTACACTTTTTCACTTTTCAAAGATAATGTCACTCATGTGAGCTCCACTGGACGTCAGTCAAACCTCAGCACGTTAGAAGTGCGGCCCCGCACACCTCGACATCTTGGAGCACGGCAGCAGAACATACCACATTTAGTAGTAAACAACACACCAGTCCATCTAGAAATGGGGATACGTTCTGAGGATCATCAATAACGGTCCTACATCACAGAAAGTGCTTGCCATTTTCACATGTAAAGTGCAGCGCCCCTAACTACTATTCAACTTGTTTTACACGCATGCTTAAACAGCCTTGCTCTCCTGGTGCTGTACGCCGAAACTTTGAACACAATTTAATGGTATTAGCACAGTTTTCCGGATATAAGTGTACAGGGATTTTGTATTACTTTTAGTTGAACAAGCTATATGTGTAGTTTGGGCTATGAATTTCCGAATACCCTGTATAAATAAATATATCACGCTAATCTATAATATATATAGTTAATAATTAATTAAATGATTTTATATTTACTAGGATTCAAAATAATGGGGTGGTTTCTAACGAGAGAACAAGCAACAAGATGTTAAAATTCATGAAAGCTAGTTTTTTTTTTATTCCTTTACACTTTGAATTTTCAAGAATCTACTCAACTTTATTTAAGAGAATCAGATTTGTTATGCATGTCAAAATGAAAACGTCAGTTTAACTGTTTTCTAAAGTTCGTTTATAAGTTCCTGAATATTTTGCTTGGTTGTTTTCCTCTCGGCAACTTCATTTTGACGTATTCTTTGTGCTCAAAAACTGTTTTAGAAAACACTCTTTCGCCAACTCCACTTTAGCTACCGCTTTTTTTAAAAAATAATGCTGATTATAAAATAACAGTTTCACATCAGTAGTTATATTGAACGTGGGTAATTTTTAATATTTATTACCCACCTTGGTGGCGTAGTAGCTAACACACTAGTTTCATGTTGAGCTAGACTGCCGAGGATGGGGATATCTATGTTCGAATCTCACTTGGGTGAACTGGGGGTGGTTTATCCTAAATGGCTTTACTCTTTCCCTCCACGTAAATGCAGGTTCACTTCCTCCATATTCACCCCTTCCTAATTCCTAAACCATTAGAATAATTGGTACTTAAACGTATAGCACGAACGGGTAGTAAGACATGGTGCTAAATATTATTATCATTTAGTATTTTTTTAAACGATATGGTGTTTAATTTTTTTTAAATGTACAAATGTATGCATTGAAGGGTTTGAAACGGTAGTGGCCATAAATCAAAAACTTTTAAAAGGTAAAAATATAAATTTGAGACTTTTTGCTCTTCGTAGTGTATAGTTACTTTATTTGTACAACAAGAACGATATATTTCTATGTTATTGAATGATTAGTATTATCTCATATTATATTGCTTTGTTCCACGTAACTGGGCACGTGGAATAAATATCAAGTTCTTCTAGTATGGTTTTTTTGGTAACGAGGAGGTTGGGGTTGGAATCCAGACTGGATATAGAGGTTTATTTTCTTCTTGGCTTCCCCCTCACCCTTCATGCATTTTCTTCTAAATTCTACCTTCCTCATCCCTATTATATTAAATTAATATAAGCATATATGTAATGGATACGGGGTGAAAAACAAAACTAAAAATGTATATACTGTCAGGTGGTTTCAGTTTTAAAATATATCTCGAGAACATTTTTGGTCAAATTGTAAGGAAAAATTAATCTCAACTGGTGAAATGCGTTTTAGCCTTGAAACGGTCAATGGGAGGTTTTTAAACCCTAAAAATAGAATCTATATTTTTGCGGTTTGCAAAAAAATATCCTTAAGTACGCTCGGTTAACCCTAAAGGCAGCAAGCTTACCTTGACGGATTACACTCTGGTCTAGGGGTCCTAGGTTAGATACTTAGCTGGTACCTTGGGTATCTTCCCCGAAAGTGGAACCAACCCGACGGTCACCAGGGTTTGGTTTAAATGTTCCCACTTGTTCCACACCCTCATACCATCACCATCACCATCACCTCATCTTATCGGGACATGGAAAGAGCCTCCACGGAAAGGATGTACGATTAGTACATTCGGGCGTACCCTGGATAACGGTACATTAGTACTGACTAATCCTTCCACTTGGACTACGACTGATTTAGCCCAGACGTGCAATATTATATTATTATGGTTTATGACTCATACTTTAATCCAAGGTATTTCAACTGGTGTGCCACGAAAGTTTCGGAAAAGGTTAAAAAGAATAAATAAAAACAACTTCGGGGTAGAAATAAATATTTTGAAAATCATAGTCAAAACTATTTTTAAAACTAACACAGTGATTATATTTTTTTAAGCTATTGAACCTTTAAAGACACTCTTATAGTACTAGTTTTTTTTAATGATAAGTTGTTTACTTAAAAAACTGATAGTGTGCCTTGACATATTTAGCGCTCTGTTTGTTAAGTGTGCCGTGAGTTTAGGAAAGGTTGAAAATAGCTGCAGTCTAATCGGTCAAGTTAAGCTACCTTTCATTTCCAACAGAGTGTACAATTTTTAGTTTCTTAAATGAATAATGAAGTACCTACTAAAATTCAGGATTATTAATATTTTATCAAATACTTTTAATGTTACTGTTTCTTTCAAAAGTGTATAGTAAACATTTACGAACTTGAAAACTTCAAATAATGTTTTGCATGCGGCCATTTCTTTCGAAGTGGTTTGCTCTCTTAAAAATTTTTTTTATTTTGAACCAGGGTGCTAGTAAAAGTTTTCTCACATAAAAAGAAATCTAGATTTTTTTTTATTTACATTGTTATTGAATACGGTTAGAATAAAAGTTACTCTTAGTCTGGAACAAACGTCAAAAAATGAACAAATGAAGAAATGCAATTTAAATGTAGGGAGGTAAAAAAACTTTCCATGAGATTGCCAAATAAATTTGTTTTTTATTTACTTTTATTTACCGAACTCGATATAATTCCAGGCTCATTAAAAATTAAAAGTATGACCCATTTAAATCTTCNTTTGTTGCCTAAAAACCCCGAAAAATATTCCCTGGGGGTTCCCGTCTTTTTCTTTTTCCACCCCCCCCCCCCCCAAACCAACAAGTGAAATGAAAGGAAATGATGAATATAAAATATTGTGGCCCTCATAATATCTTCTCAGTTCCACCATCGTTCCAGTGCTTTCTAGTGGTGAGATATAAAACTAAGTTTATTTTATTATCAGGTCAATTTGCTAGCATGTTTTTTAATTATATATTATAATTTATTCACGGCATATAACGTGCACTTTCTGAGCAGACTGATTATATCAGCACTCGACGTATAAATTAACTTAGATCTAAAACGGACACAACACCCAGACCCCCGGCCATTAGTTCATCGCTGTGAAAGGGGAAACCAACATTTAATCAATGATACATTTTTAGACCCTACCAGGAATCGAGTCCAGACCCTTAGCTCAGTAAGTGGACACGCTCCCAATAGAGCTAAGGTCTCTAACTATATTTTAGATCAAATATAGACAAGGACAGCGAGAAAGACTATGTAGATAAGGTTTCTGAGAGCTATTATTATTATTATTATTATTATCATCACCGCGTCTTACTACCCGTTCGGGTATTACGCACTTACGCTAATGTGTAATGGTAGGGTGTTTGTGAGATGAAATGGAGGACCTACAGTTTAAAGTGGGATCCGAACCACGGTGGAGGCCTGGCATTCCTCACATTCACAAGTTGTGATTAATACACGTCTTGTCAGAGGTGAAGGAAGGGTTTGGCAATCAGATAAATTTGTGCCGGGACCGAGGATTGAACCCCGGACCTTCAGCACAAAAGTCTGACACCTTACCCCTAGACCACCAGGTCACCCTGAGAGCTATTGAATATATTAAAAGCAGATATAGAATAAGGAACGAAAAAATTAGGGACGGGTTAAAGGTTATACTGTTATAAGAGACGCTGAAGAAGAAAAGGTTGCAGTGTTTAGGGCATGTGAAGAGAATGGAGGAAGACAGAATACCTAAGAATGCTTTATAGATTAAGAAGAAGGGTAAAAGATCAATTGGAAGATGAGATAATAATGGAGGAGAGAATGTCTAAGAAAGATCTACAGAGCAAGAAGAAGACTAGAAGAGCTATTGGAATATGTGACAAGAATGGTGGAGAGAATGTCTAAGAAAGATCTACAGAGTAAGGAAAAGGGTAGAAGACCTATTGGAAGACCACGGATGAAATGGATGGACCAAGCGCAGGAGGACATGGAGGCTACAGGTGTGGACTGGAGACACGTGGCTAGGGGAAAATCTCGTAGAGATAGACAGGAATGAAAGAAGAGGTGCCAGACGACCCGTAGTGGTGGAAATATCCAGTTATAATGATTTCTTTGTACCAAATAAATGTTCTACTTTGTGGGGCTTAAAAAGATAGCAATTAGTTGTAATACTAAATATAAAACAAATGTTTCCATAAAAACTGCAAACCTAGCTGAAAGCGTGGTTCATCCTTTGTTGATTTATCCTCGAGTATTTTTATTGCTGTTTATGACTATACTTAATTTTTATAATTATAATATAGTTATAATAATAATTATAACAATAATTATAATAATTATTATTATTAGCACCGAGTCTTACTAACCGTTCAGGTTGTACGCACTTAAGCTAATCTGTAATGGTAGAGTGATTGTGAGATGAAATGGAGGACCTACAGTTTAATGTGGGATCCGAACTACGGTGGAGGCCTGGCATTCCACACATTCACAAGCTGTCATTAATACACGTCTGTTCAGAGGTGGAGGAAAAGTTTGGTAATCAGATAAGTCTGTGCCGGGACCGATGATTGAACCCTGGACCCCCAGCACAGAAGTTTGACACCTTAAACTAGACCGCCAGGTCACCGACTATACTTAAAACACTGTTCCACTACTATTGAGTCGTATATAATATTTCTTTAAATAATATATTATTCAAAATTATAATGAAAAGCTATCTACCTTAATTTGTGTTGTCAGATTTTAAAATCCATCCTTGATTAGTTTTGAATAAAATTAAATTGGATCATTATTGATCAATGATATTAGCACCTTCTTACTTCATATTAGCATTAAATAGTAACCACTTTTGTCGTAAATAACTAATTCAAAAACTGGAGACCCGGGAAGGATGAATACTTCGACTGCCCGTTTGAACAAAGTTCCATTTAGTTTGATTAAAAAATAAATTTAGACACATTTTAAAAACTGAACACATTACTATATTTTTAATAATAGTTACTAGATGAATTAGTACTATTTACATGTTCTGAATCTTACTAACCGTCGGGTTTATCTGAATATCTACCCTAATAGCGTGAGAAAGAGGATTACAGAAATTAGGGGTAATGTACCAACATTTACCAATAAGGGATGAGGTAAGATATTAAGAAATAACCTCGGCATAACCGGCCGGGATTCAAACCTCAAATTCACTTAGACTGAACGAGATAGACACCGTGGCTCGCGTGTAGTTCGGTGTTGGTTTAAACTAGTTTAATCCTTATGGACTAAATAGCTTGGCTATTTAGCTATTTAATCCATCATGATATGCTCACTCTTACTCTCGTTTTAATTGATCGCTCATATGTAGTTGACTATTTCCACACGTCCATCACAGACTCTGCCTTAAAATATGAGTGAAGAATGACCCTGGGCACGGGACGAATCCTGGATAAATCAGTAGTAAGAACATTGGTGTAATTAGCCAAAGATCTAGGGTTCAATTCCAATGTCCAGGTGTCATTTTTCAATTTAAAGAACATAATCTATCCTTGTTTATAAAATTCTATACTCTTGATAATATAAGCTCAACTTAGCAGGCAAGGCATGGCTACTAATACAAAAAGATCACCTTGGCAGGAAATACATATTCGTTAAGGTGGGAGTGTGGGGAACAAGAGTTAAGAGCAGTGATTATTTTAAATATTTTATAGCTAAACACTTTTATTGATTAAAATAAATCATATATTTATCCAGTAGAAAACTAAGATTTTAATTCTCTTCGTATGGTGACCTGAACAATTTTTTAAACATACGTCGTGGATGTCTTAGAATTTAATGACAACTTTTTCTCTTCATTTAGAAATTCTTATCATAAAATGCAGCTATGTTCAAGACATATATTTAACCACTTTTTATATCACACTGTGAAGAAAAATTAAATTTCTGCTTGATATGTATTTTATTTACTATCACCAAACAAATGTTTTGCTATAAAAACTGAAAAAAATGAGGACCTTTTCTAGCGTTCCTAAAAAGTCCACCTTAATACTAGGAACTTGCGTCAGCATTTAGGGCATATCCGTTGGTACAGTAACCCCATGGCTTCTTTGGTGCTGACTGACAGCTGACAGCTCACAGCTGACTGCTTTGAAAAGCTACCAGACCAAATTATGTATCCCTACGCTGAACCATATGATCTGCAAAAAACATGTGTTTAGCAGCTGTCACTTCTGACAGTCGACATTTAGGTATATACCTAAATGTCGACTGTCAGAAGTCAGCTGTGAACTGTCAGTCAGCACCAAAGAAGCCGCGGGACTACTGTAGTACAAGTTAACATTGGTAAGGAAGACATGATACTAAGAGCTAACCTCGGCAGGGAAGGCATATCCGTTGATACTGTGCTCAGAGCCCACCTCGTTGTGCAGACCGTAATGCACGTGAATCTCTTGGAACTGGTATTTGTAGGATAAGGGCCCGCCGGTCACGTTGATGTGGTACCGGGTGGTGTTGTCCACGGTGAAGATCACACTGTGGCCTGTGTTGCTGATGGTTCCGGTCACCTGCCGACATGAAACACATTGGTAACAACAACTTGGGTACTTGAATCGTTGTTTCACTGAGGACCTTGCTTGGCCTTTTCCCTTATTAATTATTGACTCGATACCCATCTATGCTATACGTATTTTAATAACAGTGATGGGTCGTGAATGAGGGATCCATAAACGTTGAGAGGTCTAGGCTTCATTGTCGAGTGGTGCTAAGGTTTTTTTACTAACTAGTCTATTCTCCCTCTTTCTCCACGAAAATACGAGTATATTTCCTTTAAAATTTAACTTCCTTATCTCTTTCTCATTAGTGTATGAAAATGCTGATGGTCAGGATAGTTAGTAGAATTTGAAAAATATAAAAACTTCACAGCACCAGTATCCTGAGTTGACCAAAATAAATAATTTTAAAATATGTTATTTTTTTAGTTGAAAACAATAAATCTTATTGATCGTTTCTGCCATTAATTTTTCAAATCAGTATAACATTGTATTATATATCTATATAAAAATGGCTTTAAAATACAGCTAAAAGTAACTTATATAAATGTTTTTTCTATGTGTATAATATTAAATTGTTTTATTTTTTAATATTAGATTAAAATTGTGAAAAGTATCTATGAAATAAAAGTATATTCTTTGATTTCAAATATCACCCTTTTCCCCCTAAACGCAAAAACATTCAAACAGATAAAATTTAGCCTTCCCCACCAAAAAAAACTCATGATAATGTGACCGACTTCGGTGGCCGCATGGTCTAGGGCGTTAATTTCGCAATAGATTGGCTATCGATGAAGGGGAGATTGGGGTTCGATCCCACTTGGATGCACTGAATGTGATTTGTTCCTAAAGGATTTTTCTTTCTACCTCCACCTAAATGTGGGTGCACTTCCTCTAGATTCAACCTTAATAATTCCTAACACATTACAGTAAATGGTGCATAGGGCTATAACCCGAGCACGTGGTAAGACGCAGTGCTAAAAAATAATGTGGAATGTATCTTTATGCTTTTATAATATTCTAAACAGTGTCTTTAAATTTTAAAATTGTCTGCAGTGCTTAAGTTGGATTACTGTGACCTGAATATTTGGCCAATTACATCGACCGATTGCCAACTGCCAGTCAATTTGTTCAGGTGTTTGAATTATTACTATTATAGTTGGCTGTTGGTGGCGCGTCGGACACATCGAGGTCATTAGGGTTCTAAAAGGCTACTCAATAATATATTCTTGCAGTTATTCAAGTTTAATAAAGTCAAATGTTGTGTTAGAGCATGTATATTTAATTTATATTGGTTTTAGTTTCCACACCTTTTCCTACATTCTTCTCCAATAATTAAAATTATAAATAACTTAAAGTTAAAATAGCATCCATACTTTTTTTTTAATACACCTTGACCTTACTTGGAATATTTCAAGCTTTGTTTTGACTTGGCTTTGCATGAGATGAAGGGACATTTGTGTACGTCAAGTTATTGCAATATTCTGTCTATATTATTAAAAAGAAGAGGTTGTTTGTATGTCTGTAAAAAACATTGCCTGATATATATACATACCAGGTGTATGAAAGTAATCTATATGTTTCTACTGGGAGCAGTATTTTATTCATTTTAGCCAAAAAAACTTATGCCATAAAAACTGCAAAAACACTTATCTATTCTTACATCCCCTTCCATCCCACCTTAAGGAAGTTTCCTACCGGTGACATCACGGCAGATCAAGTTAGTTTCCCATGTAGATGAATTTAAGTTTTATTTAACGTGTTTTAAAGGTATAACATTGAAACAAAACCATAAATTCTTAGATATCTCTAAAAATAGTACTACAGTGTCACATTATAGATTTTTTTTCCCCAGAACTAGATTTTTTACAAACGTATTTTTTAATTAATATTCTACTATTTAGGCTATTTAGAGTAATACCGAAAATGAACTGTAAGAATCCTCCAGCCAGGATGTAGATTAAAAAAATCCGTGGAAGCATATGTCTATCTATAATAGGAAACAAGAAATATGTTATTTTAAAAAGCATGTAAAATGTTTTCAACGTGCAAATAGTAATAGTGACTATGTAAGCTCGTCAGAGGAAGAGGGTAAGTAGTTGCGTCGTGGTGTGAACTGATAATTTTCTTCCCTCTCTTTTATATTTCATACATTTGTATCAAAGTGTGATATTGCTTAAACTGCTTAGTTGTATCAAGATGCAAGCCGCATCTCCAAGTAGGCAATGTTGATACCTGCAGACTGCAACTTTGGTATACTTGATCTAAATTTTAGAAAACTTGAAATTACATTTTTAAAAAATTAGATGATAAATTTGAGAGCGGCACTTGCAAAATTGACGCATGATGTATCAACGTGGCCAGATAGTTTTTCATTTATAATCTTTCCAAATAACACGTGTTACTATGAAACCCATATCTCTGGGAATATATTAGGATAACTCGTTTATTCAGAAATAGAAAGGGTGGGGGTGGGGGGGTCAAGTAACAAGCATGCGACATGGAATATCTTACTTGACACGAGTGTATAACCAGTTCTCATGCTACTCCGTTGAATATAAATTTCTATTTTAAAATATTGTACATTTCATCACTTTTCATTTCATACCATTCACTTTCTTTCCCATGAAGATTTGCGTGCGAATGTGAAACACAGAAACAAAAAAATATGCAAATTTCGGTTCGAGAATAGTTTCCAAAAATTTTTTTTAGTAAAATAATCATTACCAACGTGACCTAAAATATTCAGAGCTACGCTTCTTATTACATTACTGAACTATCAATCTATTTAATCTCTTTGGGTCAGGGATGAAGCTGGAATAAATTAGAAGAAATGCACCCGAATATGTGTTGAGAAACAGTGGGAAATCCTGCTATGGTGGCCACGTGATCTAACGCGTCACTGTTGCAATAGGCTAGAGTGTCGATGACGGGACGACCGAGGTTCGAATCTCGGTCTGGCGTACTTAGGGTGGTTCTTCCAAAATGGTTTTCCCCTCTCCCTCCACGCAAATGGTGGTACTCTTTATCTAAATATAACCTTCCCAATCCCTAAAACCATTAGCTTAATTGTTACATAAGCGTATAGTCCGAACGGGTATTAAGACGCGATGCTAAAAATAAAGTTGTGATGATACATCGACATTATTAGACGCGTAAACTAAACATCAAGCTAGTCTAGTAGGTTTTCCAATGACAAGGAGGCCGGAATTCAAATCCCGGCCTGGTATTATAAGAATATTTTCTGCTAAATAATTTTACCATGACTCACCTTTTGTTCCTCCTCCACCCCACCTCCCCCTCCACCAGGAAATTTACAATGTCGATAGATTCTTTATAATATAACGAACAAAATTGGATTGGATTTGAAGCAATTAAATTGTGGCATTGTAAAACATTTAAATATAGGTCCACATTGTATTCAGGGATTATATTAAGTTCCGTGAACCAAACATAATTATGTAATGGGCTGCGAATTGGACAGGCCTGCCTCAGAGACCATTTGGCCATCGAAGAGGGTTTAAATGCTATCAATGTCTACCACAAAACAATCATCTAATTTTTATAAAAGGATATTAAAAAGAAAAACTAAACACCGCGTCTCACGACACTGGATATCATTGCTGAAGGAACTGCATGGTTAATATTGGGAAGCATCGTTATCATTTTCCCTTTTCCTTTTCCCTCATGTTGGTTTTCCAAATGGGGATGGATTTGAGTCAAGGGAGATAATTAAAGGAATTTAACCTGTAGGAGGGTCCTTTAAAACATCTGAATATCATTCTGATCTCATTATATGAGTTTCAAGAGCCAATTTTCGTAAACGAAAAAAAAAAAAAACAGTTTCTGAAAGATTTACAAAAAATAAAATTTAGCTGTAGCGGAATCCATTGTAAAGAAACATATTTTTCACAAGTTTATTGAACAGAAAAGAATAAAAATAAAATTGGTTGACGAGGAAATGGGCTGAAATCTACATTTTATCATTTGTATCTCTGTTAACTCAGATTTTGATTTTTCAAAGTTTTTAGTAGCAAATTTAAGCCGAATATCAAATAAACATTTTTTTCTTAAAAATTAACAAATTAGATAATGCAGAGTAATAAGAGTTGGCTGAATATAATACAAATTTCGCAACTCTGCCTCGTTCATGTCGCCAATACCTCCTTATTACCCCAGCACACCACCTTCAGACATAACCGAGAGCAAGGAGATTTGGCAACAGTTAAATGAGAGCGCGCGAAGATAAATCTTTTCTCCACAAGACCTGAAGTTCCCTCAGCAATGATATTGGATGTATGCTGTCCAGGATATGTACTAATTACTCTAATGTGTTAGGGCTGAGGAATTTATAACTTAGAGGAAGTTCACCTGCATCTGCGTTGAAGAAGAGTAGAAAACAATTTAGAAAAATTCCACCCTCAGTACACCTAAACGAGGTTCAAACCTCGATATTCCAATCATCAAATAGTCTAATACGAGAGTGTCGCCGTGAACCATGCTACCACCGAAGTGTTTTAAAAATACAGTTCTTATAAAATTGAGGTATGGCCCCGATAACAATCCATGAAACACCCCTCTAAAGAACTCACCCTGTGTTTGTCTATGTGGAGTAACCGTAGGTTGGGGTCGAACAGGAGTTTGTTGGGTTCCAGGTTGACAGGCGATTGTCTTCTCCCCTTGTTACATAGGCTCCACTCAGGGTTGATCAGACCCCAGAATGCCGGACCTAAGAGAAGAGCAGAAAAAAAAATAAATTAAAGAAAGAAAGAAAGAGATCAGGCATAGAGAGAGAACAAACAAAATGGAAAACCATCAGACATCAGCGGTGCGTAAAGCTGCGTCATCCGTCACCAGATGTACTCTGTGATACTGCTACAACGCACGAATAAAAAACCACTGGTGTGTTTCAACTGTGGATAAATGTAGAAATGTCCGAAAGTATCCCCCTTTCCCCTAGCACACGAATTTTTGTGGTGTTTTGTGTTGAGAGAGAGAGATAGTTCGGTAAAAAAAAAGTGTCCCTTCCAATTCGTTTATATTTTCGAAGGCATAAATTTGTTCTACTAAAACAGTAATTTTGTTTACTTTTTTTTACTCCCCTGAATGATTAGCTAACACATTTTGTAATCGTTCTATTCCGCTACACATGCTGCAACAAATCTGAATTAATTGAGCAAGCGAAATGTTTATATGATTTATATTGTTTATTTAATGACTGACCTGTATGCTGAATGTAAGTAGGACTTTTTTTTTGCACCGTGTTTTATTACCCGTTCGGGTGTACTAATTACGCTAATGGTTTTAGGTATGAGGAAGGATATATTTATAGGAAGTGTACCCACATTTGCGTGGAGGTAGAGTGTAAAACAATTTTGAGGAAAAAACCTCAGGGCATCAAACCGATATTCGAATCTGAATCTCTCCGTAATCGGCAATCTAGTCCACTTCGAGAATAGTGCGTTAGACCATGCAATCGAACCAGGTGTTTGTTTACTAAATAATCAATGAGACTAGTTAAATCGAAAGGTTTCTAAGCTAATAAGTGAAAGATGTTGATTTTAAACTGCCAACCTTATTCATAATAATTTATACCATTAAATTAAGAAAAGTCTAAACACACCATTTAGTTTATTTATTGACAGTAAGAGTGACATTTAATTGACGATTTTATGAATTTATCTAAAGAACAGTTTTTAAATTCAACCATACATACGTTGTGTGTGTGTGTGTGTGTGTGTGTGTGTGTGTGTGTGTGTGTAGTATATATGTGTGGTGTGTTGTGTTTTTCTGTATGCGTGTGTGTGTGTATGTGTGGGCTAAACCTAAATTACATAACATAATTTAGCTTCTTATTTCAATCAATCAAGATTATTAAAACCCATTTGAAACAACTTAAACAAAAATAACTTTGTTAGTGAAAAATAAACATCTTTCTTGCTGAACAAGTTGATATGATTAGTAATTAGTTGAGCCGCGTGTATCATTGTATAGCCAACTTTGATAAATATCAGACCTCGCTAACTTAATTTCCATGGCGTCCGGTAGGTAAGCATATCACATTGAGTTACCAAAGTACTGTGTCTCAAATGCATAGCATTATTGATTTTCTATCAATCTGCGCCCACGTACTATGCACTCACTACGTTTATCGATCAATTTATACAGCAAGCTCTATATATAAGAACATATTTGCCATTAACACAAAACACAACCTTCATAGTCTTCAACCTCCTGACCATCGTCTTATCAACTTATGATAAATTAAAATTCCCAATAGTCTTCAAACCTCCTGACCATCGTCTTATCAACTTATAATAAATTAAAATTCCCAATAGTCTTCAACCTCCTGACCATCATCTTATCAACTTATGATAAATTACAATTCCCATTAGTCTTCAACCTCCTGACCATCGTCTTATCAACTTATAATAAATTACAATTCCCAATGAAAATCCTAACTGTGGTCAAAATAAATTAAACATTGTTCCAGTTTATTTTAGGGCAGGAGTGTAGAAAACGCGAGTTAAGGCCAGTGTTCTCCCATTTTTTTATAGCAAAACATTCATTATTTGGTAAAAATAAATCAAATATTGCTTCAATAGAAACAAAGAGATTCACTTTCTTCACATTTTGATATCAACAGTAGTTGTTGAATATCTGTCATGAGCATAGTGGCATTAGATGAGAAACTTTTAAAACGAAGTTTAAAAGTTGTCATTAAAATTAAGGACAGCCTTGACAGATTGAACAGTATCTTATTAATTTTGATCAAAAAATGTTTTGCTCTAAGAAAATGCAATAATACTATCCTTTTATAACGTTCCCTGCATTCCCACCTTAACTATCTACACGTAGTAATTTCAACAATTCTTGAATATTGGTAACGGATATAGTGGAATTTGAACCATTATTATTTTATTTTAAATTAAATAGGTTTCTCATGAAAGATTGTAAACCTGTTGAGATGAGTATGTGTAAAAAATTAAATTAGATATATCTTTCGGAGGAATATTTATTTAGTTCTGCCAAAAATATGTTATTCTTCATAAAACCTCTAATCGATTCTCAAAAATAGATCCTTTTTTAAACTAGCGATTATTTGATAAATCGCTAGAACAATATGCCATTACTAATTTTTTTATCACCAAGTCTTACTAGCTTTTTTGACTATACGCCTAAATGATATTCACTATAATGAGGTGGGGATGAGGAAGGAAGAAATTAAAGTTGTGATCTACTCTCGCGTGGAAGGAGTGTCAGAAATCATTTAGGAAATATCACCTTCAAATTATTAATTGACTTGTAATTTAATATGGTGTAACTAGCACATACGTATGAATACAACTTAAAAAAAATTATAATTTTTTTATTTTTAGCACCGCGTCTTACTACCCGTTCGAGTTATACGCTTATGTACTAATGTACTAGTTATGCCAATGGTTTTAGGGATTACGAAGGTTATATACTATGGGAAGTGTACCCGTATTTGCATATAGAGAGAGAGAAAGCAAAACCATTTGGTAAAAAACACCCTTAGTACACCCGACCAAGATTTGAGCCTTGATCTCCCCGTCATCGACAGTCTAGTCTACTGCGAAAGTAGCGCGTTAGACCATGTGGCCACTCAAATGGGTGATTATCAAATTAAAATAGAACTACGTATCATATGAATATTTTTTGTTTGTTTGAGGTGTTAAATTTCTGAAATAATGGATTTTTTCCTACACGACTTATAAACAAATTTATATCTAGAAGAGACAGAGCGCTTATCCGTCAATCCGTCACTATGAAAGGGTAATCCCCAATTTTACTCTTTGTATGCTAGTGATCGAACCCGAGACTCTGAGTTCATTAGACAGACACAAAACCTACCGATGTCTGACACTACTAAACTAATTCCTTCAGTGGGTCATTGATATATGAAAATTTGTTTTCATTGTTAATAGTTTGCATCTTTATTTCCGTTACACAATCATAAAAAAATACATTTCCTTCCTTCTTTAAAAAAAAAAAAAAA
>CABFWO010000642.1:0-34355 GCA_902155825.1 Timema genevievae | reverse complement strand
GGTGAAATTTTGAAGTTACATGTTCTGATATGCAAAAAAAATCCCTAAAAAATAAATCCTATAACCCAATTGCAGCGTCACCTACCGGGTCCAATTGTGAATCTAAACCATCCACGAACCCACTCAAACAAACACAAAAAATTTCATCAAAATCGGTCCAGCCGTTTAGGAGTTCAGTGACATACACACGTACATAAGAATTATATATATTAAGATATCTGTGCAACTCTTGGAACCTAGGGTTTTGTTAAAATATTAAAATTAATATATTTTCCTTAATATTACATTATTTTACCCGTATCGATGGGCACGTAGATTAAATGTCAGACTCACCTAGTCTAATTCGGGGTAAGAATCCCAAATCGGGCGTACAGAGCTTGATTACCCCCCCCCTAATTGGTTTCTCACTCTCCCTCCACTCAAATGCGGGTGTAACGCATCTGAATTATACCTTCCTAATCCTTATCCGACTATCTTTGTTTAATGCTGTTAGCCCGGACTGGTAGTATGATGCTGTGAAACATAATAATCAATACATAATTTTTCACTGAAGTGATGTGTTGAATATGAACGCAGAAACGTAAAATTTAAGATTTACTTTTTTTACCTGAGGAAAGAAACACAAAAAATGGATTCCTTCAAAACTGCCTTTAACGATTTTAGCTAAATTTAACTTAATTAGGCCTATACACGTTAATATTTGACGTTATGACTTAAAGGTTAGACGTAATAATACCCAACAAGATGGCGTTGCTAATTTTTAAATAAGTTAAAACTGGCAATACTATGTTGAATAAAAATTTTGACAATTTTTATATTTGATATTTGAATAAGCTATTATGTAACTATCTGGCCTTAAGTTAGGAGTGTAGAGGACTTAAGAAAAAATCAATGAGTTTGCAGTTTTAATATATAAGAAAAATTTGGACATAATAGATAAAACATTGCTCCAGTAGAAACATAAAGTTTATTTTCTTCGCGTGGTGATATCAACAACAATTGTTGAATATCTGTCATGAGCATAACGGCATCGGATAAGAAACTTTTTAAAATAAGAGAAAAAGTTGTCGTTAAATTTCAGGACATCCTTGACATATATTCAATAATTGTTGATGTCACCATGTGAAGAAAATTAAATTCTGTTTCTACTGGAGAAATACTTTATTTATTTTGTCTAAAAAAATGTTTTGCTATAAAAATTGTGGAAAAAAATCTTCCCTTTTCTCGCAATCCCTACATCCCCATCCTAAGTAACGCAAAGGCTTATGGCCGGTAGAACGTAATTCCACCATTTAAACCTATCCTGAGATACCTCCATCTATTCCTTAACCTTAAATTCAACCTCTTTCCAATCAGTTTTCACATTATCCTCCCATCGACGTTTTGGCATACAAAAGGTGTCTTGCACCTTCAGGTTTGCCAACTAAAATTTTGCGTGACACATGAACATTCCACCGCAGCTTGGGCACCTGATTACCTTCGACATGTTTGGGGATACATACAAGCCATTAATTTATTAAATAATGTTATTTAATCAAAATGAACCCATAAACTTTAATTATGAGGCTAATACACCTTCTCCGATACTTATAAAATCATGCATATAGTAAAAATTTTGAATAACTTTTAATTTAGTCAGAAAAATGTTAATTTTTTTAACTGTGCATGGTTTTTAATTTTTATTGCATTAGTAAAATATACTAATAATTGTTGTTTGTATGGATGATGTTAGCAAGTACATTATACGAGTGTAATTTTCCATCTAATTATTTAATACAAATCCTCCGTTAAAGGCGTTTAGGTTTTAGGTTATTTTGAAGTTATCGTAATTAAATAATTTAACGTATTCATACTAAGCTATATTTTGTAAACAATAAAAAGCCACAAGGAAACATATCATTATTAAATAGGCAATATTTCTATGTTTAGCTAGCCATGACAAAATATAGCAACATAAAAACAAGATTTCATCACCTTTTTTTGTGGGGGGGTATAAATAAAAGCAAAAATAATTGTTTTGTTGTGGAAAATGGATTCAAAGCACTGAGGATAAGGTATTGGACCTATGTATTGCTTTAATTACTCTAATATTTGGTGTACCCATGTTAAAAACAAAAAAGTAGATTAAAATGTTCAATAAAATATTTAATAAAATATTTTTTGCTCTTTAAATTTACAGTTGGTAGTAGGTAACTTAAAAATCTCAAAAATGTGTAAACACATTTTCACAAAAGAAGTAATATTTTTTTACTAAGAATAAAAAACAAAACAAAAAAACTTGTCGTTAGTATGATTCTTATGAGAAAAACAAATTCTTAAAGTAAATGTAGAAAAACGTTTTTGGTAAAACTTCCAAGAAATCGAGAAGTTAATGAGGAATATATATTCATTCATGTTTTATTTCTCCTCCAAGCAATATTATTTCGTCTGAGGGAAGAACAACAAAAGAAATCAACATTTAAAAAAAAATCCTCTGTTGACTAATCATTAGCATCTTGTCGAGAAAACTTGAATTGAGGAAAAGATGATTTGTTGATTTTTTTTTTGTGTGTAGCTAAGTGGAAAACTGGCATGCAAGTGGGGTCTTCAATTAATTGCGATAAACTTCTTAGTTGGCTGTTTTCTTGGTAAGTTTTGCAGAGAAATATAAACACGCAGCCCGTTTATGCCCGTTATAACGAGGTGCTAGCTGGTTTAATAATGAAAAAATATACTTTTTTGGAGGTTGTGAAGTTCTGGTTTGTGTACCGTGAGATTTCTGATATAAGACAGAAAAAATATTTCAATTAATATTATATGTAAATATTTGCTAAGTTTTCCAACCGTTCATCTACTTATCATTATTTAATGATCAACAAAAATACGGTAATACTAAGCAAGTGTTAGAGCTGTCACACTAATTTTATAATGTTACAAAACATTTTTACTAAATTCTAAATTTAAAAACAAACTATCAAATAAGTATAAATTTATTCTAATTAGAGGACGAAATAGTGTAATATAATTGTAGGTGAATAGAGATTAAAAAAAAATATTTGTATTTAAAGAATATGTTTTCGCGCAACTAATTATTTATAGTATTTCTTATTAAAATAAATTCAGAATAATAATGCACGCTCATTCAATTTATTTAATTTTCAGCCACTTATGTGGACAATTCTTTATTTGATAAGTATTGGAAAGTTTAAGAATTTTACTAGTTGATTTTATATCTTTATTTTCAAAAGAGTGGCGTGGTTTGGAGTGTTGCCAGAGTAAGGAGAGCTTGCTATAAACGTATCTAGTATATGTCTCCATTAGAATCGTACATAGACTCTATAGTCACATGGGAATATATTTCTGTTGACACCTGCTCAATGGGTGTCATACTGGTCGATGAGAACAAATCACATATAGCCTACAGTTTAATCTAATACAGATTAACCGGGAAACACTACACGACACGCCACTTTATCAAAACTACAGCCACTAGTTGAGTTTTGAATTCACACGTTATTACAAGAAACATTCAAAATAAGTTGGTAGCATCTATTCTGTCATTGAGTGCTTGAGGAGATACATTATAGTACTAAACTCAGAAATGACTTTGGGACAAGCGAATCGAACCCAGTATCTTGTGATTTAACTCGA
This sequence comes from Timema genevievae, assembly GCA_902155825.1. Classification (NCBI taxonomy): domain Eukaryota; kingdom Metazoa; phylum Arthropoda; class Insecta; order Phasmatodea; family Timematidae; genus Timema; species Timema genevievae. Next base: position 30,725 of record CABFWO010000642.1, on the reverse strand, counting down.
CAAAGATCCGCCAACGTTCATTTATCACGTTGTACATCTTTGGCGAAAAAAAGTCACACAAAGAGATAGGTGATAGGATCCTGACTCTCACCTGCAAACATTTAATCAATGATTAAACGTAAATGTTAAGAAAAAACTCATTCGAGTAAGACGTAAAAAATGGGTGATACAAGTTTTTTTCTTAAGAGCCGCGTTTTACTATCCGTTTGGGTTTATACCCTTATGTAATAATTACACTAACGGCTTTAGGGATTATAGACGTTATATTTATAGGAATTGTACCCACATTTGCATGGAGGGAGAGTAGAAAACAATTTTGGAAAAACATCCTTAGTACACCCTACATGGATTAGAACCTCAATATTCCTGCCATCAGTAGTCTAGCCCACTGCACGAGTAGCGCATTAGACCATGCGGCCACCGATTTTTTTNACTGAGTTTTGGCTCATTAGCGAATGGAAAGCGTCCAATTGGCAATAAAAGTTCTCTTCACTTCTTCTTCTTCGCCGTCTAAAAAGCCTTTTGGTGATAAGCCTTTCCATATTAGTACAAACCTCCGTTCTCTAACCCGATTCTTTTTTTTTTATCTCCTTCCCTTTCCCCCCTTCGTTTCCTTTCGAAATTCTGGAGACAATAGATATTGTTTCGTGGGAATATGGGGTTCATCTTTTCAAATAATAGTACAGAAAAAAAAAATTATCAATAGAAGGGGAAGAGAATTGAGAGCAAGAAGAGAATAGTTATGAGGATTCAGTTTGTTTAGCAAAGTTGTGTTCCCTGGGCCATGCCAAACCAGGGGAAGTTCAAAGTTATCAATGAAAAGGTAATGACGTTTGAAAATGAGAGACAAAGAAATGAGAGTCTTGGGTGGAAAAAAAAAAATCGGGAGGGAGAAACAAATTAAATAAGGAGGAGGGTATATAATTTAGCTTTTGTGAAATTTGGATATCTACGTAAATTAAAAAAAAAAAGCTTAGTAAAATGAAGCAAGAATTGTACATAAAAAAAAGGGGGGGGATGAAGTGCAGACGAACCATATATTTTCTCAAGAAATTTTAAACTGGTAGAAGTGCTTCCTCCGGAAATGTAATTACCTGAGAACTAATTAAAAATAAGTGGGAGTCTAATCACAAACGACAAGGAAAAATAAGGGTGAAAAGTAAAATTATGTGAGCTTGGATTTAGACATTTCTGATTATGCATCTTGTTTTCACCGATGGAGTGTTAATTTTTTTTAATGTTTGGAATAGTAATTAAATTATGATATATTTCTTCACATTTATTTTATATAGCGGCTATAAAGTTTTTACTTTTTTATTTCTTTCCACCACGCCTTATTACACTTTTTGGGAATATACGTGATTTAATTACGATAGTGAGTTAAGGATGTGGAAATAATCATCTTTATAAAATGTAGCAGCGTTTTCATGAATTAAGAGTGAAAACCCATTAATGGAAAAATAATCTCAATAAATTGCCAGTATTCAAATCCTGACCCTACCACCAAAGTCAAACCAAACTAGATGAGCCTGACACTAAGTCCACATGCCCACCGATTCAAGTTAGACTTTTTGAATAGTTCATTCAGTTTACTAACATTTAGTTTTAATATTAGATATATTTAAAAGTGTTTAAAAACGCATAGTGTTCCTTCATTGGTTATGTTTTAATGGAATAGATTGCTGAATTATGCATTCGTAATTAACTTGCTACAGTTTGCACTAAAATAGCTAATTTATAAAATTGTAATATCTTGCGAAGTGGTCTCCATGATAGGAACCTGTATTAATTATGAAAATGAAATTTAAAATGTTAGCACTCACCATTAGCATGTATCATAGAAGAGAAAACATTGCAAACTAGTAAGAGACTAACACACATTAGAAGCTAGTCACGTGTTCACTTTTAAAGGATAATTACCCGCTTCCGTGGCTGCATTGTCCAAGGCGCTAGTCACGCAGTAGAAAATACTGCCGATGACGGAGAGATCGATGTTCGAATCTTGGTCGGGTGTGATGGGGAAGTTTTTCTAATTCTACTCTACCTCCACGCAAATGCAGGTACACTTACTATAAATATAACCTTCCTCATCCCTAAAAATGTAAGTGTAATTAGTAAAGAAGGGTATCACACGAACGGATAGTGCTAAAAACAAGTTTTAGCCCGATCGGTAAAATAGTTTAAGCTCTAGCTGGAGGTACAGACAGACATACACACAGACAGACATACACACAGACAGACAGACAGACAGAAAGACATTCAAAAACTACTTTTTTGGATTTGGGGGGGTCATGAAACTTCGAGATTCATCAACATCTCGAGTTAGATTTTTTTGACGATCACAATACTTTCTCTACATGTAAGATGGTGAGAAAGTAAAAAAGAGCCAAATTGATGTGAAGTTTTATGGTGGTGTTATTTAAAATCATTTAAGTATAGTATGGAAACATTTTTCTAAATAAAGTCAACAATTAAAATAATTTAATTTTTAATAATCTGCTAAGAATAAGTTAACCATAATAATTATATTTCAACCTTTACAATTTTAATTAAATCTTATTTCATTACTTTTTATCTCAAATCATAATAAAAGCTACTGTAACTACACATAATGAACAGCATTTATTAATGAGTACACTCTCTTTAACATTAAACACATATTTATTAACCAAGATAAAGCACGAGAAAATATATTACCAAAACAATTTTCAATGGCTCGTCTTAGCAAAATAATTAAACATTTGATTGTTTACTCGTAAGCTTGATTTTATTAATGAATAGTTGTGAAAATTTCCGATTTTGGTATTAATGAAAACGTCTTTTAACATTCATTCAACTTTTAAATGGTTTTTACACAGAGCATTCAATATTTAAATAGCTTTCTTTTGGTGTCCACCACCATTATCTAAGATTTGGTTCAAATAGGTGATATATTTGTGTGTTAATAGATTAGTGTTGCATGTAAATATTTTTTATGATACAAAACAATCACTTTACTGCCTCTTGGACTCTTGTAAATTTTGTTTCAAGTTGGTTAAGAACAAAAGAGAACGTAAGTTAATAATTTGTGCTCCTTACTTAATATTTTTAAAAAAAAGTGTGAGTACCAAATCCTTGATTTTCTGACAGTTGAACAAAATGTTATCTTAATTGGTTTAAAAATACAGTTTTTTAAATTTCTAAAAACATTTTTATTTGATATAACGCTACAATAGGTAGGCTAACTGATGAATTTAATTCCCTGCATTATTTTTACTTTCTCGCTATATTACATGTAGAGAAAGTATTGTGATAATAAAAAAAAATCGAACTCGAGATTTTGATGAATGTTGACGTTTCATGACACCGCGAATCCAAAAAAGTGTTTTTTGAATTTCCGTCTGTCTGTCTGTACCTTCGACTAGAGCCTAAACTAATTTAACGATTGGGCTAAATCTTGGTATCAAGTGTTTTCATAGGGTTGCCCCGAGGGGTTTTTGGAATTGGATATCCAACCCTAAACTTAAGGGTAGTTTACTAAAGGCAAAAAAGAGAAAAATTTTATTTTCTCAGAATTGGCTCTAAAGATTTTGATTAAATTTCATTTCTAAACATTTATAAATAATCCAAACAAAATGGCCACCACCATTATTTCAGCAAAATTAATTTAAGGGTTCACCTCTGATGCGTAAATTCTTTTTTTTAATCATATCACCGTAACTCTTTGAGATATGATAGTGAAGTTACTTATCATTGTTAATATGTAGGAATATTTATAATACAAATCTTTAATTTAAATCATATTTTTTTATAAAACATATAACTTTCAAGCTACACGTAAGTAATTATATATATATATATATATATATATATATATTAACTTTTCGAACACTAATGGTAAATTATTGCGCCCGTAGAAAAAAATCTAACCCGAAATGTTGATAGATGTCGACGTACCCCCCGAACCCTAAAAAGTGGTTTTTGCAATACCGTCTGTCTGTGTGTCTTTTTAACCCTAAAATTAAGAGCAGATGAATAGAAAGTGAAAAGAGAAAAAATTGATTCTCTCAAAATCGGCTCTAACGATTTTGATTAAAATTTATATCTAGGCGTTGATTAAGATCACAAATAAAATTGATATTTTCATTTTCCTATGAAAATGAGTTTTAAGGTACCTTAAAGAAGCGGGAATTTCCGAATCTCCGCAACTATTTGAGATACTAAATAACTTATGGTTTCAAAACTGTAGAACTATTAAAAATAAAAAGCTTTTATTTGAAATATATTTTTTATAAAACTAACAGTTTCTGAGATATTCGCAAATATATTAATACAATTTTGTGAGCTTTAGTTGTAAAGAAATACTACTAAAGTTTTAACGCAATAATTCTCCATTGTCATAGAGTAATTAAATATAAGTTTCTCAAAAAGTTTGTTATTTCTCCTTAAACCTCTTAGGAGAAATGTTTGTACAGCAATGATCTATCTCCATTTTAGACTCAATAGTCAATATTTATATTTTTATTGGTCAATATTTATAAATGAGGAATTTAATATCAATGCGATGACTTGAAGATGTGCAACACCTTATAAAATGTCGAAAATTTTAACCGGAGGTCGAAATTTTAATATAAAGTGTTGACCCTGGTTGACCCAATATCGATCTTTTTTATTGGTCCAAACATACAAATGAGGACATTAATTCTTTAAAAATAAAATTATAAAATTTAAAACCGGGACTTAAAAAAAGTTTTACTTATGTATATTGCAATTTATACTTGGGTTTGCTTGGGTATATTATTTAGTTTCACATATATTACGAGCTTTGAGTCAATTTCTCCATTTTTAAACAATTGCGCGAGAAAGTCCGTGTGGAGTTTCGTGCTATTTATTTAATACTAGAGTAGGACCTATAGTTATGGTTAATTAATGATTTGAAATTTTTTGTAATCAAAAAAAGTAACAAAACACACAAAAGTCTATTAGAAAATAGAACTCAAAATATGTTAAAAAGACGTGAAAAAACTATATTACGTAAAGTTCTATTACATTTTAAGTGCATTTTTGGTGATTTTGAGTATTAAATATCATTGGAATTCTTAAAATGTTGACAAAAAATTTGTGTATGACAAATATTTTAGTAAAAAAAAATTAAATATTATTAATGTATTTTGTTTGTAAATTCTATCGAGAGTTAATGCACTCTACTCCCAAAAGACTGGTGTGGGAATTATATCAGATGCTGAGAGGGGAATGGGGTGTTGGTGAGGGGGCGAAGCGTAGAAGAATGGGAAGGGGGCGATTTTCTTTGAGCCCAGTAAGAAGTGGCCAGGATCAGTTTCAATCGATGGTGTTGGTCGTTGCCGCTAGAAATAAGGTCCCCTGTCTCCTAAAAAAAAAAACCCCAGTTTTTTTTCCCCCCCAAAGTCCAAACCAACAGTAATCCATTTTAAGAAGGTAAGGCATACAAAAAGAGAGGGAAGTTGGTGCACTATCACTAATGTACCAGAATGTTTGTTTTATTAATGTCTGTGGAAACGAACACTAAAAAACAAGATGGTTCCTGAAAATAAAATGTTCTAAGACCATGTTTAGACTTTATTAAAGAGTGTTGAAGTATTCGCGTTTTTTGAATTAAGGTGGGGATACAGGGAACGCGAGAAAAGATAATTGTTTTTATATTATTATAACAAAACAGTTTTTTGTTCAAAGTAAATCAAATATTTCTCCATGGGAAATATAGAGTGTAATAGTCTACACTTGGTGTCAACAATAGTCAAAGATCTGTCAAGGCTGACCTGTAATTCAATGACAAACTTTTTATCTTCATTTAAAACATTTGACTCCAAATGCTGCTATGCTCATTAAATATATTCAACAACTGTTGATATTCCCCTGTAAAGAAAATTAAAGTACAAACATAGTACTAAAGGATTTTTTAAAATTTATTTTGGCCAAAAAAAGTTTGGCTACAAAAACTTGAAAAGAAACAAAGCAAAAAGATGGGGTGTGGCTGTGTCATGGACACGGCCGTGTGTTGTACGTGAATACTTTTATGTAACGGGTTATATTTTTTAAATAAAATATTTTTATTTATGTATTTAGGATAAAAGCAAGGAAACAAATAATTATTGTATTAAAACTTAAACGAACATCGTAACTTCTCAGAGTCAAAAGTTATACTAATTGCAAATCTTGATACGCAGCAAAATAACCTCAAAATGGTGGCGCTTCCCCCTCCACCGCGCGCGATGCGTCACTGTTCTCGCTTATCGTAATGAATTCTTTGATCCTTTAGCTATCCAGTGGTATAATTTAATTTTGGATGTAGAGGAAAGATTCGAAACTACAAACTGTATCCCCCGATTTTGTTATCATTAGGTTTTTTGGATTGCCCCCGTATGGTAGCAAATTTAAAGACGTATTCACGTAAAAAACTATCCTTTTCTCGCCTTTCCTACATCCCCCAACTAAAGGCTCTACATCTCTCATCTGTTATCTATTGTAATAAGTAAATCTTGGGTATTTGATTTGAGAGACGAGGAAGGTTGAGGCCATTGGAATAAAGTTTTTGGAAACTACGCTGACTGTCTGAACGAGAATTATGATAATGAATGAAGATGTTCAACTAGAGTTGTGCTAAAGGGAGGTATAATATGATGTATTAAGAAGATTCAAGAGAGAGATGATATAGAATCGTAATGCGGATGGAAAATTAATGTATCTCAATAAAATAATGGAGTTGAAGTAAGGAGGGAAAAGACTGCAAGGGAAACCAAGAAATAGATGGGAGGAGCAGATAAACAGCATTTGTGCAAGTGAGGGTAGAATAGTGGACAAAAGAAAGGGAGGACAAAGGACGATGGAGGCATTTTACTTAGCTGACCCTGCCTGATGATGATGATTTTAATGTTATAATTACCTTCATCGGTGGGCATTCGTAGCTCTGGTATGTTCAGTTTTGAAATTTCGGGCTTGGAAACCTAGACGTGTCTATTGAAATAGTTTTACTAACTGATTTCTTATCTCCCACCACACACATGTGAGTACATTAATTCATCTATTTATTCAATAATCCATCAGTGTAACCTCAATATGTAGTAGCTTGGACGGGTAATAAGAAACCTACATTGCACTAAAATTAATTATATATATACTTTCATCGCATCTTTGTATTCGTTTGGGCTGTACGATTATATTAATTACGCTAGTGGGAAGACCCAGATGCACATAGTGGGAGGGTGGGGGGAGCATTAGAATCTGAATGAGATAGGGAGTAATGAGGTGGACTGGATAGAACTAGCTAAAGATAGGATGGAGTGTAATGAAGACTAGATATAATTAGCTCACGATAGGGATAAGGTGTAGTGAGGTAGACTGGATATAACTAACTCAAGATAAGGGTAGTATGTAATGGGGTGGACTGAATAGAACTAACTCAAGATAAGGGTAGTATGTAGTGAGGTGGACTGAATAGAACTAACTCAAGATAAGGGTAGTATGTAGTGAGGTGGACTGAATAGAGTTAGCTCAAGATAAGGTAGTACGTAGTGAGGTGGACTGAATAGAGTTAGCTCAAGATAAGGTAGTATGTAGTGAGGTGGACTGAATAGATTTAGCTCAAGATAAGGTAGTATGTAGTGAGGTGGACTGAATAGATTTAGCTCAAGATAAGGTAGTACGTAGTGAGGTGGACTGAATAGAGTTAGCTCAAGATAAGGTAGTATGTAGTGAGGTGGACTGAATAGAGTTAGCTCAAGATAAGGGTAGTACGTAGTGAGGTGTACTGAATAGAGTTAGCTCAAGATAAGGATGGATGGTGTATTTTTAAACTGTGCCAATTAACTTAATAGTTCTTATTGCCATATCATATATTATACGAGTGAAGGATTTTTGAGGAAATGTACCCGTATTTACATGGAGTGAGAGAGAGAGCGAAACCATTTATGAACGGACCCCTCCTCCCCACCTCAGTACATATGACCTGGATTCGAACCCTGATCTCCCCACTAACGGCAATCCAGAATCCAGTCCGATATTAAAGTGACGCTTTACCCCATGCAACCACTAGTTATAAATATTTTCAGCTTTAGAAGTATCCGGCGTTGCCTGTGGTAGCAACACAATGTATTGCGTGGTTACCCCTGGCAACGTTTTCTTTTGCTTTAAACAGATAGAAAAAAAATCTTCATTTTTATTTCTTTCAACTCAGTTTCTAACCAATTAAAGAAAATCAAGTCCAAATTTTATAATTCCTGCTTCTAGGTGGACATGATCGTACAAAGGGGGCTACTAATTTTAAAATTGGGGGCTACTATTTTTAAAATATCGGCCTTCTGTGTGGGGTAGATATCGCGTAGCCCTATGACAAACAAATTTTTCATTTTATTGATTTAAATGCTTACTTAGAAAGTAATATATTTATACATTATTTAATCCTAAGGCTGGATTGTTGACTGCTTATAGACTTGGGAGACCTTGTTTTGAATCCAGACTGTGCCCAAAACATTATAGTTTAGTTTCACAATTTGAGCTTGTATCATCTACGTCACACTTATTGTTATTATTATAAATGTGTTCTGGTAGATGGCACTTCGTGTCTACTGACGTCACATACAAGAAGTGTCAGATGAGGAGTGTATGTGGAGCGTAGGTCAGTGAAATCTGGGTTATTTATGGTACGGGTCTTACCACGCGCTGTGCAAGGTTTAAATGGGTTTCCTGAGAAAAGTGATTACTCCACATAAAGGTAAAATTTTCTCAGGAATTGTTAGATATATCTTAATAATTTTCTTCTTTACCTGTCTTACTAAGTTAAACGTTTTAAGCATAGCTTTTTGTAATTTTTTATTTATATGGAAGGTAGTCTTCTTTATGTTTCAAATTTTGGAGTTTCTTAAGCTAAATAAAAAAATCATAACATACTCATAAAAACATATATTGACAAATCCTGTGCTTAAATTGTTAACAAAATCTTGATATTAAAGAAATTCTGATGGTTTTAATAGTTTCAGAAATAAATATACCTCAAGCTGTGCTAATTAACATGGGGAAGAAAGGGTTATCCAACTCCTTCTAAACTGTAGAATGAGGAAGAATTGTTTAGTGGCAAGTTTTACAGTAAATTATAGGAGATAGGTATGTTTTTTGTTTTAACTGCCCGATCTATAGTAGATATTAAAATTAATAATCAATACCAAATGTCGGACATTCCTTTCTTTGAATTTCTCATGTGGATTGTTCTTAGTCATGAAACTAATGAATAACAGTTCCCAAGAGCCAAACTCTAATGTAGAATATTTCTCGGTCGGCCATGTGGCATAGTGGTATGGGCCCGTTAGCACGATGTGTGGGATATGATTACGTATCTGTCACAGGCAACCCCCGTGGGAGTGCTTTGGATACTAAGCACCCCAAAAAAATATTTTCAAGGGTGCTCACATCCCCAATATTTAATCCTTTTTAAACCTTAATATTACGGAGCTAGTTCTCTCTAGGACATAGGGTTGCACTGCGATCAGTTTACAAGCGTAGCAAATGGCAGGTGCTGCCATATGATATGTGAGTAAGCTTGATTGGGTTGGTAGTACTCACCACACGTGGAACGACAAGCTGGCATTTATCAACATGTTTACATTATAGTTTGTTTGGTGACAGTACTCGTATCGTATCAAATGCTATACCACCCCGGCATGCCCTTTTTTAGAGCACCCCATGCATATATATAGAAAAAAAAATGACATCCGGAAAAAGATTTGAGCCCTGGTTATCTAGCTCTAAGTATCAACTGCTCTACTGACTTGACTATACGGATATTTCCAACAGAATGTCTTCTGAAAAGTCGTATTATCTAAATAAATATTATTATAAAACAGAATGTACCGGGATTAAGGTGGGAATGTAGTGGACTCATGAAAGCCAAGTGTTTTTGTATTTTTTATATTTAAATTTAAACTAAAACAAATAAAATAATTCTCTAATTTTCTTCACATGGCGATATCAACAGTCGTTGAATATTTGTCAAGGGTGTCCTGAAATTTAATGACAACTTTTTATCTTGATTTAAATAGTTTATGACCTAAATGCTGCTATGCTTATGATAGATATTCACCTGTTGATATCACCATAAGAAGAAAATTATGCTCTGTTTCTACTGGAGCGACATTTTATTTATTTTGGCCAAATAAACGTTTAGCTATGATAAGTGCAAACATATTTATCATTACTTGTATCCTCTACATACATTCCAACCTTGAACGGCCAAATCTAGGGACGTGATAGTTAGGATAAAAATAAACTAGCTCAAAATGTCCTTTGGAAACCTTGTTTTAGCTTTTTTTCTCATGAAAATGGCAAAAAAAGTATATAAATGATTTTTTTAAATGGTTTTTCTTTTGTTCAAAATGGTAGTCTCCAACCCAGAGAAAAGAATTTCATTTATCAACTTAGCTTTAACTTTATATTTTTAATTTGTTTGATTTTTTAGAAAAAAATAATGTTATTTTTAGATGAATTTCTCATTAATTTAGTTATTGGATGTATCCTACCGGATTCTTTCCAAGCCTATCTTAAAATTGGAATAAAGAGAAAGAAATCAAAACAAATTAATGATCATCTCAGTGAAAAGTTAATGCTGCACAACTTTTATAGTGAGGTGTTTTTTGATAAACGAAATGGACATTTTGACTTAATTTTTTCGATGCTACCCTTTCCCAAAATTTGAATCTTTAATCCGGGAACACCTTGCATATTAAAATTAGGGTGTATCAATCATGATATTGACATCGTCATGGAAAGACTCGAGTCATGTCATCAAGAGCCTATGACTGAAATTTATTTTCACGCTTGGTGAATGATTTCTTCTCCCTTGATGACAAAATATCAACATATGACGCTTAAGGCAATCGTTCGTTGTCAATAATATAATATAATTGTTGTGGATGATAGGGGTAGCTTAGAAGAAATGCACTAGCATTAACGCAAAGAGATAGTGAAAAAACTACATTAAAAATAAAAGTTGTAAAACAGTGTGCTATGCACATTTATATTATTCACACTAGTTCGGGGATAATCTTGAGAAATGTATGTCTAACGCCGAATACCAACTAATCCCTCCTACGCCAGATACCTGATCGTAGTATTTGGGTTAAGGTACCAATCGCACAATTTTTAGAGTGTTTATATATATATATATATAAAATCAATATCTAAAGGTGTATTTATATAATTTGAAGAGGTTATTAAAATATTAATATATTTACATTTTATGTACATAAGTTTTAAGTGCAAAAATGAATCACATCATTTTGTTCAAATTATGATTTGAAATCTTAAAATGGAACATAATTTTTAAATAGATATTTCTCCCAAACTAATTCACAAGGATATTAAGATTCTAATTTTTAGAATTATGTGCCGTGTGTTGACATCATAATGTGTACCTCCGGAAACTTTTCTTTTTGATAAGAAACTCGTCCCCCATATTGCACCCCCAATTAAACCTCTTACCCCCCTCAGCCCTACTCTGTTAAACTTTCCCCGCCCCTCTTTCACATCCAAACCTTTCCTTGTATTGTGTGAACGCCGGTGTTAAAGTGTGTTTTGTTATAAAAACACTGAAAGGAGATCTTGGGTGTTTTTCTTAGAGGGGTGGAAAAAAAAATTCGTGAGAAAATAGAATGATGACCCAGGCTATTCTCTTTTTCTTTACAACCCTTTTGACGAGAATGGAGTTTTTTTTACAAAGAATATGGATGTGGGATATACCTAATAGTCACGTCAGATGGAAAACTACGGAGTCAAAATATATACTTTTTTCAGCACGAGACTACAGCCAGACTAGCCGAGCGAGCGACTAAAAAATAAAATAGAACACAGTGATTGTAGTGAGAGGTGGCTAGAATGGAGCGTTCAAGCCGAAACAGTCTACTTTAAAAACGCTGGGCAATATTATTGTACGTTGGTACATTATTTGCTAGGGAGCCTTCTCAATTTGACATGATATTCAACCTTTTTATTATTATTGATAGGTTTAGTACACTTGCTACTAATTTTATCAGTAAGACCATAAAAATATGTATACAGACCCGATATGTTGAAATTCTTCAATATTATAATCAAAGTAGGCCTTTGCAAATAAGAATCACCATTAGCCCGGGGAGAGGATGGGAAAATCACAACAATATATCACTTGTAAAAAAACCACCCTCATTTCACTGAGCCAAGATTTGAACCTTTGCCTTATCGTCAACTATCGAGAGCTATCTGCTAATTACGTGCTCGCTCGCTTGCCAGTTTGGCCATGCTGTCACTCGCTTGCGCCATCTCTCGCTCACTTGTCAGTCTGGCCACGCAGTTGCTCAGTCACTCGCTTGCGCCATCTCTCGCTCGCTTGCCAGTCTGGTCATGCAGTTGCTCAGTCACTCGCTTGTGACATCTCTCGCTCGCTTGCCAGTTTGGCCAAATCCTTTTTTTTTTTACTGTCTCGAATAATTCACACAACATTATCGAGTGTTTAGTAAAAATAGGGTTAGTTATAAATAGTAATTATAATCAACAAAGATATGAACCCAGTTCGATGTTGATCTTTAAATTAGGATACCTAGTTTCTTATGAGTTATGAATATATAAAACACTCTTCGTACGTAATTCATGCCAAGACGTAAGTATTTAAAACTTCTAATATGAATATTTCTAAGTAACATTAGTAGACGAACATCGCCCACATATCACCACGTTTTAATTGTTCAGATTGTACGCATATATGATAATTTTTACTCAAATGGGATAAGGAAGGAAACGTTTTTGAGGTAATCCACCCGCGTCTGCTTGGAAGGAAAGTGGGGAAACCTTTTAGGGAAAAACCACCCTTTGTATACCCTACTGGGATTCGAACCCCAATCTCACCGTTATCATCAGGCTAGTCAAACACAAGAGTGATGCGTTAGTCCATTCGGACAATGGAGTGAGGTTTTAGACTAATAGAAAGCATTCTAAGTACAGTATGAATCCGGATACCACGGTGGTAAAGAATTAACACGCTAAATCAAAGGGCCAAGGGATCGATTCCTTGTCAAGGTGCTACTTTTAACCTTGGAATTGAATCGTGTTTAAGGACTGCATATAGTCGGACAGTCTGACACCTTAGCTCAGTCGGCAGCGTGTCTGCCTACAGAGCTAGAGATCTCGGGTTCAACTCCCGTTATGGCTGAAAATGTATCATTAATAAAAGTATAGGTTTACACTTTCACATTGATAAATCAACGAGTGGAGACTGGATGCTGTGCCTGTACTTACCTTGAATTATACTATAGGGCGTATGAAGCTAAGACAAACCTAGAAAGCCGGTAGTGGAAAATATATGGCTTGAATAAAAAATTGATCCAAGTCACAGGCTGGAAATAGGAAAGGATGTAAAATTATAATTCGACAAAACATTAATTAAAGTCTATCGATAATTTACTATTTAAGGGTAAGTTTGTATGAATCTGTGGGATCTTTTGCTAATCCCGGATCTAAAATGCAACACCAGGCAGGGTTGAACGGACATAATTGGCAGTTGTAAAAGTTACTTTATAAACATTCACATATTCATACGCCAAGTCATATGATATTCAAATGTTACTTTTGTTCTATATCATCAATACCTATAAAATTACACTAACAATATAGTGAAATGTTTTCACTGTTAACAGCAAAAAATATGTTCGTATTTTTGTATAAGATGCTACAAAGTCCGGTAGTAAGAAAATTGAGGAACACTACTAGAATCAAACAATCTGTAACCATCGTCGTTCGTCGGAACTTGAATCATTCAATAAAAAATTATTTTTGCTTTAAAAATAAAAGTTGATACTTATCTAAATGTACAGTACCGGGCATATAAACTGCCACCGAAAAACTAAAAGGCCTTTTCCTTTAGGGAGATCTATGTTTTTCATTTCTTTTTTTTTTATCGCTACAGACTGTTTTCATAGACCGTGACGGCCTATGAATTTCATAACGTTTGAGGAGGTCAAACTGAGCTTCTGAGATCAACGTGACTATACAAAGTCCATGGGAGGGGTGGAGTGATTTATTAGTAGTTTCAGATTCACGTCTTCTCATACACATACATACATACATACATACATACATACATACATACATACACACGCGTGCACGCACACACACACACAAGTTGTTCAGAAGAAACCTCACCATTCAGAGCTGGCAGTGAAACGGCTCAGGAACACGCAGGGGCTACCGGAACCGCGGTGAATAGGTTAAACACGTACTGGTCTTTCGTCGTGAGATGACCCTTTGTTAGTGGAGAAACATCATAAAACTGAACAAAGTGTTTGAGGAACACTGAAGAAGAGAGTTATACGTAGTATTAATGTAAATATCTATCTGGCGTTAAAACGACAAGTCTAAAAAAAAATCAACATCATTGCTGATCTGCTTCAGTGATCATATGGTCGCTCAATAGGCTGGTCCACTGATGACAGGGGGATCGGAGCTTTAATCTAGGTAGGATGTACTGAGAAAGGTTTTTACTAAGTGGTTTTCAAATCTTTCTACACGCAAATTTGGGTAAACTTCTTCTAAAATTCAACCTTCTTCATCCCTTGAACATCAACGTGATTAATACATTTGCGTATAAGCTCAAGAGGTATTGTTGTTGTTGTTGTTGTTGTTATTATTATAGCACCACGTTTTACTACCTGTTCGGGTTTTACGCACTTACGCTAATGTGTAATGGTAGGGTGATTGTGAGATGAAATGGAGGACCTACATTTTAACGTGGAATCCGAACCACGGTGGAGGCCTGGCACTCCACACATTCACAAGTTGTGATTAATACACGTCTTGTCAGAGGTGAAGGAAGGGTTTGTCAATCAAATAGATCTGTGCCTGGACAGAGGATTGAACCCCGGACTCCCAGCACAGAAGTCCGACACCTTACCTCTAGACCGCCAGGTCACCAACAGGTTATAAGATGAAGTGTTAAAAAATCATTTTTGCTTTCCGTGAAAGTGAGAAACTTAAATTGTAATAGAACAACAATATCAGGTGACCTGGCGGTCTAGGGGTAAAGTGTCTGACTTCTGAGCTGGGGGTCCGGGGTTCAATCCTCGGTCTCGGCACAGATTTATCTGGTTGCCAAACCCTTCCTTCACCTCTGACAAGACGTGTATTAATCACAACTTGTGAATGTGAGGAATGCCAGGTCTCCACCGTGGTTCGGATCCCACGTTAAACTGAAGGTCCTCCATTTCATCTCACAATCACCCTACCGTTACACATTAGCGTAAGTGCGTGTATCCAGAACGGGTAGTAAGACGCGGTGATGATAATAATAATAACGAAATCAGTATTTTTGGATGGGTGATGATCCGAGGAAACCCTTCTTCAATTATGAAAATATTCAGTTCTCGATAAGTTATATTTTTCACCTAGTCTTGATACCCATTCATGTTACGCGCACACATTAACAACGCCACTATCTCACAGTAGACCAGACTGCCGATGACGGGGAGATAGAGGTCTGAATCTCTGTCGGGTGTACTGAGGGTGGTTTTTCACTCTCCCTCAACGTGGATGCGAATACGATTCCTCTAAGTATAATCATCCTCATCGCTATAAAAATAAAACTATTAGCGTAATTAGTACAGAAGCGTATAACCCGAATGGTTAGTAAAACGCGGTGCTAATAAACAAAATAATTATTTGTGTGTGCGCCTACAGCATCGCTATTCAATAATATCACACATGAAGTTGGTACATGGGTGATCACAACTTCTTACTTACTCGTACTTACGATTATCTTAAATAGGTTTACATCTGACAAAATCAGAAGACTTCATGCGAAGTAATTACTACTTTAAATTACTAATGTATTTAAATAGCAGGTCTATTATATTATGGATTAAATATCTGAGCTATTATATCTGTTAATTACGCCTATAGCCGCATCTAAATATAATATACGCTCATTCATATAGCTGTCCTGTACTAATGGCAGCAAAAAGTCACCTACCCAGTAGATGGTGGCTGCGATATCTGATAGCTCGTGATGTGTGAATTGGTTACACATTTAATAACCAATTTCAACACGTCTATCACAGACTCTGCCTTAAAGTACGAGTGAAGAGTGACTGTAAGATTCCTGGATAGCAAAGTGATTAGATAATTGGTGTACTAATACAAATGTCCCGTGTTTGTCCATAGGGTATTTTTCAATTTAAAGAAAAGCTATTATTATTAGGTACGGTCAAAGATTCATCTAAATATCATATTCTTTAAACGTAAAAATAGCATCTGGACACGAGAATTGAACTCAGGATATTTGGGTTTAGTAAGCAAGTGCTCTTGCAACTGAGTTATCCAGAGGTCGTCCCGTGCCCAGAGTCATTCTTCACTCTTATTTTTAAGTCAAAATATGTGATGGACGTGTGGATGTTATGGGCTACATATTATAAATTAATTGAGATCACAAGATACCAGATAACGCAAAAATCTCAACCCCAGGAATCCCTCCAGAGTCGAGGTTGGCTGCGTTATCTGATAGCTCACGATCTTAAATTGATCACACATACAGTATATAGATGACGATTTCCACACGTCTATTACAGACTCCGCCTTAAAATGAGTGAGGAATGATCCTGGGCACGGGATGAATCTTGGATAGCTCAGTGGTTATAGCAATGGCGTACTAAGCCAAAGGTCCCGTGCCCGATTCTCTTGTCCGGGTGTCATTTTTCAATTTAAAGAAAAAAAATACTGATGTTTTGAAATACATGTTTCCTAATGTGGTCACAGAAAGAAAGAACTTAAGCGTTTAGTCTTGAAACATTTGAAGCTACTTTAGGAAAAAAAATTAATCCATACTCTACTAATTATTATTTAGTGTACGACCACTGACCTCTGTGCGTATTCCTTTTCCTGCTGCAAAAAATCAAGTTGTGCTTCGAGTACCAAGAGCTAAGAAAGTTTGTGGACACACTACGTTAGACCAGACCATGCAACCACTGACCTAATTGTCACCCCCCACCCCTCCTCCCGTAGGAGGGAAGGTAAACTAAACTCATAGACTCATCTCATCTCGTTTGCTGGTGAGAAGGAGTTCCGTGTTAGAATCCCTTCCCGGTGCAATGAGGGTGTTTTTTTTATAAATGTTCTCTCATTTTTTCTCTATGAATCTTTCTTTAAGTTCTACCTTCTTCATCATACCAGTCCTATTAGTGTAATTATTTTGGGATGGCCATTCGATTTTCTAGAAGGTAGGGCATAATCGCCCCTTCAACACCTCAACTGTTGAAATATAATAAAATTTATCTTGAACATTTTCATGGTAAGAATCAAATAGCCAAAGCTATTATTTATGCTTTTTAGTCTAGATATCATATTCTGAAAATTGAAAAATGACACCTGGACACGGGAATCGAAGCCGGGAACTTTGGCTTAGTACGTCAATGCTATAACCACTGAGCTATCCAGGAGCGTTGGCGTACTAAGCCAAAGGTCCCGGGTTCGATTCCCGTTTCTAGGTGTAATTTTTTAATTTTCAGAATATTTTCATGGTAACTAAGGGCATTGATTTTAATACCCACAAAGTATCGAAGCCTTTACTTTTTTACTTGCTTACTATTTGATTATTGGGGGGAGGGGGATTTAAAATTTTGTGTGGTGGTATATTTTTTGAATATTAAGTCGTAAGACTGGTCTTAAAACGTAAACCTTACATTAGACATATCTTCAGATTGCTATATTTTAATTCTACTTAATATAAATTAAGTTCTGATTGAAATTAATTTTTGTTCCTGGGAGGGGAAAAAGCTTCGCTTACCCTCCTCTGACTACGCCACTAGGGTAGGGAGACGCGGGGCAAATAAAAGTGATTTCACGGAAGAAGCAACATAGTTTTCGAGAGAATCCCGATATCAATTCAAGAATGGACGGCTGCCTCAGTAGAAACAGCGTTTAATTTATATAAGCCTTCTGTTTTCAATTACCAGGTGTATTTCTGGTACTATAAATCATGGCATGCTAAGTGACTTTAAAGAAGAAAAAATCACTTACATATATGGGTCTTCTCCCAACGATGAAACAGTAGCTTGCCTGTTATGCAAATAAAATAGAAATGCGTGGCTTTCGTTTCTATGATTTCTTTTAATATGCTGTTACACATCGGTTTCTGTTTCATATGCTGTTTGTGAAACACTTTGTATGTAAATTATGAAACATACATATTACTAATTATTTGGTATCCTCTTGTTTTCTAATACATGTTGGAGTGAATTAGAAATATTTCTAGAACAGTTTTGGTTTTAGAAGGGTTATATTTCCACGTTCCACGTCTCACTACCAGGCTAGGCCATCCATATTATTTAAATTATTTAGATAAGAGATAATATCATTATTTTTATTATTATTAGGTGTTCTGTCTTACGATAGGTCCATTTGTTTTGTCAGTGAGCTTACACCACCAATGCACCCTGTACTTTGCCTCCTCCTTCAGCTCTCAGAATTTTCTTCTTTCCTTCAAGTCATCCAATATTTGAATCCTCCTCTTTCCTTCAACCTTTACTTCTATGACGTCATGCAGAGGACAGTTCCTCTTAAATGTGTCTGATACAATTTGGTTTGTAGACCTACCGAAGAATCACATCCAAAATGGTTCTCTTCTTATCCACTCTTCTTAGGACTTGTTCATTTGTCACCCTGTATGTTCAGTGTCCACCTGAGATAGGTGTGAGGAAGGATAAATTTAGAGTAAATGTACCAGCATTTTCTTGAAGGAAATCATTTGAAAACCTTTTTAGGAAAAGCACCCATCAGTGCACCGGTCAAGGTTCTACATTCGATCTTCCTGTCACTGACAAACCAGACTTGACAAGTTTGACGTTTGGTTAGGCTTGATCTCGGTTGGGGGTTTTCTAAGTTTTAATTCCCAATTTTTTTTTTAAAAACTTACTATTCAATATTAGTTTTGAAGGCTACATTAGGATTACAAATTTAATTTTGATTGCCCTATGGAAAGCTTCAGACAGAATCAGAGATTGGAAGGGATGAAAAAATAAAATTGAGATTATACGCTGATGAAATTATCTTGACTTTATTTGGGTTTTCTCTCGAGGTGAAGGAAAACTACGTTAGCATATTAGATATTTATGAAAAAAGGGTGTGTTTTTGTGAATTATGTTACAGACAAGCAAGGAAATGAAAGAGTCATTGGGGTTGGGGATGGGGGTGTGGGGTATTAGATGGGTGAGGTCAGGGGTATGAAAAGGGGGGGAGTGAGTTGAAGGGTGTTAAGTGGAAGTTATGCTGCCAAAACTTAATCTTCTTACCCTTAGCCTTGCGAGTGAACTTATCGGAGTTTGAATGATTGTAAATTTCAGTTGGGTTGGGTGAGCACGTGTTCTACTTTATCAGGAACAGTTTGTTTTTTGTTCAAATATTGATCGCGTGATACTTTTTCTTTTATTTTATTAATAAGAGGCTAAAATAATAAAAACTTCTATGACCCTATAGTAAATAGTATAACATATCATATAGCTTAAAACAAAACTTTCAATAATTGAATATAAGCAAACTACCTTTAAAAAATCACTCCCTCCCAAAAAGAAAGTACATATTGTTATTTATCAAGTAAATTAGAATCATCATAGATTTTGAAAAAAAATTAAAGCCATTTTCAAAACCGTCAAAATTTTTTAAAGATTTGTAAGCTGACTAAGATATACACTTTTATTTCAAATATTTAATCCTCCTCATATATTCATTTTGGAAAAAATTGTTAACTTTCTCACCCCTAAAAACATTTGCGTGGTTAGTAATAAGCGAATAACTCAAACAGGTAATAAGACACGATGCTAAAATATTAAAAAAAAATCATTTAAAGTGTTCTGTTGTAATGACGTAAAACACATGACAAACAAATTATCGTTTATCATCTACACCAAGTCGTATACAACTTTCAACTTTTTTTAATTACATTTTTAATATTTAAACTCAAATTAAAATTGTACCTTTGAAGTATTTCGCTTATTTGAATTCGGATTCGAGTGCCGAAAGATAGTTTAGGAATTGGATTTGCGATCCGGATTCAAGAAATATAGGGTTTGACCCATCTCTACTTTATACACATAATAATCTTATACATAAATATATACACACCTAATAACGCCGTTCCCTTACGGGGTAGGCAAGAAACTGTGCATATAGCTAAAAAAAATAACAACTCTGTACTTAATTCATCCTCACTAACTCTCTCCACACTTCCCTTTCCTTGCATACTCACTTCGCTTCAACAATATCCATACACAATCATGCATACTCTTTTATTCTTAAAACTCTTATAATGTTTCTCTTTTTTCACACATTTTTTTACAACATTTAGCCACGTCTTACATGGCCTATCCATTCTTTTTGACTCACACACTCTACCTTCATATATTTGCTTCGTCACTCGATCCACACTCATCCTCTCAACATACTCAAACAAACGTAAGACGCTTCTTTCACATTTACCTATTGGATTCCTTTTTAAAAGCCCACTCCTTCAGCACCCAATCATCACTGACTCTCAACAGTTCTTTACTATCTGTCATGAATAGTAAAGCATTTGAACAGAATTTGTAAATGAAGATGAAACGTCCTGTTCAAAGGCTGTGATGCTCAAGACTAATATTCCAGAAAAGTTGAAATAACAATATGTAGAAAATTAAAACTAGATGTATCTACTAGATTGGATATATATTTTAATAAAAAAAATTGTTTAGTTTATAAAACAGAAAAAAAAAGAAGCTTTAACTCACGTTCCTTTTCATCCCACCTTAAGTTTTCTTAAGATGGTTTGAGGGGGTTGGAGGGGGGAATAAAAACGTTGTTTACGTTTCCCGAAACCTGAAGGCATGAAGAAATATTTGAAAATAGTATTGAGTGAAACGGCAAATAAAATAATGTGTAAAGTCGCACGAGGCAAGAAGTAAAGCGAACGTGACGGCCATATTTACGTTTCTATTTTACGCCTCCCTTCATTCACTTATTTCCTTCTTCATGAGTTAAAAAACAGTTTATGTCCCAGGGATAATTCGGACGTTCAGTTTGTGTAAAAACAAAGTTGATCTGTGTCTTTCTACTCAAAATTACGACAGTTGAATAGGGAAGAAGAAGATGGAGTTTTAAAGAATTGTACCGATATTTACTTGAATAGAGAGAGGGAAAGACTTTAGGAATAAAAACACCCCAGTGGGGATTTGAACTCTGACCTCTCCAATCCTTGCAAACTAGACTATAATGAGATTGACATTTAAACCACCTGTCCACCAGTATGTTTAGTTATACATATAATTTTATATATAGTTTTATATATATAGTTTTGTATATATAGTTTTATGTATATTAGTTTTATATATATAGTTTTATATATTGTTTTATATATATAGTTTTATAGTTATAAATAGTTTTATAATTATAAATAGTTTTTAATATAAATTTTCGCCGAGCACCACCTCTTAGTAACTGTTAAGGGTATTCGCATATGTACTAATTACGCTTATGAATTATGGATGATAAAGGTTGAATTTAGAGGAAGTGTGCGCACATTTGCATAGGATCCTAGCCCCCTCCCCCCCCCAAACGAGATTCAATCCCCGACCGCTTTGTCATCGGTAGTCTAGTCTAGTCTAGTCTATTGCAAGAGTGACGCCCTAGACCATGCAGTCACCAAATCAGGCCACTTTAATATCTATTTAAATTACTAATCTATTAATCATCTCACGATTTACAAACTAACATAGTAGTAGTTAATTTATCATTATGAAAGGAAAAACCCCAATTTCATTAAAATATGTTCTCACATCAATGTCAGAAATCTAATCCAGGATCGTTAGATAGCTGAGCTAAGGTTTTTTTAAGCAGTTTAATAATTGAATACTCTTTTTATAGGTGTGGATGTTTTTTTTTAAATATTCTTAAAAGTGTAAGCAAACGTGTGATTTTTAACCAGAGTGTGTTTGATTTACTGCCCTAATCTAGAACTGTAGAGCTGGCATATAATGAACAATGGCGAGTTTGTGCAAACACAAGAACATTTATGGTAAATTTGTGAATTTGGCCCATTTAGCAGCATGTATTGAAAGTGTAATCTGAAAAACCATTCTATAAATCAATAACATCACTTCAACCCGACTCGATGGCCGCATGGTCTAAAGCACTATTCTCTTGTTATACTAGACGGCTGATGACGGGGAAGTGGAGGTTCGAATCTTGGTCGGGTGTACTGTGGCTGGCTTTACCCAAATAGTTTTACACTATCACTCCAATTAAATGCGTGTACACTATCTTCTAAATATAATCTTTCTAATTCCTAAAACCAAGCCAATATCTTCTCATTCTGACAACTTTATGTATGCATTTATTAGACATAAATATTATTTAAAAATACACTTGTTCAATATACACGTCTAATAGGACTCCAAAATGACGCAAACCAAGAAAATAACACCTAAAATCCAAAATGTCCAAATATGACAAGATATGACCAAATAACTATCTATAAAAGAAAGTTTCCATAACTAGAGTATCATTAACAGAATTTATGTGCACATGTGAATGTCCTGTGATGTGCCATAAAAAAGATAAGTTAACAAAATTAGGACCCTGCTCGTGACAAATATTTAAGAACTGTTGCGATTACAATATGTAGAAAATTATACAAAATGTACCCACGTAATACATAATTTATTACTTTTAACCGGAAATATTTTTGTTATAAAAATTGGAAAATATGAACTTGAACTCACGTGTTCTTACATTCACGTTAAGAGCCATTCCATGACCGATTTACCGGGATACACAGCTACTCCCGAACCAAAATCTTATGAAATTGTTGTTTTCTGCCTTCTTCAATTTACAACTACTAAATTGGAATAAAGGTTTTTTTCCCCCTTTAATTAATTTTTAATTAACTTTTGTTTGGTTTTCTAAAGTAGAATCAAATATACTGCGAAAAGATGAGACGTCTGATTCGAGCTGCGTTAGCCTATTAAATGAGGAGTTATCCGGAGGAACAAATGCGGTATTAACCGGGTTCATTGGAGAAGTTTTATTTTCCTTAATGTTTCTTGCCATCCTCTCTGCAGGCAAATGATGTTTATTTTTTAAAATTTTGCTTTCCTAATTCTGAGCCCTTGTGTAATTTAAAGTTCCTTTTATTTCTACTTGTATAAAAGTATGAGACTATTTTAGATAAAATAAACTATCTACCAACTTTTTGTTTGTTTTCCCAACAAGTTTTGGAACAATAATTATTATTGATGAAAAAATAATCATTGTATATGATTATTACTAATACACATAGCTTATACATAGTCATAGTCTTTAAGGTGGGAGTGTAGGAATCGTGAATTAAGGGCAGTGTTTTTTTTGTTGAGTTTTTTTCATATCGAAGCATTTTTTTGGCCAAAATAAATAAAATATTTTTCAATCAGAAACACAGAATTTAATTATTTTCTTCATAAGTTGATATCAACAATTGTTGACTATCTTTCATAAGCATAGCGGCATTAGACGAGAAACTTTTTTAACGAAGAGAAAAAGTTATTATTAAATTCCAGACATTCTTGACAGATATTCAACAACTGTTGATATAAACATGGGAACAAAATTAAACTCTATGGGCCAGTTTCATAGTCAGACTTAGTAAGCCTAAAGTGCGAGTCGATACTAAATACAGGACGACACCTACCTAGACCAAAATGGAATGGGCCAGTTTCGCATATGAAACTGGCCCATTCCATTCAATTTCAGGTAGGTGACGTCTTGTATTTAGTATAGCGCCGCACTTGAGGCGTACTAAATCTGACTATGAAACTGGCCCATAGTCTATACTGGACCAAAAAAAGTTGTTTTTATAAAAAAAATACAAAAGTACTGCCCTTAACTTGCGTTCCTTACACCCCAGCTTAAGCCTGGCCACTAATTAAATGGTCAAATAATTGATTAAAAAGGAAATAAATTTATTCATCAACGATTGTAATAACATTTTATAAGCTCACTATCTTTAGTCTAAATTTAGTGTTTTTTTATATAACAAACATTCAATACAAAACGAAAATTAGAAATGGTATATTATTAATTTTTAATTTATTCCAACTCCGTACAGGCTAATACTTTGATTAATTTACATTTTTATTGACGATAACGTTTAACCAATGAGGTATTGACAGCATAATCAAAGGGTTAGGAACTAAGAAGGTAGTTTTTAAAGAAAATTCACCCGTATTATTGAAGATAGGGGATGGGAAATTCACTTTTATTTAATTATATGACATAACTACCCTTTCTCCCACCCCTCCCTACTACGTAAGCATAATTTAAATTTTTTAATTTACTAAGAAATTTAAAATTGATAAAATTACATCATTTCTAATAATATATAAATTCTGTTCCTCTTATACCCTGTTAACACTGTTGTATACAATGTCATTATTAAGAATTAATTAGTATTTTAACCTAACTTAACTTGTTAATTTTATTAATGAGTCCGAATTGATTATTGCAAATGTATATTTTATTAAAGTTTTGTTTTGACAATACTGATTATAGTGACAATACCGATTAGCAGAACATAATATGCCCGACCGAGACAGAGGTTCAGAAAATCCCTGCTAATGAGGTACCCAGTTAAAGTCAAAGCCAGCTTCTTTACCTGGTCGGTGGTGCTGGAATGGGCTGCGACGTTGCTACTAGCTATATTTTCCAAGATAAACCCCCCCTTTTCCCCCATCTATGCTAAATTCCCTGCTAAGATGCTAGAGACTCAATAAATATTTGTAATTCTTATTGGCGAACGATCTTAAAGTAATGATATTTTGTTTTTTTGGATTATCATACCTCCAATGAACATGTTATTTTGTCTTTCAGAAAAACCTAGGTTTTCCCCGAACCTATTCTACTATAGAACTGGAGATAAATGCTTCTTTTCCTTAAGTATAGACGTATATAAGAAATCAATAGGAATCAAATTTTCTATCCTCGATAAAATTCGTTAAAGAAAAAAAAAAGTTCATTTTGCCATATGTATATGTATGTGTATTTATACGTATGTATGTGAGCAACTACAGCACATAACTTCAAACATCTTTAACTTGAGTCAACATTTTTTTATCTTTATGTTGGTATTTTTTTGTTCTCCAATCATTCTATTTACCCTGCAAAGGTCAAAAGGTTAAAACAAAAATATTTCTTTATTCAAACTAAAAAAAACAACTTTACTAGCAGGCTTCAATCGCACATTCAAGTTGATTTCCTAAACATAATTTTATTTAGTAAATATGTTTTTTTGGATTTTAATTATAAATGAAGGTAAAATATACATTTGTTGTTTGTATGTTCTTTGATAAATAGTAAATGTCACCCAATTTTTAGGAGCAAACTATATATCATATTAGGAGGTATTTTAATCTTAATTATGGTATAATCATTTATTTTAATTTGTTTTTACTGTGTGAAATCTAATTTTTGGAAAAAAGAGTTCACAAACACCCTTTTATAGCTTCAAAACCCACCTCAGTGGCCACACGGTCTAAGCCGTCACTCTCGTGTTAGACAGGCCTGCTGATGACGGAGAGACCGGGGCTCGAATACCGATTGTGTATACTGAGACTGGTACTTCCTGAATGGTTTCCTGTTCTCCTTCTACGCGAACACGGGTAGATTACCTCTAAAATTCTTCCTTCCTCATTCCTACCCCATTAGAATAAATATCCTGTAAGCGTATAACCTGAACAGGTAGTAAGAAGCGGTCATAAAATATTGATGTCTTCAAACTACCTAATTATAGCATTTAGAGATTTCATACTTTATTAATCGGTTTTAAGAGTAATTATAACACTTTTAATAAGTTGTTATAGTTGAGTTGTCCAGCTTTAGAATAAATGTCCGGTATATATCTGAAAATTTATAGTAATTATTACTATACACTCCATTACCTCCAAATCAATAAAATATATTCGTAATTCACAGAAGATAAGGCCATATAGAAAATAAAACATACTGTGGGGGCCACATTACAAAAATCATATCAGTATGAATATTAATTCATACTTTGTCTATAATAATAATAATAATAATAATAATAATAATAATACTAATAATAATACTATTAATAATGATAACTATTATTATTACTATTATTATTATTATTATGAAATGAAAAGTGAAGGCCCAGATAATATAAAACAATAAAACTAACCTTCTCTGTTATATATAAAGTTAAAACCTTTTATCTGTGACAATGACAATCTTGTAAGAGGCTCTCCAAATATCCAATTTTGAACCAAATTATTAAAGCTACTTTCAAAATATCTCATTTTCAAAAATTGGTCTTTAGTAAACTAACCTTAGTTCTAGGACTAAAAACAAAATCACGATTTTAACTGAGGGTATGACCATATATAATCTAAATGTCAAGTTACAATTGTTTCTGCTGTATCCACAGGAAAGGTGGACAGACAGACAGAAATACAGACAGACCCAGGATCCCATAAAACGTCCACAACCATCATTATCTTAATGTATAATTACAATTACTTGTTTATATGAGTCAGTAAAAACTGTATCCACTTCTGTGGTCAAATGGTTCTAAGATTGCGAGGCATCGTCACTCTCGCAATAAATTGCACTGCCTGGGTGTGCAAATTCCAGGCGAATGTACCGAGGGAGGTTTTCCCTAAGGGGTTTTCCACTCTCCCTCCATGAAATGCAGTCAAACTTCCTCTCAACCTTCCTCATTACTACTCCATTTACATAAGTAATACAAATGCTGACAACTTTAATTGCTAGTGAGAAGAAGTAACAAAAATAAATGGTACGGCGCACCGCACAAACTTTCTCTAGTTTTTATCTTAAAATGGAGAGTTACTAAAAACTAGTAAAATTTTTTTACACATTTTTGTATAAAAATTACATCAAAGATCATAAATTAAATACTATACACTGTTACTTACTCAATGAGGAATAGAAACTAAGAACACTGTTAAAGAAAAATTCAGAAAAGATAAATCTCTTTGTCTGCCAAAGAGCAAAAGAATCAAATTAATTTTCAAAGACCTGAAATAAAAATTATATATATTATATTTATTTATTTCTAAAACTAATAGTTTTATATAAATATATATTTAAAATAAAAGATGTATATATTTTATAGTACTACAACATTACAATGATAAGATATTTAGTATCTCAAATAGTTGCGGAGAAATGGTGAAAATTTGAAAATGTCCCTTATGTAAAATGCCCTTAAAGTATTTTCATAAGAAAATGAATTACAATCTTATTTATAATGATAAACACTTTCTATATATAAATTTAATCAAAATCGTTAGAGGATATTTTAAGAAAATTGATTTTTTTTTTCTTTTTGCTCTTCAGTAAACTTTCCTTAATTTTAGGGTGTGATATCTAATTCAAAAAAAACCTCGGGAGGACTTAATTAAAACTCCAAATACTAAGTTTTAACCCAATCGGTAAAATAGTTTCGGCTCTAGACTGAGATACATACAGACGGATGAACAGACAGACAGACAGACATACGGCATTACGAAACGGCAACTCTGCATACGTCGACTGCTATCAAAATCTTGTGTTCGAATTTTTTTGACAATCACAATACTTTCTCTCAGAGGTGTCAAGAGAGAGAGAGAGAGAGTATAAATTATGTAAAGACAAGTCTGACAATCTTGCAGGGAAAGCGTATCGAGCACGTACTCACATTATTAAGAAGAAATATTATAACTAAGAGAATTATTGTTATTTGTTCCATACCAAACGACCACCAAATCACAAACTACAATTAATATATTGTACTCGATTGCAGCCGCTGAATTATTGCTGTATCGAAACCAAATAATTTACTCTGTAGATCACAGAGGCTTTCCTATTATTTTTTTTAGACTTGTTTTATTAAACAAATTTTATTCCAAATAACTTTTTTTTGTCTCCCCACCTCCCACCTTTTCATGCGCGTGCTTGATGTATGGGTTTTCATTTCAATATGTCATCCGTTTCACCCTCGATCTCCCCGTAATATTCAAAGTGTGGCCAATAAACTAATACACAGGAGGCTGCGTAATCCATTTTGTTTTGACACTTGAATCCTCCTCTCGTTGTTTGGTTTTGGCTACTAAATACTAACATTACATACTCTAATGACAGCCGGCTCAAATGGAACCATAATTCATTACTTCACAAAAAAAAAAGGCTTTGATTAATTAAATCAATATTGAATATTAAATTTCCCTTGCCAAACGGTATATTTAATTATGAACCATCACCCCTTTTTGCTCCTAAAATTTGATTGTCAAGCTATTAAACGGAATAATATTTTAGGTAAGGGCTATTATTTATTATGGATTTGTATGCAATATAATATAGGCCTATTCACGTTGAGTTGAGGGTTTTTCCTTCGAAATAGAAAGTATTATTATTTGACTGATATTATTCACGATTTTATTTTTTTAACTAAACTAAGCACATTGCCATCAAAGACTGTTAAGGTGGAGATTTAGAGGACGTGAGAAAAGAGACGTGTTTATTCAGTTTTAATATCAAAACATTTTTTGCCTAAAATAAATAAAATATTTCTTCAGTAGAAACGTAAAGTTTAATTTTTTCCACATGATAATATCAACAGTTGTTGAATATCTATAGTCAACATAGCGACATTAGACAATAAACATTTTAAAGGTAGAAAAAAGAATTTGTCATTAATTTAAAAGACAACTTTGACAGATATTCAAACACTTGATATCATCATGTGAAGAAAATTAAACACACTGTTTCTACTGAAGAAATATTTGTTTAATTTTAACTAAATAATGTTTTTTTAAAAATAATAACTGCACAGACACTGACGCTTCCTCACGGCCCCAACACTCCCACCTTAAGACCCACGTGATGTGATCAAGGGCAGAATATTATTTTATTTGGTAAGATCTGTCAAACAAGGATCGAACCTAGTGGGAGTGAACGATTCATTATTTCACGTTTGGAACAAAAATACAATTTAACAAATATATTGTCCCACTTTAACCACCTCTGTGATCTAATGGTCAGAGTTTCTGGCTACGGATCCAGAGTTCCCGGGTTCAATCTCCGGCGCTTCCAAAATGTTTGTGTGTAGCAGTGGATCTAGAACGGGGTCAAGCTCAGCCTAGAGTGGACAAATGAGGAGCTAATTGAAGAAATAAGTAGGAGTTCTGGTCTAGAAAACTGAGACTAATAGTCGGAGGATTCGTTGTGGGGACCACATGACACCTTTATTCGAGAATGCTGCACTTTAATCGCTAACGGTGGCGGCCGCTCGGTCAGCATATCTCTGTTGCGGGCTCGTGAAATGGCGTTAATTTTTACTGACCCTCTTTGGTGGTCGAATGGTGTAAGGCGTCACTCTCGCAATAAAATGAACTGCTTATGACTGGGAGATATTGGTTTGAATTCCATTCGGGTATATTAAGGGTTTTTTCTTAATGATTTTCCACTCTCCCTCTTAGCAAATTAGGGCACACTTAGTCTAAATTCAACCTCTTTCATCCCTAACACATTAGCGTGATCCCGATCAGTTGGTGAGAGCACGGTGATAAATTTATCAACAGAAATACATATTTTCCTCGCATGTATGGTTACACGGTCTGAGGAGTTATTATTTCAATATACTGGCTTTACAGTGACGAGGAAGTCCGGTTTCATATCCCGGCTGGGTGCACAAGGGGTGGCTCTTAATATGTAGTTTTTTTTATGTGATTTCCCCAGCTCTTACCTATAAATATGCGGGTGTATTTTATCTAAATTAACTCTCTCGTCTTTACAGCCTGGGTTAACTATCTTAATACCCGATTAGGTGGTCTAAAACGCTACTCTCGCAGTAGACTAGACTGCCGAATAAGGGGAGATCAAGGTTTGAATCTGAGTCGAATGTAATGAGGATTATTTCCCAAAATGGGTTTACACACTCCTTCCACGTAAATGTGGGTACACTTCCTGTAAATAATTATAACCTCCCTAATCCCTTAAAAACCATTATCGTGATTTGTACATAAGCGTATATAACCTAAATGGATAATAAGACGTGATGCTAAAAAGAACTCTTTAATAATCCTGGCGATGAATGTACTAATAAAATAAAACTCAATATGAGTGAACTACGAAATCCAATACCAATTTAAAATTTTATTTAATTTTTCTTAAGGTTAACAATCTTATAATTTTTTTACCACACTGTCTTTTTACGCGTTCGGTTTCTACACTTATGTATTAATTACGCTAGTGTATTAGGAATTAGGGGTGAGGTGCACCCGCATTTGCGTGGAAAAGTGGGAAACATTAAGGGGAAAACCACCTTCAGTACTCCCGACCGAGATCAAACCCCAATCTTCCCGTCTTCGGCAATCTAGTTAAACACGAGTGTAGCGCCTTAGACCACGCGGTCACCGAAGTGGGTTATAAAATGTTAATAATAGTCCAAATATAATTATATTGCATAAGTTTGAATAGGTTAAAAGGAAATAAGTGTGGTTAGTCACAATGTTTTATTAAGTGTATGATGTTACCTGGTTTAAGCAACATTCTCTTCAAATATTCTCCTCGGTACAGAAATAAAATATTCTCCTCGGTTGGTGACCTGGTGGTCTAGGGGTAAGGTGTCAGACTTCTGTGCTGAGGGTCCGGGGTTCAATCCTCGGTCCCGGCACAGATTT
>CABFWO010000641.1:250518-272332 GCA_902155825.1 Timema genevievae | reverse complement strand
TCGGTCCAGCCGTTTAGGAGGAGTTCAGTGACATACACACGTACAGAAGAATTATATATATTAAGATATATATATATATATATATGTCAAAAATGACAGCTGCAGATCACATAACTTTACGAATGAATACGTCAGCCTCACTTCCGTGGTCACGTGGTGTAACGTGCTGCTCTCGCAGTAGACTAGACTACCGATGAAAAGAAGATCGAGGTTCGAATCTCGGTCGGGTGTACTGAGAGTTTTTTTTTCCAAATTTGTTTTCCACTCTACCACCACGCAAATGGGATACACTTCCTATAAATATAGCCTTCCTAATCCCTAAAACCATTAGCGTGATTAGTACATAATAGTATAAACCGAACGGTTAGTAAGACGCGGTGATTAAAAAAATGGGCGTGGATAGATAATTTTTCTAAGGAGGATTCCGCTAGAAAATGTTGCTGATTTTATAATAAAAGATTTTATAGGTATGTATAGGCTTTAAATTACAGTGGGGTAAAAGGGGGGGGGCATCCGGGGCTATCTTGACCCCCTCCTCCCTTTCTACTTCCTTGCTGTTCAGACATTGTAGTACCCAATTATGAGTCTCAAGAAAACCCATAGCTGAAGACAGAAGATTCTCTCCCCTCTCCATAAAACTTGTAATAATTTAACATGAAGACGTTACAATGTTACAATGAGAAGGAGGCAGGCTCGTAAAACACCTGGCCTCGTGTTTCGACCAACTCCGTTACATTTCCAACTACAGTTGGAACTAACAGGAAGGGACNTTTTTTTTTTTTTTTTTAGAAAATACGAACATATTTTACTACGGGCAGCATTGGTTAACATTTTACTTTATTAGTCTATACAGGCATACCCCGACCAGGCCCGGATTAAGGCATGCGCCTGGAAGTTAGGGGCCCCCGCCCGCCTTGCAAATAAATCACTTTGACTTGTCATATATATTTTGTGATATTATATTTAAATATCTTTATGTTTTTTTTTGTTTTTTTTTGTAAAATGTATCCCAAATTAATCTATAAATTTCCTAATCGAAGGGCGCTGGTCGCCTGGTATTACGTGGAATCCGACACTCCGTACTAAAAATTAAGGCAACCTTTCCTTTTGGCAAACCGGAAATACTACACATCTGCAGACAGTACCATTTACTTTTGACACAAAAAGAATAGTATTAATAAATGAATATGTTGATAACAAAACTTTCCATGATTTCTTAACGTTTGCAAAAAAAAAGTTTGTCTATAAATAAAATTATCCATTTATGATGTATATATGTAAGATTCATAATCCTTCAATGGGGAACTACAGTAGCCCCATGGCTTCTTTGGAGCTGACTGACAGCTGACGGCTTGGAAAAGCTACCAGACTAAATTATGTATCCCTACGCCGAACCATATGATCTGCAAAAAACATGTGTTTAGCAGCTCTCACTTCTGACAGTCAAAATTTAGGTATATACCTAAATGCTGACTGTCAGTCAGCACCAAAGAAGCCATGGGGCTACTGTAACTTCTAAGGGCCCCAAATTCTACTTGGCACAAGGCCCCTAAAAGTGTTAATCCGGTCCTAACCCAGACTTACGACACTTCGCACTTACGATGCTTCGACTCAATGCCACTTCGCATTTAATGACGCTTTTAAATTTCCACCCTGCCCCGAACTTGCGCTTGTTTATCAGATACGACACCTTAGTGCCCTTTTATACAAGCGTTTCGTGACGCGCAACAAGCGACGACAAGGTGATGCGCGTCCTCTAAATACACAGGAGAAAATGCGTGTTTTTATACTATGTCGTGCGTCATTTATGTCGTTACGATCTGAAAAGTGTGTCTTCGTAACTCTAGAGATCGCCGCGTCAAAAATGACCTCTGACGATCCAAGATTCATTATATTCAATGGGGCACTTTATACAGGCATCAACTTTTATGTCGCCGTGTTGGCGAGACTGCAGGGCAACCAACCTCTACGTCACTTTTAGACCCTCAAGTGTACCTCAGTACTTGTATCACAGTGTACTTCCGTAGCAGGTAAGTTCGTTTCTTATTTTGTGGTTGTTTACCGCTTTATTTGTTCCTGAAATGACAACAATTCGAGGAAGATAACGCACGGATCCATCACGAGTGGTAGAAAAGGAAGGACTAGCAACCCTAGCCTTTGTTTTTAATTTCCTCCCATCCTTTTAATGACGCATAGCATGTTGGCTTGTATGAAAACAAACGCCCAGGACGCGCGTGAACAAACGCCTTTATATTATTATTATTATTATTAGCACCGCGTCTTACTACCCGTTCGGGTTGTACGCACTTTCGCTAATGTGTAATGATAGGGTGATTGTGAGATGAAATGGAGGACCTACAGTTTAATGTGGGATCCGAACCACGATGGAGGCCTGGCATTCCTACACATTCACAAGTTGTGATTAATACATGTCTTGTCAGAGGTGAAGGAAGGGTTTGGCAATCAGATAAATCTGTGCCGGGACCTAGGATTGAACCCCGGACAGAACATAAGTCTGACACCTTACCCCTAGACCACCAGGTCATCAACGCCTTTAAAAAAGGGTTCTTTGCGACATGATGCTACCGCTCGATTCAACAACTAGTGATTTGTGTGTATGCTTAACCCCTTTAGAAATATAAGCTCTAATGGGTTATTTCAGCTACTAATGTGTCATTTAAGACACTCAGGCCCGTAAATGACGATTGCAGTGCAGTACATGCATCGATAAGTATGGGTGGGGAATGTATTGCTTCGAGTTGCGACGATTTTCGAGTTATGGAAGTGATCTGGAACCTAAACGGAGTGTGCCTGTATATATAATTTGATAAGCCCAATTCCTGTAGTAGTTGAAATTACGAGAAAACGTCTGAGCCGATTTGAACAAAACACTAATTTTATGGGTTAGGGGTACAGGACGTCGGTAAAAAAAAGCTTTAGATGAAACCCCGATTTTCCTAGTAAGTTTCCATATGAGGATATCCCGGACGGGTAGTAAGATGCGGTGAATAGCAAAAAAATCACCCACATGGTCTAATGTAAATCTAAACCAAACATAACGCCCAGCCCTCTCCCTTTCAGCCGTTAATTCATCGTTGTGAAAGGGTAAACCCGCATATTACCTTTGATAAATGATTTCTGCCATGCCGGGAATCATACACGGGACCCTTAACTCAGTAAACTGACACGCTATCGACTAAGTCAAGGTATTGGACCATATTGTTTTAATAATATAACCAAATTATTTTAAGGTTTAGATACTAAAGAGATATGTTGATAATTTTCACTTCCATTTTTGCGTGAACCATATTTTGAAATAACAAACCACTTACCCGCTTCGGTGGACGCATGGTCTCAGATGTCACACTCAAAATAGATTGGAATCCCGATGACGAGGAGATCGGGGTTTGAATGCTGGTAGGGAGTACTGTAGGTGGTTTTTCCTAAATGGTTTTTCACTCTCCCTCCACTCAAATACATATACACTTCCTCCAAATTCAACCTTACTCATCCTTAACTCATGAGCGTAATTAGTGAACATGCGTATAACCCGAACGGGTAGTAAGACATGGCGCTAAAAACATTATTAAATAATTCGTGATTTGTGGACGTCTGTAACTCGTCTCAGCGCTACCTACAGTTGGTTCTCGAAACCTCTAGAGTGTTCTGACTCACCTTCCAATGCCTCGGTCACTACACTACTGCGGCGCTTGCTGTCAAAACAAACTGACACATCGCGCATTACTCACCAATCACCTTCGAGCTTGTCCTAACTATGTCTTGTATTCCTTTATCAAGCCTATTCCTCTGACACCTGTACTTTCCTCTTTCGTCTGATGAAATAGCAAGTAGAATGATAAGGACAGCTCTCGAGAATGGATTTGAAAAATAATTCCCAAGGAGGAATTTGAAAGAGAGCTTCCACAGATGGATTTAAAGAGAGTTTATATAGCTTAGATGGATTTTAAAAGAGAGTTTCCATATATGGATTTTAAAGAGAGTTTTCACTGACGGATTTCAAAGAGAGTTTCCATAATAAGATTTTAGAGGGAGTTTCCAAAAATGGATTTCAAAGGTAGTTTTCATAAAAGGATTTTAAAGAGAGTTTCCATATATGGGTTTTAAAGAGAGTTTTCATTGACGAATTTCAAAGATAGTTTCCATAAAAAGATTTTAAAGGGAGTTTTCATAGAAGGATTTTAAAGAGAGTTTCCAAAAATGGATTTCAAAGATAGTTTTCATAAAAGGATTTTAAAGAGAGTTTCCATAAACGAATTTTAAAAGGAGTTTCCACGGATGGATTAGAAAGAGAGATTCCATAAAAAGATTTTAAAGAGAGTTTCCATTGATGGATTTTAGAGAGAGTTTCCTAGGATGGATTTGAAATTGAGTTTACAAGGATGGATTTTATCAATCTTTAAACTCATTTTTTTTAGCGGTGTCAATTTGCAACAAAAAAGACTACACTAATCTATTTAATAATTCTTACAACTCTTACTAGAATATTATAGCTTAGTGGTTAGTGGTCGACTACAAGTTTCGAAGACTTTGGTTCGATTCTAGGTGGTGTCGACAATTTAACTTATTTTTATGTGCTGGTTTGACCTGTTATTCAATTATTAGTAAACATCTAAACATTAGGGCTGGTAAGATACTAGGTGGAATGTCCTAAATTAAGCAATTTTGTAAGTCTTTTGTTGATATAATCAGTGTGTTTGGAAATTGTACTCTTGTAAAAAAACTTCTTTAAAAAATTGACTCTTGATGCCTCGCAGCTCTCTCCTAAAGTATGGTTCCCGACATTGTGCGGTGTGTGTGTGTGTGTGTGTGTCAATAATTATTGTTTTGTCTCTGTTCGCGCGCCGCGCAGATTGACACACATTCATGCGTGAGTATGTGCGCATGCGCTGGCGGAACGTTTTCACTTTTGAAGTGAGTGTGAAAGGGAAAGGGGTAGGGGGAATTGAAAAGAATATTATCTATAACAATTTTCAATACCAAGTTCCAGGACTAATAATTGTTATTGACGTGCCACCCTCCAGTAACTTTGAAGCATCATTAAGACATTTCGCATAGAACCCCTTAAACCCCCCCCCCTCCAAATAGAGCTTGTTTAGTACTTATTTGCTACCCGCTTTGGTGGCCACGTGGTATAACGCACTACTCTTGTAGTAGACTAGATTGCCGATAGAGAGATCGAGGTTCGAATCTTGGTCGGGTGTACTGAGGGTGTTTTTTCCAAAATATGTTTCACTCTCCTTCCACGCAAATGCGGATACACTTCCTCTAAATATAACCTTACAAATCCCTGAAACCACTATCGTAGTTAGTATGGTCTGAATGGGTAGTAAGACGCGGTGCAAAAAAATCTTCTTTGTGGTCAAAAAGTGTAAGGCGTCACTCTTGCGAATGACTGAACCATTGAGGGCTTCAGCAGATCCCATTCGGGTGTTTTCGTAAAATAGTTTTCCATTCTCTCTCCACGCAAATGCTGTTACTCTTCCTGTAGATCTAATCAACCTCCACACTAGCTAAATTAGTTTTTTTTGCGTGCAACCATAACGGGTGACGGGAAAAAACTTTGTGTTTTTGGTTCAATTGAGCTAGTTTTTTTAAAAACTTGTCTGATATAGCAGCTGTCAAAATGGACACAGCCTGTCTTTAATGAGAACTTCATAACGCGTGACTTTGCGTATGGATACATGAAGGTAGCTTGAAGGTCCTATATTTGCTAGTCAGACTCTAGCCGTGTGTTGAGTAAGCAGTGCAGCCGTCAGTCATCCACAGGTGGCGGGGTCAGGGTGACGACACGTGGGAACCAAATGGTGTCACTGGCACCAGAACCGATATCCTGAGAGCATCTGCCTGGGGTGGAGAGCGCTAAGACGCTAGTATTAAAAGGCACGTCACCCGCGTCGGCGGGGCAGCCGGAATACACGTCAAGCCCATTTAGTCTAGTTTTTCCGGGTGACGGGGAAGGTCGGAGCTCGAATCTCAGTTTACTAAAGGTGTTTATTTTACTTAGATAATTTCCCAATCTCCTTCCACCCAAAATGGTGGTACGTTTTCTCTAAATTCCACCAGTTTCACACCTTCCTCATTGTTTTGCGCGTTTGACTAACCGTTCGGGTTATTTGCATGTGTACTAATTACACTAATAGGTTAGGGATTAAGAAGGTTTAATTGAGAGGAGGTGAACCCGCATTCGGATGGAGGAAGAGTGAAAACCCATTTAGGAAAAACCACCTTCAATGCACCAGACCGGGATCGAACCCCGATCTCCCCGTCTTCGGCAGGCTAGTCCAACACGAGAGTAGCGCGTTAGACCACGCGGCCACCGAAACGGGTGAAAATAAGTTAATTAATTATTTAATCAATAATAAAGGCACGTTACACCAGAGGAGTTTACTTTTAATTTGAACTGTAATTAGATTTTAAAATAATCAAATCATTTTTTAATTAATGCGTTATAAACAAAGGCTTTTAGTATTAACGACTTAATCTCAAGGCTAAGAGATTAGAAAGTATCCAATAGAAAATGTACCCGCATTCACAAGGAGAGCTTTGGTGAAATCCAATGCTTAAAATCACATATCGAAAATCCTCCTCGGTGTATTCCAGCTGAGATTTGAACCCGGACCTTCCCCCTACTCATATAAACGGTGACCAACTGCGATGGTCTAATGCCGTAGACAACTTGGCCATCGCTACGTGGGTACCAGAATCATTTTTAAAAAGTGACCTTTAATTTTTTTAAATGATCCAATACTTTATTACTAAGAGGATGTTGACAAATATTTTCATTTTAAAGATTAAAATACACAAGGGAGGTGAGTTGGTACAACTAACGTGTTGGGCTCACATTGTTGCTATTGGTTACCTTTGACGAGGGAGGTTAGAGTTCGATTCCCAGCCAAATGCCCAGAGGGTGATTTATTTTCCACAATACGTGTTATTTATCTTCTCTCCAGGTTGATTTTTTGTGTGCATTTCTTCAAATATTCACCCTCTTCATCATGTCCCCTTCTATCAGTTGATATAATTTTGCGCGTCTGGGCCATATCTTTCGTAACCTAGTAGTGGAAAGATTAGTCAGTATCAATGAATCTTTATCCAGGGGACACCAGAATGTAGTCTACTAATCGTACATTCTAGGCTCTTCCCATGTCCCGATGAGATGAGGTGATGGTGATAGTGAATATGAGGGTGTGAAATCAGTGGAAACACTTAAATCTATCTTAAGCCTAATTAACCAAACCCTGGTGACCGATGGGGTAATTCACCTTTCGGGAAAAATACCCAAGGTACCAGCCGGGAATCGAATCCGGGATCCCTAGGCTCGTATACTGACCACCACACCAAGGGGCCGGTTATTAATTGGAATGATTCAAGCCGTTAGAATCCAACTCACTGACACTAGCGATCACCAAATAAAAAACATGTTCTTGAATTATGTTTATTTATAAAAATAAATTTAAAATGCTACATTCTTTTTTTGACATATACAACTAGAGTTTGCACAAAATTTTCAAAAATCAAGTCTTCACCAAACACACCTTTAAATGAATAATTTGTCTCCAATAAATTGTTAGACAATGTGATTTAATATCTCAAAACACTCCCTAAGATACTCATTTTGAACAATTTATTTAAAGCGATTTTTGACAAATTTCTAAAAACAAAAATCAATCATTAATACGCTAACAACAATTTTATTTTAGTACGATTAAAACCAAAAGTTCGCCTCATGGTTTGACCATATAACGTAACATTTAAACATCAAATTTGAACAGTCTTTGAAACTGTTCCAGCTGTTGTTTTTCTTCTAGCACAGCGTCTTACTACTCGTCCAGGTTACACTTATGTACTAATGTACCAATTACACTAATGGGTTAGGGATTAAGAAGGCTATATTTATAGAAACTATACCCACATTTGCTTGGAGGGAGAGTGGAAAATCATTTTATCAAAACCTCCCTCAGTAAACCCCACCGAGATTCGAACCTCAATCTCCCCGTTATCGGCAGTCTAGTCTACTGCGAGAGTAGCGCGTTAGACCATGCGGGTATTTCAGCTGTAACACCAGATACAAACAACATTGTAAAACACAATATTTTTAGTTCGGGGACACATTCAATGTCAAAACACATCATAATCTCAAGGTAGAAAGTCTTCACAAAAACAATACTTTCTCTTTCATGAAGTAAAAATGGTCGTATACTTTAAAAATATGAGTATAGGGTAGTATAAAGTGAGCAAAATTGAAGAAATAATCACAGAGTAAAGTAACAAAAAGTTAAAAAGGTCTATATTAATAGGAAAATCAGTTAATTTCCAAGGTCACAAAGCAATTATAGACAGTACAGTGGACCCATGGCTTCTTTGGTGCTGGCTGACAGCTGACGGCTTTGATAAGTTACCAGACCAAATTATGTATCCCTACGCCGAACCATATGATCTGCAAAAAACATGTGTTTAGCAGCTGTCAGCTGTGAACTGTCAGTCAGCACCAAAGAAGCTATGGGGCTACTGTAGGTAAATTAGAAACGACCTTGCAATTTAATCGTCAGGATGACCAATGAATGACCACACTAACATCGGAGGTTAAAAATGGCTTCCTCGTGTACTTATTGTGAGAGTTACATCACTGAGGCTACCAACAAACAATTAATTATAGACCCGCTTCGGTGGAGGAATTGTCTAAGGCGTCACTCTCACAATATACTGTAATGCCGATGACAGGGAGATCGGGGTTAGAACCCCGGCAGGATGTACTGAGAGTGATTTTCCTAAATTGTTTTTCACTCTTCTTCCACGCGAATGTGGTTACACTTCCTCTAAACTCCACCTTCATCATCCCCAACATTTTAGCGTAATTATTGCATGAGTGTATAACCCGAACGGGTAGTAAGACGCGGTGCCAAAGTTGAATAAAATATATTAAGAAACACCCGTACTAGTGCAAACATATGAAAAGGCGTTAGTCTTATACTGTCTGGTTTGCTGATGACGTGGAAATCAGGGTTTTGAATACTGGCCGGGTGAGATGAGGGTGATTAACTAAATTGTTTCCCACTCTCCTTACACGCAAGTGCAGGTACATTTTCTCTAATACTCCCTCATCTCTGCCTCATTTGTCTAAATATGCGGATAATCCGGATGGGTAGTAATAAGCGGAGTATGAAACACTACGCCCTCGTGGCCACGAGGATAACGTAACGTAGAGGCTGGTCTTCCAAATTCCGGCTGGGTGAGTTGAGGGTGCTTGTATCAATAATGGTTTCCCTCTCTCTCTCCATGCGAATTAAGATACACTTCCTTTAAAACTTTACCTTCCTTATTTCACTATCGCACTAGACCTGTTTTTTATCATCACGTATTTTTTCCGAGTTTGATTGGAAAAAAAGTTTTGAAAATTCAAATATATTTCTTTGCTGTCAACATTTTAATAACTCGCCTCGGTGGCGTAGTTGGCTAACGCACCAGTCGTGTTGAGCTAGACTACAGAAAACGGGGAGATCGAGGTTCGAATCTCGGTCGGGTGAACTGGGGGGGGGGGTTTCCTAAATGGTTTTCCACTCTCCCTCCACGTAAATGCGGGTTCACTTCCTATAAATTCAACCTTCCCAATTCCTAATCCATTAGTGTAATTAGTACTTAAGCGTATAACCCGAACGGGTAGTAAGACGCGGTGCTAAAATTAATTAAATTAAATTAACATTTTAATACCCGCTTCGGTGGCCACATGGTCTAGTGCACTACTCTCATGTTGGACTAGACTGCCGAAGACAGGGAGATCGGGGTTCGACCCCGGTCAGGTGCGCTGAGGTTTTTTCATAAATGGTTTTCCACTCTCCCTCTACGCAGATGCGGGTATATTTCCTATAAATTAAGCCTTCCTAATCCCTAACATACTAGTGTAATTAGTACATAGGCGTATAACCCGAACGGGTAGTAAGACGCGGTGCCAAATACAACAAATATTTTAATATATAAATTCTTAAAAATATTATTTATGACGAATAAATATGGTAAAACCAAAATTTGATGTATAATTTAGTGTGAATCAGAAATTATGTAACTCTCCAAAATTATATTATGAAAATATCACTAACACTCAGTAGGTTGCAATAACTTTTATTTATTTTTGCCTTTTTAACCAGTTAGTATGCTCAGTCGGTAAATTTAAATGCGTACTATCTTCGATCACAGGACTGCTGGTTGACGTTAAGGAACTATGGGTAAGCCTACCTACCACCTAGCGGATAAATTGATCTACCCCTTTTACTTATACATGGATTCATATCACTAATAGAAATCATATAGAACTATGCATGTACAATGTACATGATAAAATATAAAGTGTACTACAGAGTAATCGAAAGATAAAAATTGTATATTCTGATATATATTTACTTTAGATTTCTTTCCCCATCCAAAAATCCTACTTATAGGCGCCTTTCTTGGTTATAATAGTAATATTACAAATATGCTTTAGATGAAATAATATTAGTTTTACAAGCTATCTCTTTTAAGATTAAATATTTGGTTATTTTAAGAGAACAATAAATATCCATACAATAAATTTCCACAAGTTTTAAATAATTTAAAATTGTTGCTCTGCAGAAAAATGTTAATAGAACTTAAGTTAATGTCTTCTTATAATTTGGATAACTAAGATACATTTAAATTAAATATAGAATAGTTGTGTTTATCTTTGGTCTAGTCTCACCAATGCAGAAATGTCCTTGTCCAAAATTGGTAAACCATAGTAAGTCTGGAACTCAACCTCAAAATTGAAACTTTCAGGTGTTCTTAATGTAACTGGTCTCTGGTCCATTATCAGACCCTGGCCTTCTTTTACACATTCGTTAAATCCACTCCCGCAAAATTTTACAATATTAATTATTCTAGTTTCCTATTCACCAAAACAAAAGTCTCAGTCCAACTTTAAAAAGTTTCAAACTTAACATTCTCCTAGCATACATTTCATAATGTTATTGCTCTATGATAAAATATCAAAACACTAAGGAAAAAAAATCTTAAAATTGCAAGTAACAGCTTGGCATTGTATACGTTTATCGACGTGAAATTCACCACATATGACTTCTAACATTTTAGAATAGTTAATCAGTTATTATAATAAAATAAAATGGGGCCATAACATATTGTTACAACATTGATAACATTTTACTATATTATTAGTGTTATTATATATTTGTTGTTTATATAATATATCGAAAGTGACAGCTGTAGATCACATGATTTGATGTACGAATATAATAAAATTTATTTAGTAGCTTTATTAACTACCAGGTACTGTTCTTCCTACCAAAATCAGGGTATAACTACACCCTTTTGGGCTATGCACATATGTATTAAATCACGCTAATGTCATAGTGTTGAAGAAGGTTGAATTTAGATGAAGTGTACCAGTGTTTGTGTGGAAGTAAAGTGGAAAACCATTTAGGCAAAACAACGTCAGAACAGTATTGGGAGCGGAACGTCTTAGACCATTCAACCGCCGAAGCGGGCTATTAGTGTAATTAAATGTAATGTAATTAAATAAAAATAATCGTGCAAGGGGAAACCTTGATTTGAAAACACTATTATCCTCCTAAAAAAAACACACACGATGAAATCATCGAGTTTCCCTCTTCGCATCTGATAGTCATTTGTCCTCCAAAGGCAACGAACGGCCTTGTCCTGATGATGGAACTCGCACGCAGCCGTCATCATCGAAATGACGTTCCGTGACTCCTGGGTTCAGACCACGACTCGTGCAGTACAAATCAGTACCAAGGCCCTCCACTTGACGTCATAGCTCCATTACCTCACGGATCAACTTAACAGGTGATTATAGGGAGACGCGACCGAGACCTGGTTAGAGGATCATAAACTGACGAGCGGTGAAAGGAAAGGTTTCATCATAATATTATCAGAACGTTTACCTCATTCTACACGTGTTTTTTGGTTGTTGTTTTACATTTCAAGGCTCAGCAATTGGATTACCTGTCATTTTAAAGTGTGCATCCCCCCCCTTTTCAACCCCCAACCCCTGGGACTCTACTTTTTATTTTTAAAGCACCGCATCTTACAACCAGTTCGGGCTATACGCTTATGTATTAATTACTCTAATGGAATTTTTAAGGGATTATAAAGGTTACATTTAGAGGAAGTGTACCTGAGTGCGTGGAGGGAGGATTGAAAACTTTTTTTAAACCACCCTCAGTACATTCGACCGAGATTCGAACCTCAATCACCCCGTCATCGGTAGTCTAGTCTACTGCGAGAGTAGCACGCCAGACCACGTGACCACC
The DNA here is from genome assembly GCA_902155825.1 of Timema genevievae. NCBI lineage: Eukaryota > Metazoa > Arthropoda > Insecta > Phasmatodea > Timematidae > Timema > Timema genevievae. Next base: position 260,012 of record CABFWO010000641.1, on the reverse strand, counting down.
GAAACGGGTGGCTTTACTTATTAGAAATATTTAACGTGCACTTTATTAACTAGATGATTATATCAAAACATGACTTACAAACTAAGTTCATTCTAAAAGAGACACAGTAACCATTACCTCTACCATCATCAATAACTCTGAAACCCACTTCGGTGGTGGAATGGTCTGAAAGACGTCACTCTCGCAATAGTCTGTGGACTGCCGATAACGGGGAGACCGGGGTTTGAATCCCTGTCGGGTATGCTGAGGGTGATTATTCCTAAAAAAAAATTTCACTCTCTCTTTATGCAAATGTAGGTATGCTTCCTCAAAATACAACCTTCCTCATCCCTAACAGATAAACGTAATTTGTATATAAACAGATAATCTGAATGTGTACTTGGACGTGGTGCTAAAAAAAATATTAGTTTTTATGTAAGCACAACACAAAATTTATATTTTACTTTGTATTCCATGGGCCAGTTTCATAGTCAGACTTAGGGCCAGTTTCATAGTCAGACTTAGGGCCAGTTTCATAGTCAGATTTAGGGCCAGTTTCATAGTCAGACTTAGGGCCAGTTTCATAGTCAGACTTAGGGCCAGTTTCATAGTCAGATTTAGTACGCCTCAAGTGCGGCGCTATACTAAATACAAGACGTCACCTACCTGAAATTGAATGGAATGGGCCAGTTTCATATGCGAAACTGGCCCATTCCATTTTGGTTTAGGTAGGTGTCGTCCTAAATTTGGTGTTGAACCGCACTTGAGGCGTTCTAAGTCCGACTATGAAATTGACACTTAAGCTCGCATTAAAAATAAGTCCCCTTCTTACACCCTTAAATCGTTATCTATAAAAAGTGACAGCTGCAAATCACATGACTTAAAAGTCGATGATAGTCTCCGTGCTCACCAAAGCGACTACTTATTGTTCCTGTGCTCCAAAAAAAAAGTTATTTTTATGGGTATCTGGCCGTACCTCGCATCAAGGAATAGCAGTAACGTGCAAGAATTTCCCCATTAAAGGTACAAAGACGCGGAGCAATCGTGGCTCCCAATCTCCTCTGACCGAGCGACGGGTTCAGACCGCAAGAGCTGAGGAGGTCCTCTCTCGTCTCCTAAAGTTCCAAGTTCACGGACACTGTTTCCGTATTTAATTCACTACAAGTCAACTGTTATTTACCGTGTGTACGACAAACTTGTCAAGGATTCGTTTCGGTGACCGCGTCACTATCGAAAGATGCTAGGACTGTCGGGTGTCCACTATCTCGCTCTTGCCATGCAAATGCTGGTATACTTCCTCTCAGTTCTACCTTCACCATCCCTAAGGCACATCAGAGTAATTGTACACAAGCACAAAATCCAAACGGATAGTAAGACGAAGTGAAAAAAAAAACAAGCATTCCCATGGTTATCTTTTTCATCCTTGTTTTGAGAATAATTTTTGTATGCATATATTCTATTTTAGCGTTTATTTTGAAACAATACATCGCATTTAAAAAAAATCATTTTAAATCTAAGAAATATATATATATTTAATTTTAAATCCTTAAACCCTTTTATATAAAATAAATCTCGTTTCATTTTTCTTTTAAAGTCAGGGTAGTAGCTGTTCAATTTGTTAATCTAGGACATTTCTCTTCTGCGCATGCGCCTGAACTTACATTGCGGATTTTTTTTGTCACCGCGTCTTGCTGCCTATTCAAGTTATAAGCATATGTACTAAAATACTAATGCGTTAAGGATGAGGAAGGCTGAATTTAGAGTAAGGGTAGCCGCATAGGGGTGGAGGGAGAGTTGATAATATTTAGATTGAATAAATATTAAAATATTCGTTTTAGCTCATTATTTTATACTTATATTCATACTAGGGATTATCATTTCTCGTGAAGAATATTCTGTGTTGTTTTCCTATTTTTAGATTTTTCATAGCAGGATAGTTTTGTCTACTAGGGTTGTGTCATTCGCCGGTTCAAAATACATTTGTATTTAAATGTAATATTTTTCTTCGTGCATTTATTAGTTGATTATGTAAAAAATAAAATATATGTCTGTATTTGTCATTTTTTCTCTTGAAATAATTTTATATTTTTGTATGAGCCAGTGGGCCGTAATAAATGTTACCATGGCCGCAAATGACCTCCGGGCCGCGGGTTGAAGACCACTGCCTTAGTTTATTCGACCACCCAAGAGGGTGAACGTCCCTCAAAGACTTACGACCTGCGCTTCTATCAAATTACGAGTAAGTTTCCATGATAGTTTCTTGTTTTCCCAACAGTCGCCACTTGTAATAGTTGGCTTGTTACTGTACAGTAAAGCACGGGAATATCGCCCTTGTGTTCGGGGTCCGAGAGACCAAAGATGAAGTTTTTATGGACTCTCCTCGTTTTTTATATTCTTCCCCCCTCCCACTCGTCTTATCTCGTACACTTTGCTGCCGAGGTCGATGTTCCGGTTGCGTTGTTCTGTCACGACCCGGAGTTCTTGGCCTTTTCTTGCAATATTGTCTTCTTTAAAGCTTTAGCTCCTAAAATGTGAAGCGTGGTGGCGGCCTGAACGGATTTTAGCTAAAAGGCTTGCGTTGCGTTTGATCCTCTCGATTGACGAGGAGGTGAGGGTAGGGATGTGGGTAAAAGTATCGATACCTTATTAATATCGATATTTTCCTTTCGATACTAGTATTTTACTCGATACTTTTACTGATATTAGTACTCACACTCTGGTATCGAAAGAAACAACTTTTTTGCTTTTGTCACTCATGCTTGGAGATTAAATGTTTACTTTGGTTAAGGAGGGGTACAAAGTAGATTGAAAAAAATATATTATTAATCATATACAGCTATTAAATAACTTTCCATCAACTAAATTTTCTTAGACATTTAGAAAGCTGGTGTGGTAAAACCTTTTATAATATCCATTATACAATATTATCTATCATACCTTCCAAGTTCCAACACACAGCAAGACGCGATAGACCTAAATATACTATAACATCGTTAAATCATTATAATTTTCAGTGTTTAAATAAATATGAATATACAGTTATTATTACTATTATGAAAAAGTTTAAATTATTACTTGATAAAAAAAATATTTTTCCAGATTAAAATTTCGATACCGATACTTATTGTTATAAACACTTTTCTTTCGATACTAGTGCGGTATTGATACTATCGATACTTTACTTTCGATACCTCATCCTTAGGTGAGGGGGTGAAGGGGGTGGAGGAGGGGGGGAGAGAAGGTGAGCTGGTGTCTGGTAGTTTTCCAAATGTATTTTCCCTGGCATTTATCCTCGCAAATGTGGGTACACTTTATATAAGCTATCCGTGCTATCCCTCCCTCTAAATTATTTCGTTCAATAGACTTGCTACCCGCTTCGGTGGCCACATGCTACTCTTGCAATATACCAGACTGCCGAAGACGGGGAGATTGGGGTTCGATCCAAGTTGGGTGTACTGAGCGTGGTTTTCCTAAATGGTTTCCCCCCTCTCCTTCCATGTAAATGCGGATACACTTCCTGTAATTAAACCTTACTCATCCCTAGCACATTATCGTGATTAGTACATAAGCATATAAACTAAATGGGTAGTAAGACGTGGTGCTAAAAAACTAATATTAATATAATGCTGGCCAACACCCGCAAGACCTATAACAGACCAGCAATTAAAAATACATAGGAAGACGACAATATATCAAATAATTGCATAGGAAAACAATAATTATTATAGTTTAACATTAATTTTAATTAGTAAATGGAAACATTAAGTTAATGAAGTGTAGTGATTGAAATTAAAGAACTATGGACATTATTTATAAAAAAATATCATGATTGAAAGCATTTTTAAAATATTTTAATGTAGAACAGGTAATGAATGTCCTTAATGTTAAGAGAGTTCTTTTTTATATTCTTTAAAGAGGGTAATTTACTCTATTTTCAATGCAAAGTTCCTTTACATTTTAAAGTTTTTATTTCATATTTTTGTTTTTGATTGTGAGAATTATAAAAGTAGTTTAAACTTTGATTGGCTTCCTTTGACAAACATTTGTGAATACACCTTTAGAAAGTGCGTATGCAGTTTTTTTATTGGTGGGCTCATTTGATACCATCCCCTCCCCCCAATGACTAGGTTTATAGAGTGGCCGACCATAAATCTAGAAGACCCTGGTTTGATTCTAGTTGGTATTGACTAAGATATTTTACTATTGATATATGGGGTTGTCCTGCTAATTAATACATATCTAGGGTTGGGTGTGTAATTAGAGTTATTGTCCTAGGTTAAGTTGGTGTATAGCTCGTGTGCTGATATAATCTGCTAATTTAGAAAGTGCACGTTAAATACCCCAATTCAAATCATTTAACACAAACACAATGCTTTTAATTTAGTTTATCATATTTTTTATTTAATTACGTTCAACCGCAAGGCTTTTATTTTGGCACCGCGTCTTTCTAAGCCTATGTACTAATTACACTAATGTGTTAGGGATTAGGAAGATTTAATTAGAGGAAGTGTACCCGCATTTGCATGGAGAAAGATAGATCATAATAATTAGCACCGCGTCTTACTACCTGTTCGGGTTATACGCTTAAGTACTAATTACGCTCATGGATTAGGAATTGGGATGTTTGAAGACGGGAAGTGAACCCGCATTTGCGTGGAGCGAGAGTGGGACACCTTTTAGGAAAAACCACCCCCAGTTCACCCGACCGAGATTCGAACCTCGATCTTCCCGTCCTCGGCGGTCGAGCTCAACACGACTAGCGCGTTAGCCAACTACGCCACCGAGGCTGGTGAGAAAGATAGAGATTGGGAAACTTTTTAGGAAAACCCACCCTCAGTACACCCGACCGGGATTCGAACCTCGATCTTCCCGTCATCGGAAGATTAATTTGTTGCTAGAGTAGCGCTTTAAACCACGCGTCGATAGAAACGGGTGCCAGTACTATTAATAGAGAAAAGTGAGAATTGAAAACATTATTATTAGAAATGGGACACTCGAATCCTCGATTTATCGAATCCCTCGAGCCTAGTAGTTCTCAAGAGATTTGAAATAATTTATTCGACCCGTCTCTAGCTATAATCGTATTATTATTATTATTATTATTATTATTATTATTATTATTATTATAAAGATAGTTTTCTAACATTTGGTTTGGTTGTGAAACCAAGGTTTAGAAAAGGAGCTTGGAGAGCAACGCCTGGGCGGCGAGGATGGAGTCAGTGGCCGGTGTGCATTGTGGGTGGATGGACAAGGGTGCTGACGGAAATCCTCGTCAAGGTGACGAAACAGTCACTGAGCAAGCGCGGCGCGAGCACGGGACTCTAAAGAAACACATGGTGGGGGAGTTATATAATAACAATAATTCATAATGGATTAAATATTCAAGCTATTATAGTTGTCAAGTACGGTTACGTCCACATTTAAATATCATATTATTTAAATTGAAAAATTACACCTGGACACGGTAATCGAACCGGGGTACTTTTGTCTTAGTACGCCAGTGCTCTTACAATTATCCATCCAAGAGTCTTCCCGTACCCGGCGCTATTCTTCACTCATATTTTAAGGCATAATCTGTGATGGATCTTAATTGATCGCTCATATGTAGCCGTCAATTTCCACACGTCCATCACAGACTTTGCCTTAAAATATGAGTTAGGGTACGGCCAGACTGGGCGAGCGACTAAAAAATAAAACACAACAAATTGGTTGTAATGAGAGGAGGCTAGACTGAACCTAGAGCGCGCGCTTGAAAGATAGAACTGGTTCTATTTTTCAAGCGCGCACTGCTCGAGCCGGAACAGTCTAGTTTACAGGCGCTAGGCAATATTATTGTATGTTGGTTCATTGAGTGCTAGGAAAACTTCTCAATTTAATATTTGTATTAATATCGATAGGCTTAGCACACTTGCTACTAACGGCATAATTTAATTGGTAATATTATAAACTATATATATATATATATATATAAGTGATATGTTAAAATAATTCAATATTATAGTCAAAGTAGTCCTGTACAAATAAGAATCACCATTAGCACGGCTAGAGGATGGGAAAACCACAACAATAAATCACTTGTCAAAACCTACCCTCAGTTCACTGAACCAAGATTCTAACCTTTGCCTCCTCGTCAACAACTATCGAGAGCTATACCTCAGTTTTAGCTTATGTGGTGCTGACTGACAGATCACAGCTGACTTCTGACAGTCAACATTAAGGTATATACCTAAATTTTGACTGTCAGAAGTGACAACTGCTAAAGACATGTTTTTTGCAGATCATATGGTTCGGCGTAGGGATACATAATTTGGTCTGGTAGCTTTTCAAAGCCGTCAGAAGTCAGCTGTGAGCTGTCATTCAGCACCACATAAGCTAAAACTGAGGTATATCTTCTAATCACGCGCTCTCTCGCTCGCACGCTTGTAAATCTAGCCAAACCCTGAAGGATGGCCCTGGGCACGGGACAGGGCAGCTCCTGGATAGCTCAGTGGTAAGAGGAATGTAGTTCTAAGCTAAAGGTCTCAGGTTCGAATACTATATCCAGCTATAATTTTTTACATTTAAAGAATAATAACTCAGCTTTTAGTTTGGTGGGGCCAGAGAATTAATCCATCGTTTGGCTGCTCTTCAAATCGTTCACGTTGGAAGTGATAAGAAAACACCACAAAGGCGGATCAACACGAACATCTCATCAGTAGGCCTATTTAGTGATGAGATATTATGTGTGCAATTAAGATAAAAAGCCTTCATGCAGGGCCCTTGTCACAGTTGAGAAACTGTCCCGAGGTGTTCGTCCTATTCCCGTCACACGTTGATGCGCTTGTCACAGGAACACTTCCTGTGCACTTAGGGTGTAGTCTATAGGAAGAAGAGGCGTTATATACACGAGACATTCATCTGGTCTATCTCCTTCCTAACTGTACAAGCCTGATCGTACGGTACACCCACTTTTCACTGACTGGATTTCACTGGATAAACTCCTTGTTACTCCTGGGCTACTAGTCCCTCCCTGGGATCTCCTCCTAGCCGCTAGTATCCTTCCTGGTAGGTCTCAATCAGCAATATATATCTGACAATCAGTGTTATCAAGTGAAATATCAAGTTACAATCAGCACACGCCACCAGGAAAAAGTTTATTTTACTTGTGAGAGTAGGTAAACTCAAATCCGCCTAATCTTTTTATGATAAATTCTCCACTTGTCCATCCCAGGTCTATAGCATCACTCTTGCAATAAACTGGACTGTCAATGACGGGAAGATCGGGGGTACGAATCCAGGTGAGGTGTAATGAGGATGATTTTTACTAAATGGTTTTTCATTCCATCTCCACGCGCATTCTCGTTAATTTGATTCTTGATATTTCGACACCCACTTCGGTGGCCACATGGTTTAAGGCGCTAATTTCACAGTATACTTGACTCATGGCACTTGGCACTTGGATCATGGTTCGAACCTGGTCTGAAGTACTGAGGGTGGTTTTCTTAAATGGTTTTCCACTCTCCCTCCACGTAAATGCGGGTACACTTCCTAGCCGTCTAACCATCGTAACAACACATCGTGTTCCTCACAACGACATAAAATACATTATTATGGTACCATAGTACCGAAACATGTCGGAACGAAGTAATCCAACCTCTTTCCAGTGCCGGATATCATAAAGGAGTAATGGGACAAAGACACAGATAAAACTTTAACCACTGTATTCATTTGTTTAGCAGTTTGGCAGATGTTAACCTAAATTTTATTCTTGAATTTCACAACAAATCTGGACTTAAGAACATTGTTCGTACCACATTATATTATATTTTATATTTTTGTAGTACTATTTTAATGTGTCAACTTATGTTTTAGACTATTCATCAACTCGTTTGAGATTTATATTTTAGTTGATGATGCATTATAATTTTATATAAATGTTCATTTCTTACACTATATTTCTTCACCAAAGTTGTATTTAAATCATACATTTTAGTGCTTGTTCATTTCACTTAATACATCTACCAATTTATTAACTGTTTAATTTATAAAATTTTTTATCTATTTTTTTAGATCATCTTATCTAAGCCATAGATTTCACTATAACCCCTCCTTACTTTCAACCATTTTTTAAAAGAACTTTTCTATAATGTTAACAGAAAGGATTAAAATCTAAATCGTGAATGTATCATAGTTAGAATCGAACCCATTTCTTCTGGAGTCTAGAGTCGGGAGCTCAAACTCCATTCACGAATCCTCCTTCTCCACTAATTAATTACAACGTAATAAATAAACAGCTACTTAAAATGTAATGGTACAAATCCTTGATTTAATCACGTCTCCTAATTAACCGTCAATAAAACTAGCAGCTATTAAGTTACATTTTTTAATCATAGCACCCTATTATTTAGAGAGTATAGTAAATTAATTTACGATTATAAGTTTACTAGCCTGTAAACACTATTTCCAGCGTAGCTGCGATATAAGTTTACACGAGTGAAGTATTTATTTAAAAGCTATTAACTTGACCAAATTTAACGTCACCTTCTTGACTACTTTATAATCTTAGATTCCCAAAGTAATCAGACGAGTATTAAACCGCGTTTAATACAAACATATTACTCGCATCGGCGGACAGACGGACTGAATATCAATCTGGTTTTTTTTCCCCGGTGAGGGGTAGGTCGGGGTTCAAATCACGGCCAAGTACAATGAATGTTGTTTTTACGAAATAGGTTTATACTTTACCTACATGCAAGTGCGAGTGCATTTTTTCTCAATTAGAACTTCCTCATCTCAAACTTATAGCCTAAGTCAAAGAATAATTTAACCATCGTTTATTGGTTGGTGACCTGGTGGTCTAGGGGTAAGGTGTCAGACTTCTGTGCTGAGGGTCCGGGGTTCAATCCTCGGTCCCGGCATAGATTTATCTGATTGCCAAACCCTTCCTTCACCTCTGACAAGACGTGTATTAATCACAATTTGTGAATGTGAGGAATGCCAGCCCTCCACCGTGGTTCGGATTCCACGTTAAACTGTAGGTCCTCCATTTTCATCTCACAATCACTCTACCATTACACATTAGCGTAAGTGCGTATAACCCGAACGGATAGTAAGACGCGGTGCTAATAATAATAATAATAATAATTTATTGGTTCATCGCGTCTCCAATAACGTTAAGAATCCTGGAGGATCGAGTGTTGTGGTCATAGATTAAGTTTTTTTTTAGCATCTTGTCTTACTACCCGTTCGGATTATAGGTTTATGTAGGGCCCACTAATTACGCTAATGGTTTTAGGGATGAGGAAGGTTATACTTATAGAAAGTGTACCCGCATTTGCGTATATGGAGAGTAGGAAACAATTTTTGAAAAAAAAAACTACCCTCTGTACACCCGATTGAGATTCAAACCTCGATCTCCTCGTCATCGGCAGTCTAGTCTACTGTGAGAGTAGCGCGTTAGACCACGCGGCTACCGAAGCGGGTTATGTTAAGTTGATGTGTTGAATATAAAAAAAATACTTAAAACGTTGGCTATA